>CM067896.1:14407541-15007541 GCA_034621355.1 Mycalesis mineus
CTGAAACCATGTGCCGCGATTGCAACATGTGTGATAAACATGGCGCTGACGTCACACATGCTGGGAAGATTATGACGGCAGAATGGGACAAAGTAGGAGGTCTAAGACACTCAAAAAGTTTATAAAGGCTTTTCTAGAGGAGGTAAATCAATTGAGCAGAAAAAAGTGAAGGTATGCCATAGCCATAGCAGCGTACACAGGTCATTATGTCCTATGCTTTGGAAAATGCGCATTTCTGAGGATCCTATCTACAATGAAGACACAAATTCCATGGAACACATTATGTGTGAATGTGACGGATTGGCTAGCAAGCTATGGATTGTTGTGCCTCGTACCTAAAAGCAACCATGCAACGGCGGGGCGAGTACAAAAGATTAAAAGCGTCGAAGTGTATCCGCTATGGCGGGCCTCACCATACCAATAATAATAATCATATAATTCCTCAGTTCAACATTACCTTATGCAGTCCAATTGGAAGGACTATGTTAAATGGCACAACACATGTGCTCAAAACTAAGTCTATAAATCCAATAATTGAAAATGTCAGGATTAATTGTTTATACATTTCTGGCACTATGTCCATCATCATAAATGTATGATAAAATGTCACTGCTGCAAAATATATATTTACGATGCTGCAAATCTGAAAATAACATGTAATAATTAAAAATTATTAAATCCCAAAAGTAATTCATACGTGAAGCTATAAGCCTTTCAGTAGCTAGAGCCCAAAAAGGGTTGACGACGAATAAAAGACAAACTAACTTCGTTAAAGCAGGCTCAAGTATGCTCCTGATTGGACTATATTAATGGACACGTATGAAAAGCACTATAAAATCCCGGAAGACTTAGCTATTACGACATCTAGACCGGATATATTTCTTTTTTCCAAACAAATCAAACGTATAGTACTTGTTGAGCTTACAGTGCCGTGGGAAACAAACATCCCTAAAGACCATGTATTTAAAGTGAATAAATATTATGACCTTACTAATGAACTAACCAAAAATGGCTATGTGATGTATACCAGTGAAGTCTCTCTACAACCTGCTAAAAGACCTTGGCCTTACTAGAAGTGCAGTAAGCTCCATATTGGAACGAGTGTCCAAGGCTGCTCTAGTAGGGTCCT
The DNA here is from genome assembly GCA_034621355.1 of Mycalesis mineus. Classification (NCBI taxonomy): domain Eukaryota; kingdom Metazoa; phylum Arthropoda; class Insecta; order Lepidoptera; family Nymphalidae; genus Mycalesis; species Mycalesis mineus. The sequence continues at coordinate 14,408,671 of CM067896.1, forward strand.
TCCGAATTTGGCTAGGCAGGGAGAATAACTTGAACAGAGGAGGTGAGTGTTGACGCGCGTGACTAAGGGTACCCTTAAACCTACACCCGAGTCACAAGTCTCGGGCTCTGTTCGGAGTTTTTCTCTCAGCCACGCGATGGACCCGGCACCCGCACGATGAATCCATGGAATGCTAAGATATTCGTCTCGCAATATTATAGCCAAACTCGATGTGACATGTTTATCAACAATGTAATTAAAAATCATGGTATAAATCACCAATAATTATTTTTCACCTTATAATTTTAATTAACTCATTCATAACAAATTAATGACAGTAAATTAGATTAATTAGCTTGGAACCATTAAATATATCTGATATTTTTTGAATATCATTTAAAACAAACTACACAACTTTTAATTTATTAGATAGGCCAGTAACAGTATTATCAACTTTGGGAAAATTGATTATTATAGAAAAACAATTTGCGTACCAACTAGCTACAGTTCAACATGGATTTAGAGCTGGTCGCTCAACTTGTACGAATTTGCTGTTATCTGGACTTTTGTAACAGGGGCTGTTGTTGGTAGTTCGCAGGTAGGTGCAACTTATTTTGATTTTCAAAAAGCGTTTGATGCAGTTGATAATCACGTACTTCTGAGTAAGTTTGCTTCTGTTAGATTTACACCACCACTATCTAAGTTCTTCTCCAGCTATCTTAGAAACCGGAGGCAATTCGTGCAGTATGTGGCACATTGTTCAAAATCATATTTTACATATTCTGGTGTGAGTCAAGGAAGCAACCTAGGACCTTTGAACTTTTTAGTCTACCTAAAGTCCGTTTTAGATGTTTATTGTTCACAGAATTTCGTTTTTTTGTTTGGTATATACCTACTACAAAAATAAGGCTACCTAGTTTAAATAAACGAATTTTTGAATTTTAATATTCTTTATCAAAGTCCAAACTTTCATCATTACCATGACCCATTTTTAATGACCAAAAATTCTCTTATTGTAAAGGTTTAAAGCTAACTATTATATTTAGGTATAATTCTTTTAAGTATCAGATTTTCATAAACACTAACTCATAGTTTGGAATAATATGCAAAAATAACCAAACGGAAGTGACTATTTCATCCTGTTATGATAAGATATGTAGAGTTAGGTACCGAACAAGAAATCCATTTTTAAAACACAGCTGGGAGACAATATTACATACATACATACATAACATCACGCCTTGTTCCCATAGGGGTAGGCAGAGACCACATCCCTCCATTTGCCACGGTCCTTGCATACTTCCTTAGCTTTTTCCACTCTCATTAATCCTTTCATACAAGTTCGTCAGTTTAGGGTACTCTTGACCTGGCCATTATTTAAAATGTCCTGAATTTGGTCCAGGAACATTCGCCTAGGCCTTCCCCTTCCAACATTTCCATTCACCCTCGCCTTGTAAATCTCTTTTGTTAATCTTCTTTCATCCATTCTCTCTACATTTCTAAATCATCTAAGCATCCCTTTCTCAATTTTAGTCACTGCATCTTCTTTTACACCACACTTTTCTCTTATCATACTATTTTTAACTCTGTCACACAGTTTTAAACCACACATACTCCTCAATGCTCTCATATCTACCGCATTTATTTTACTTTTGTGCTTCTTCTGCCATACCCAACTTTCACTACCATACATAAGTGTGGGCACCAACACACCTCTATGCACAGTCAGTCTTGCCTTTTGGGACACTTTCTGGCTGTTCATAAATGCATACAGAGCACCATTCACCATCTTCCCAGCATTTACTCTTCTTTCAATATCACTCTCACACGTTCCATCTTTCGTAAATTTACTACCCAGGTATACAAACTCTTTTACTTCTTCCACATTTTACACAATATTTTCTCCAGAATATAATAAAAAAATAAATAAAACTTTAAGCGGATAAAGATCTGGTTATGCGTGTAAGCTAATGACTACACTGAAAAGTTTCTGAAAGTTCCATCCTAATAATGTATGGTTAATAAAAATTGTGCTAATTAGTATGGTAGGTGCTGTCCCATAACTACATATTATTTTTTTCTAGTTTTGGGACAGATATTATCACTAATATAAAAAAGAAGAAAGAGAGTGATTAATGACAGTAGAAATATCTAAGGAAGTATGCAAGGACCGAAGCAAGTGGAACAAGAAGGATGTTGTTTCTACAGCAGGGATTCCATCTACCTTTATGGGAACCAGTCATGATTTTATCTTATTGACTAGTCTTACCAGAACTAAGTAGGCGAGAATAAGGCACCCGGTCCTCAGAGGGATGCAGCAAAATAAACACTTTTCCATAACGAACCGTGGCTTTTTCTCAGCCATGTTTGTTTGTTTATTAGAAGACTCGCTATAATAAAATAATTACTTGAAAATTTACAAGACCTTAAACTTTCGAATTCGTTATCTAATATTATAAAGAGGTAAAGTTTGTATGTTTGTAAGTTTGTAAATAAAGTTCTGTCGGGGCTAATCTTCGGAACTATTTCGATTTAAAAAATTCGTTCACCAGTAGAATGCTACGTTATCGGAGAGTGTGATTGGCTATATTTTATATTTGTATTGTATACGGAAAACTATAAAAAATTAAATTGAGAGGGGGAGCGGGGAATGAGCACTCTTTGTATGAAAATCTGTCTTTTAAATTAGAAGGGTACCTAAGAGCTTTTCACGGAGACGAAGTCGCGGGCGACTGCTATAAAGTGAGCCATAGAATTAGCAATACAGGTAAAAAACGGACAAGTGTAAGTCAGTCTCGCCAACCGAGGATTAAGTAGAAAGGAAGTAAAGGTTTCACAGTATTGCTATCACAGTAAGAAACATTTAGAGAAATCAAAGTATATTTGTAAAAACCAATTTCTTGGTAATATTCAGAACTTTCAAACTTCGATATCAACGGAATGGAAAGGAAAGATGATTGCCTCGTTGGTCTAGTGGCCACTAGTGGCAATAATAATAAATTCTAACACGTATTCGGGACGTTGGAGGCGTCGGAGAACACGTTAAGCCGTCGGTCCCGATCTATTATAAATTGCCATTATCACCCTAAGCCCGCCAACCCGCATTGGTGCAGCGTGATCAGACTATGCTCCATATTCCTTCTCCTATAAGGAGGGAGGCCTGGCCCTGTAGTGGGCTATAAATGTTGAGTTGATATCGATAAACTTGGTCCAGACGAAGACGAACACAGATGAGTATATAAGTTATACAATCCCAGATTGCCTACAGTTAGAATTGTATCATTCACTTTGAATTTAATTTTCACTTATTAAATAATTTATCTATATATATAAAACTCTTCCGTTACTGAGTGATGTACTGACTGACAGACAACGCACAGCCGAAACTACTGGCCGTAGAGAGCTGAAATTTGGCACGTATGTTTGTTAGGGGGCGTAGGCAACCACTAAGAGAGGATATCTCGAAATTCCTCCCCTAGGGGGAGAAAATGGGGGTAAATTGAAAATTTTAATTTCTTAATGGATTCACTTGAAACTTTGTATGTAGGTTCCACCAGTTACGTAAGTGACCACTGAAAGATAATTATTGGAAATTTTTCTCCCCTAAGGGGAGAAAAGGGGGTGAAGATTTTAATTTCTTGATGGATTCACTTGAAACTTTGTATGTAGGTTCCACCAGTGGAGCAAGTGAGCACTGAGCGAGGCATTTTGGAAATTTTCGCCCTAGGGGGAGAAAAGGGGGGTAAACTGAAAATTTTAATTACTTAATGGATTCACTTGAAACTTTGTATGTAGGTTCCACCAGTGAAGCAAGTGAGCATTGAGTGAGGATTTTTCGAAATTCCCTCCCTAGGGGGAAAAAATGGAGGTAAATTAAAAAAATTTAATTTCTTAATGGATTCACTTGAAACTTTGTATGTAGGTTCTACCAGTTACGCAAGTGACCACCGAAAGAATATTTTAGGAAATTTTTCCCCCTAAGGGGAGAAAAGAGGGTGAAGATTTTAATTTCTTGATGGATTCACTTGAAACTTTGTATGTAGGTTCCACCAGTGAATCAAGAGAGCATTGAGCGAGGAATTTTGGAAATTTTCCCCCTAGGGGGAGAAAAGGGGGGTAAACTGAAAATTTTAATTTCTTAATGGATTTACTTGAAACTTTGTATGTAGGTTCCACCAGTCAAGCAAGTGACCACTGAGAGAAGATTTTTGAAAAATTTCCTCCCTAGGGGGAGAAAAGGGGGGTGAAAATTTTAATTTCTTGATGGATTCACTTGAAACTTTGTGTGTGTGTTCCACCAGTGAAGCAAGTGAGCACTGAGACAGGATTTTAATCCACCTATTTTAGCGAGTGACCTGCGGTGGCGTTATGGCTACCCTGCTATCAGGGAATTGTTCTGAATTACGTCCTGCGCCAAACAATTATACCTATTTCAATTTCAATGTAGAATCAGCAAATCCCCAAATTTTTGGTCGCGCCAGTCTCTTGTCTTGAGCCACAGATTTGCTCTCGCTCTCTTTCGTACCCTGCGCTAGAGCTCAACGATGCCCCGTACCTACCTGAATTTTTATGGGAAATCCGTTAATGCACCGATTTTAGCAGGCGACCTACGGTTTTGGATTACGTTCTGCGCTCGACAACTATAATGCTCCCATGCCTATTTCAATTTCAATGTAGAATCAGCAAATCCACAAATGTTCGCGCGTGACTTTCGGTCGCGCCAGCCTTCTATCTCGAGCCACAGGTTTGCTCTCGCTCTCTTTCGTACCCAGCCTTACACCAGAGTTCTATGATGCCCCGTGCCTAACTGATTTTTTATGTGAAATCCGTTAATCTACCGATTTTAGCACGCGACCCATGGTCGCGTTGAAGTCGCTCTACCATCAGGAAATTGTTCTGAATAACGTCCTACGCTAGACAACTCTGATGCCCTCATGCCTCTTTCAATTTTAATGTAGAATCAGCAAATCCTCGAATGGTCGCCAGCCTCCTGTCTTGAGCCACAGGTTTGCTCTCGCTCTCTTTTATACCCTGCCTTGCACCAGAGCTCTACGATGCCCCATGCCTTACTAATTTTTATGTGAAATCCGTTAATCCGCCGATTTTCGCACGCGACCTACGGTCACGTTAAAGCTGCTCTGCCATCAGGAAATTGTCCTGGATTACGTCATGCGCCAGACAACTATGATGCCCCCATGCCTCTTTAAATTTTAATGTAGAATCAGCAAATCCCCGAATGGTCGCGCCAGCCTTCTGTCTCGAGCCACAAGTTTTTTTTCGCCTTCTTTCGTACCCTGCCATGCACCAGAGCTCAACAATGCCCCGTACCTACCTGAATTTTTATGGGAAATCCGTTAATGCACCGATTTTAGCAGGCGACCTACGGTCGCGTTAAAGCCGCTCTACCATCAGGGAATTGTTCTGAATTACGTCCTACGCTAGACAACTCTGATGCCCCCATGCCTCTTTCAATTTTAATGTAGAATCAGCAAATCCCCAAATGGTCGCCAGTCTCCTGTCTTGAGCCACAGGTTTGCTCTCGCTCTCTTTTGTACCCTGCCTTGCACCAGAGCTCTACGATGCCCCGTGCCTAACTCATTTTTATGTGAAATCCATTAATCCACCGATTTTGGCACGTGACCTACGGTCGCGTTAAAGCCGCTCTGCCATCAGGAAATTGTCCTGGATTAAGCCCTGCGCCAGACAACGATGATGCCCCCATGCCTCTATCAATTTTAATGTAGAATCTGTAAATCCCCGAATTGTCGCAGGCATCCAGCCGCGGGATTTTGGCCGCGGTTTTGGTTAAGTAAATTATTTAATAATCACAAGGATATTATAGAGATAAGATTTGCCTTTTACAGTGAGTTAATTAGTTTCGGAGATATTACAAATTTTTTAAAAAATATAACACTGCCGCTATATCGTCCAAATTATATTGACCTCCTCCGTGTTATGTTATACATACTGAATAGGGGTCAACATTTTGGTACTGATATTCTTTGAGAATTCAATCTTTGATCTTTTCTTTCAATTTATTTGGCATGGCAGACCATATTTAAATAATACACGAAAAAGTTTGTTCGTTTGTTTAAACGGGCTAATCTCTATACCTGCATGTCGGATTGTAAATTATTTTGTTTATTATGAAAGCTAGACTCAAAAGTGAAATAGACTATTTAATACAAGCTATACACATCAGTTTGCCATAAATATATATTGTTGATGTTAATGTACTGTAATATCGTACAATGTTTAACAAAAATGTAAATCTTTAGTAGGTACACGGGACGGGATGGAGAATATTGCTTCACGGGAAACTATAAAAAAAAAATTGAGAGGGGTTGCGGGGAAAGAGCACACTTTATATGAAAGTCTGTCTTTAAAATTAAAAGGGTACCTAAGAGGTTTTCACGCGGACGAAGTCGCGGGCGACTGCTAGTTGCTTAATATAATTATTGCGATTTATATTATTATTATTACGAACCTTGTGACCTTGTTTATATCTTGTTTCAAGTCAATGTTTCCAAGTGAGAATCTAAATTGATAATAAATATTATTAAAACCCGCAAAGCGTAAATCAGACTCGTGAACCAAGGGCTCCGTACACAAAAAATACACAAGTAGCTTTCAAATTATATTCAAAATAATTATTTTATATCAATCAGCATTTCTACTTCCATTTTGTATATTCAATAAAAACCTGAAACCATAACACAAAGCTATTGCTACTACAAGGTTAAATTATAAATTAAACTTTAAAAATAAATCAGTAAACTTGTTATTTACCTTTTTCGTGGCGGCCATCTTGGGTTTGAAGTTTTTCATAGTGTGTAGTTTTCCACTCGTCAAGCTCATTTGATTCCCATATTGAAGAGGGAATAGTAAAATAATTTTAAAATAATATTAATTTTGTAATAATAGTAATTTTTAATTAATTTGACCACTGGTTGCTTGGGCCCGCAAAGGCTACGCAAATGGAGAAGACTATAACATTGTTAAAAATTAAAAAAAATGTAAATAAAGATAAATGAGAGATTAGTAATTTTGGATCGATTTTCATCGAACATTGCTATAAACCGCCACAAGGTAACTGGCTTTCAATATCTATTTCTTTCTGACTTTCAATAGTTGGTTAGATATCACCCTGCCGACAAATACCCCACGATGGACCTGGCATTGTCATAGTATCAAAAGTTAATCCTGGAGTACGCGCATCTCTCCGACAAATGTCATTATCTAGGCGCGTGGGAAGCATTTTGCCGCTACTTTTCATTGACGATTATAAGTAGCAATACAGCAATATATTTAACGTTTTTAAAGACATTTTTATCGTTAACATTATCCTAAATAATATTCGTAATGTTTGAAAAAAAATTATATTTTGTACATCATCTTCTTACCACATTTATATCTCATTTAGCAGTCGCCCGCGACTTCGTCCGCGTTAAAATTCCTTTGGTACCTTTCTTATTCTAAGAGCAGCCTTTCATATAAAGTGTGCTCGTTCTCCTTTCAATTTAATTTTTTTTGTACTCTCCCGACAATCAATGTGTTGGCCCGACCGCGTCATATAGCCTGCGAAGGTCAATATTTGTATAAACTTTTCATTATCTCCTAAAGTACGCGTCCTAATAACTTTTTAAGTAATATTTTTGTAATATGCCGTCTTTTTCTCAGCAATGCGTGGAGGTATTTAGCTGAATTCATTCATTCTAAACCGCAGTCGGGAAGTTGGTGGTGTTACGCCCCCGTGTCTCGGAGAGCACGTTAAGCCGTCGGTCCCGGTCACTTTCATCAATAACTGTTGGTAAAAGTAGGTAGCACGTAAAATAAAAGACGTTTGCACTGCTGGACGGTGTGATTTATTAATGTATAGGTAAAATATACTGAACAAGTGAACAGAGAATGAATGATTAACTGAACTACGAGTATTTGAATGTACGAAACTGACTGATTGGAACGAATATATCCACAGACAACAAAACGTCGTCACAGACTATTAAACTATTCCATAGACTTGGATTTTTGAAGTGAAACTTCTTTATCGGGGTTGGAAAAAAATTTAGTGTAACATTTTTTCGTTACACGTCACATTTTTCCGTTACGCGCCATCTTTGACTTATGGAAGTGACGTGATAAATATATATATATATATTATATTGAAGTGATCAGCAAAATCAAAGGGTTTATTTTAATTCCAATTCCAGTGAATTTCTAAAAAAAGTAAGTAACTACGACATCAATGGTAGTAATAATTCTATTACAATTAATGAAATTCAATAATAATCTTTGTAGTCATAAGCTAAAATTAATTAATTGTAGAATTTGTATTTATGTCTATGATAATAAAAGCCTTTTATTAAACTTTATCTAATTTAACTTTATTTAACCAATTTCTGTAAAGTTGCATATAGTAAATTATTTTTTGAAAAATAACGTCATAAAAAATGTGACGCGTAACGAAAAAATGTTACACTAAATTTTTTTCCAACCCCGATAAAGAAGTTTCACTTCAAAAAGTTTCACTTTTTACGAGTGTACGCTAGTACACGCACACATTTTTTTATTTCTTTAACAACAACTGATAGTAATTGTTAATAAAAGAAACATTATCACCCTAAGCCCGCCAATTGGAGCAGCGCGGTAGACCTACGCTTCATATCCCCTCTCCTATAAGGAAGTAGGCCTGACCCTGTAGTAGGCCAGTTATAGACTGATAAAGATTTTGATGATGAAACCTTTGAACGGTTACATAATCAAATATACCTACAGGTTTGTACGAACCCTCCCTAACATTAACGATTACTCTGGAACACGTTTTTAACCGACGAAAAAAAACGGAGGAGGTTCTCAATTCGACACGTATATTTGTTTTTTTTTTTTATGTATGACCACGCATAACTTTTTACAGTGTTGTCCGATTTTGATAATTCTTTTTTATTAGAAAGGGCATACATCCAAGGTGGTCCCATTGTCCTCATGTTAGGATCTGCTGATGATATCCTGGGGAAATTGAAGGAACTCTTCAAATTTTGGAGGCACGCTTACAGCGATTTCGGTTTTTGACTCGGTATCGGTAGTTTTTTGGCTACTAGTGCCATATAATATACTATGACAGTATAGTACGAGTACGGTACGTGGCGATAAATCACTAAAAAGTAAGAAATAAAATTTTTTAACAAAAAATGGAACCGACTCAAAACGCACTAAAAAGTAAAAAATAACTGTGTCATTTAGTTGCTTTAATTTACTTAAACATATCTAGGAGTCGGTGCCAGCCAAGGTTTCTACTTTCAAGGACGTTACCTAGAACCCACAAACTGCTTTACTACGTAAAATAAATATTCCTTAAACTTGGCTGGCACCGACTTCATAGATATGCTTAAGTGAATTAAAGCAACTAAATGACACAGTTATTTTTTACTTTTTAGTGCGTTTTGAGTCGGTTCCATTTTTTGTTAAAAAATTTTATATAACGACCTACTCGTATTTCAGAAAAATCTATATTTACGGCAAGTTGATGGGTATAGCCTGATATTAAATAGTCTATGTCACTCTTCAGTTTAGCTTTCATAATACACAAAAGTAATTTTTACAATCCGACACGTAGATCCAGAGAACAACCCGTTTAAACAAACAATCTAACACTTTGCTTTACATTATTAGTGATAACAAATGTATTAATTTCGACCAAATTTGATTGCCATAAAAAACGGTTCTAGTGAGTTAATCTTAAAAGATAGACATATGCTGTCGTGGACATTTTTTTTAGATCGTTTCAAGAGGAATAATTCTTTCATACATATATTTTTGGTATCTTGAACCATTTTCGCAGCGCACGCAACGGAAGCCCTCAAGGATGAATAGTTTTCCCCGTTTTTTTCACATTTTCCATTATTTCTTCGCTCCTAATAGTTGCAGCGTGATGTTATACCTATAGCCTTAAGCCTTCCTCGATAAATGGTCTATTCAACAAAAAATTTTCAATTTAAACCAGTAGTTCCTGAGATTAGCGCGTTCAAACAAACAAACTCTTCAGCTTTATAATATTAGTATAGATTGAAGAATATGCTTGCAAATAAGTACCTACTTTGTCTCTCATAGAATTTTGTTTGGGAAAAGTTTCTTGGCCAAATAAAATAACACACGAGTTCGGAATAAGACTGTTTTAATAACAAAATACCGCTGCTTAGAATTAGAGAACTGAATAGAGAAAAATAAGGATCACTAGAAGGAAACAAACAATACTTTGCTACCTTCGGGCAAAGACACAAGTAGATCTATCAAAACTACGTTTGTCTCCGCCTACCAACCGTTCAAATCCTCCACGTTAAAGCTTACCCAACGTGGGCCCACAACTGTCTTATCTTATTTCTTCCGTGAAACTAATACTACCTGCCGTCTAGCTATAAATCTACTTCTGGTCAGATGACTGTAAATGCTTTAAGCTGTTGAAGCATTAACTGGGCGACCGTCGCTGAACAGCTTGGCGGATTGGTTGGTGCTATTCGCCATCATCTTCAGGTAGTGGCTCCTCAGTACAAGAAGGTAATACACGTTGATCGCTGAAAACAATTTTCCAAGCTTTAGTAAGTTTAGTTTCCCCTACTCAGGTGTCAGTACTGAAATCTCACAGTTAAAGGACATGGCCGGATTCTGCCCCCAAATTGAATAGAATTTACAATATTTATTAATATGTTAAAAAAAAAATAAAGCAATATTTAAGGCAAATATTATATTTCTCTATAATATTCGAGAAATACATATTTTTTGCTGCGGCTGCGCACAACCACGCGACATGCAATGCAAAAGAGTGTACAAGTATCCGATCGTATTTTGACAGATTTGAAAGGTTTTTTTTTATATAGAACAGTCATATGTTATGTAATAATAATGAGCGGGATGAATTAATTCGCTTTGATAAACTAGAATAAATGTTTAGTACCAACTCAATCTCCTTATATACCAATGATCTTAACCCATATAGCCTAACTATTGGACCAGTGAAGTATTATTTGCTTCTAACTATATAACACTTTGGTAAACGACAATAAAATCATTGCTATTTAAAATAATGTTATTGAAGGGTCTCGAAAGTTCTTTGATCACAAAACTTAAATAGCGGTATTCTAATAAAATAATAATTTTTCGGGGCACAGCTCCATACTAATTCCGGCCATGTCCTTTAACCCCTGGGGGCCTGACAGTTGACAACTGCTGTCAGTGTCAGTTACGGGCGTAGTGCCCTCCCGCTCGCGCGCTGTTTTCTATTTCGGTCTGATACGTTACTCTACAAAAAATTAATAAATAATCTTCTTTTAAGCCATATTTTGCCATTCTGTAAAATGTAATGACTTGATTGATATATTTCCTAACTTTTATCTATCAAAATGTTGATATAATCAAAGCTTTATATATTTATTTTACGGGTACAACATTTTGGAACTATGTTGTGCGTTGGATTACGAAAAATAAATGAAAATACAAACAAAGTCTAAAGAACTGGTGTCTATGCTATCTATTTATTGTAAACAACATAACAAAAACAATTGGTATGATCACCATAAAAACACTTGAAACACGATCCACCCGACACTTCGAAATATAAAAACAGCTAGGGATGTGTTCTTTTACTTTTGGTAATTTTATCGACAGTTATCCTTTTTGTAAGGTATTATTATATAATGTAAATAAAAATAAAATGATTCTAATTTTTATTAATTTTTACTTTTAACTACCTAAAGTATTTTCGAAATGTTAGTGTAGAACTCATTTCTCTTGTTATTTAATTTTACATTTTTTTAATACACCGTCATGACGGAGCAGGTCTTCGTCGGCGCTAATCTCAGCCTCATCGTCATAAATGAGGATGTGGATATCGGCCGGCGGGTTTTTGTCCTCTCGCCAGTTTTCTGCCATACTGTAAAATAAATAAATGAAAAGTTATTGTCATCATGTGAGCACACGGATCTTTTGATTTTTTTTTTTTGTTAAAAAAACTCTAAACATAAATTTTCAAGTAGCTTGTATTTGCTTTTTATAATTAATTTATACAAAATACAAATATAAATTGAACCAAATTTATCGACATCCAAAGGTATCGATACATCGCCGTGTGTAAAACACGGCGATGTATCGATACATCATTATGTCCTACTTTACAAACAAACGGATTCTTATTGGTTACCGGTAAACCGTCCTTAGCGCTTCACAAATAAAGACCAAAATAGCTCGTTTTACCAATACCAAACGAAACTGTTTTGTTTGGTATTGACAGACCAAAACGGTCGCTTTGAACTCAAGAAACGTCAAATTTTAGTTGCACAATAATAAATAATTTTCTAATATTTTACAATAATATGTTAGTAAATACTTATGTAAACTACTTCCAAGTAAATTTTATACATTTTTAGTAATATTTACTATCATTCACATGCGTAAATAAGTCGTAATTCGGGAAGATACGTATCAGATGTTTTCATGATTTATTTAAAATTTTCGATGTATTTCTTAAAACAAATAACGTGAAAACAATCACTGTATGCAAAATAATGAGTTTTGTAATAAAAATTGTACTTACATTCAATAAATTTGCACAAATCACGAAAAAACACTCTTATAATTTCACTTTCGAGCACTGTCCAATAAGATTAAAAATAAACACAGAATAATACCAATTTCAATGTCAATGTCTTGGAAATTTATCACAGAATATGAAACAATTCTTTTTTTTAAACTAAAACTTAGTTTTTAGCGCCTAATAAAATTAAATCTTCGTTGAGGCCCGCGGCAGCCCGCGGCTACCCGGGTAGCGACGGAGCTATAATGACAGCTGTCATTATTTGCCTGACGGTTGCCAGGGGACCCCTCGGGGCTGTGAAACTTTAAACCGGCATTCGAGGTATATAAACCTCATAAATGTTTTTTATATATTTATTTATTTATGTTTTGTAGTAAAAACTTACCAATATAGAGCAAGGATACTATTATTCCAGTTAGTATGGTATATATGTGAGAGACTGTACTAACGGAAACTATTTCTTGAAGTACAGTCAAGACCGTACACACTATCTGAAAGTTGATGTAGTTTCTAACGTAATGGGGTTTCTCCTGGAATTATATAATAAGAATATATAGTAATTTATAAGCTACGTAACGTAGTTTACGTTGGTCTAATGAGGGGTGCTGGTCTTTGTAACCATAACCTGTTAATAATAACCGAGATAGACCGCTTAACTTTTTTTAAACTCTATGGCTTGAGTGCACCAAGATTTCGGTTATCATAACCAACGGTTAACATAACTTTACTATTTATAATAAACCCGTACGTCGGTTAAGGCCGTATACCAGGCGGTTATCTTAATCGAGCTTACGTCCTTAACCGGTGTACGGGTTGTCGTGAACAATAAATTTTACGTTTAGATTATGTTAACCGTTGGTTATGATAACTGAAATCTTGGTGCACACAGGCCTGTGTATGATGAATGAATGATTACAATGTATTTATTGTGATTGAATGAATGATTGAATGATGTATTATTGGAAGATTGGATGAAAGTCCCGGATGTAGAGGTTAGCAAACTTAGGCTGAAAATTAAACTTTAAAATTGCAGAAAAAAGGTTTAAAATAGAAAAAGCGGCGCCAGACCGGCTGTTGTGGCGTTCTTTCTGGAAGAACCGATCCATCAGATGACGCTGGCTGCGGTATTTTTTAGTTTTTTTAAATAAATTGGTAAAGGGTAAAGATTTATCTTCAATATTACCTTATGTAGTCCTACAAGGAGACAAACGTTGAACGGTAAAGCCACAAGGTTTAAAATCGCGACAACAGATGTCAGAAGTAACATTTTGGTCAGTACTGGATGAAATGACGCCACTTCGAACATGTAACCAATAATAGTGCCCAAACCGACTAATGTAAAACCCAAATTCACGATTAAACCAATCTGAAAAAAAAAAAACAATAAAATAATTACATACGAAAGTATTTAATTAATTGGTAAATATTATAAAAAATTTTAACAAAAAAAAGAACCGACTCCTAGATATGCTTAAGTAAATTAAAGCAACTAAATGACACAGTTATTTTTTACTTTTTAGTGCGTTTTGAGTCGGTTCTATTTTTTGTTAAAATTTTTTATTTTTTACTTTTTAGTGATTTGTTGCCACGTAACGTACTCGTACTATACTGTCATAGTATATTATACGGCACTAGTAGCCAAAAAGTTACCGATAGCGAGACAAAAACCGAAATCGCTGTAAGCGTGCCTCCAAAATTTGAAGAGCTCCTTCAATTTCCCTAGGATATCGACATCAGATCCTAACATGATGACAATGGGACCGTCTTGGATATATGCCCTTTCTAATAAAAAAAGAATTATCAAAACGGACAAATCTGTAAAAAGTTATGCGTGGTCATACATAAAAAATATAGATATATATATAGGTGTCGAATTGATAACCTTCTCCGTATTTTTTCGTCGGTTAAAAATGAATTTATCAGGCGATATCGGTATATAGTTCTACCTTTCGCCCTAACACAACGAAAGAGAAAGTGATATTTTCAACATATCTATATAATTTTGCCTATATGATATATGCGACTAGACCTACTCGGACATTTCATGCACTTCAATGCAACCAACACGTAAATTATTCGAAGCAGCGTGATGAGTCTTAGCTAAAAGTTTCGACGCTCTATTATACGAGTATAAGAACTCATAATGGAGATCTCACCAGAAATAAGTAAGCAAGGATGAGGGACCCTGTCCTCAGAGGGATGCAACAGAAGCAACACTTCTCCAAAACCAAAATTGGTCTACGTTGAGCCCTGGGAATTTGTTCATCAGCCATACTAGAAAATGTAAAATAAAAGTAATTAATCATAATAGGGTATCAGACAGCTAAATTATATTTAATTAATTTCATCGAACTTTGTGCCTGATCTGTGTAACTATAACTATTAAATTATTATGGTTTTCATTATTAGTATAATTTCAACAAAGAGAACACTGACCTGCTTGTTGCCTTTCTCTCTGTGTTTATATTTTCAGACATCTCGCACTGAATTGAACTGAATGAACTGTTGCTATTTTACGTTGTTTAACTAGTAAACCAAGGACTTGATTGATTGACTTGATGATTCAAGGAATCTTCACACTTTTATGACTAACTGTATTTAATGTACTATAAGTTTATTACACGTACATGTATACCAGTGACGCTAAATATAATAACAATTTTGTGAATGTATTCGTACAATAATATTAGTTAACCGGATATGAACAGTTTTTATCGTATTAAAAGTGGGTGGATTTCCCAATAGTATCCTATTTCGCAATCAACTGAATCTCAAAGCTCAAAGCATAACACAAAGATATAAATTCATAAAGGTCGTTCGTGGTACAATATATTTATTTAATTTCTTAATAGTTCCATGTTATTGGAAGCTTCTGTACGTATTCAAAATAATGCATGGCCAGAGCCGAGCCGCGCCTATGTGCGAAGTGCGCCAGGACAATAGAGGCGCCATCGAAATTATTTTTAAACGACTTCAAAAAAAAAAGGCGTTTCTCAATTCGACCGTATATATATATATATTTTTTTTTTTTATGTGTGTTCGCGCATAACGTCGTCGTTTATGAACCGATTTTGATAATTCTTTTTTTGTTAGAAAGAAGATAATCCGGTGGTGGTACCATGACAAGGAAACCAGGATCTGATGATGGAATCCTGGAGAAAACGAGGGGAACTTTCAAAAATTGTAGGGACAACAAGTACGTTTGTTAATTTTTCCGGTAAATATTTAAAAGCACTACAATTTGATGAAGGTCTGGAGTCGATCTGATGATGGAGCCGATCTATATATAAGGGAACTCCGTAACGTTTTACAGTAGCAACCTTGTGTTTGGGCTCGATTAATTTGTCTCAATGAGAACTTTACATTTAGATGGGCTGTGACTGTCATTGAGGGTCTGGTGATGAAGACGACGTACAGTTAAGGGAGCTCCGTAACGTTTTACAGTAGCTACCTTGTGTTTGGGCTCGATAAATTTGTTTCAATGAGAACTTTACATTTAGATGGGCTGTGACTGTCATTAAGGGTCTGGCGATGAAGACGAGGGACAGCTGAGGGAGCTCTTTAACGGTTTACAGTAGCTACCTTGTGTTTGGGCTCGATTAATTTGTAATTTAGATGGGCTGTGACTGTCATTGAGGGTCTGGTGATGAAGACGACGTACAGTTAAGGGAGCTCCGTAACGTTTTACAGTAGCTACCTTGTGTTTGGGCTCGATTAATTTGTTTCAATGAGAACTTTACATTTAGATGGGCTGTGACTGTCATTAAGGGTCTGGCGATGAAGACGAGGGACAGCTGAGGGAGCTCTTTAACGGCTTACAGTAGCTACCTTGTGTTTGGGGTCGATTAATTTGTGTCAATGAGAACTTTATATTTAGATGGGCTGTGACTGTGACTGTCATTAAGGGTCTGGCGATGAAGACGAGGGACAGCTGAGGGAGCTCTTTAACGGTTTACAGTAGCTACCTTGTGTTTGGGCTCGATTAATTTGTCTCAATGAGAACTTTACATTTAGATGGGCTGTGACTGTCATTGAGGGTCTGGTGATGAAGACGAAGTACAATTAAGGGAGCTTCGTAACGGCTTACAGTAGCTACCTTGTGTTTGGGCTCGATTAATTTTTCTTGATGAAACCTTTACATTTAGATGGGCTGTGGCTGTCATTGAGGGTCTGGTGATGAAGACGAAGTACAGTTAAGGGAGCTCCGTAACGTTTTACAGTAGCTACCTTGTGTTTGGGCTCGATAAATTTGTTTCAATGAGAACTTTACATTTAGATGGGCTGTGACTGTCATTAAGGGTCTGGCGATGAAGACGAGGGACAGCTGAGGGAGCTCTTTAACGGTTTACAGTAGCTACCTTGTGTTTGGGCTCGATTAATTTGTCTCAATGAGAACTTTACATTTAGATGGGCTGTGACTGTCATTAAGGGTCTGGCGATGAAGACGAGGGACAGCTGAGGGAGCTCTTTAACGGTTTACAGTAGCTACCTTGTGTTTGGGCTCGATTAATTTGTCTCAATGAGAACTTTACATTTAGATGGGCTGTGACTGTCATTGAGGGTCTGGTGATGAAGACGAAGTACAATTAAGGGAGCTTCGTAACGGCTTACAGTAGCTACCTTGTGTTTGGGCTCGATTAATTTGTCTTGATGAAACCTTTACATTTAGATGGGCTGTGACTGTCATTGAGGGTCTGGTGATGAAGACGAAGTACAGTTGAGGGAGCTATTTAACGGTTTACAGTAGCTACTTTGTGATTGGGCTCGATTAATTTATGTCTCAATAAGAAGTTTGAAAGGTTATAGTTTCCAGTTAGTTTAATGTTTACTAAGTCATGATCCAATGATCTACGAAAACTCGAGGAAACTCTTTAAACTTTATATTCACTTTTGCAGGGGCGTCGGAATGTTATAAGTAGGTAGTGAATATTGGTACTTATGGTTTAGTTCGAGTAGGTTTATTAGTATGTTCTTTGTTGATAAAGCACTAAAAAGTATGAAATAAATAAATTTTAACAAAAAATAAAAACGCCTTCAAAACGCACTAAAAAGTAAAAAATAACTACGTCATTTACTTACTTTAATTTACTTACCCGAGCTTTCTACTTTAAAGTCTTTACCTAAACTTGGATGGCACCGACTTCAGAGATGTGGTTAAGTAAATTAAAGTAAGTAAATGACGTAGTTATTTTTTACTTTTTAGTGCGTTTTGAAGGCGTTTTTATTTTTTGTTAAAATTTTTTTATTGTTACACTTACACAACAACAAAATATTGTGGTAGACTATCGATGAGTAAGTAGGTACAACATATGCCTTGTAAATAACAAAATAATTATAATGCGCTTATTGTATGTATTGTGTACAAGTTTTCTAAGATAATAACCAAGTGTGTGGTTTAATTTTACAATTTGGGTTTTAATGTACATTAGTTACGAGCTCAGTTAAAATCAAAAGAACCGCCGTGAGTTTGATTGAATGAATTATGAATGTATACCGACGCAAGCGGGGTAGGGTCACGGGGATTCCCCGACTTTAAGACAAAAGAGTACCAAAACATGAAACAATTGAACAATCAGTAAATTGAAAGTTGAGGCTCTTCATAGGTTTCGCGCACAGGCGCTGTGGAGGGTTGGCGCGGCCCTGTGCACCGCCCTGCACCATGTTGTTGGCGAGGTTCGCATGCGCCGTAGTATGGCTATTACCTATAGTCGACGCATTTTAACTGAGCGATTATTTACCTAAAATAAGTATAATATTGCAAGCTTTTCTATATTTCCCAAAACGATTTTTAATTAAGCTTTATATTAGAATAGATACGGATTATTTATACTTCAAAATTTAATAATACCTAAAGCTTTTCGTAAGTCTCAGTTGACACCTAATTATTTTTCAGTCGCAAATTTATAAGATCGATTGGTCTACCAATCAAAAAATAACACGCGTTTTCATTGAACACTCCGACGTGCGTTGCGACGTGGTGGTAACTAGCCACGACAGAAGCCTCCCACTGGCGAGACGGACCAAATAAGAAAATCTAAATCGGCCTTACCGGTATTCGAAGCCAGGACTTCTGTCATATAAATCCACTACGCATAACATTGCGCCACGGAGGCTATCGACAAAACGGGAACAGAAAATTCAAATAAAACGATACATGTAAATCAAACAATGTTTATTATATCAAAAATACATCTGTTTTATCATGATTATTAATATTCTGCGAGAAGAAAATCAGTAGATACTTTGAGTGAAAGGGCTCACAAACTGTGTGATCCCACGTTGGACTCATTGGACTGTGACAGTATTAAGCTTTGGGATCAATAACCAAACCACCGTGGTCGGTGCTCTCCGTCATCTTTAAATAGTGGCTCTTTAGCACAAGAAGGTAATACACGTTGAAAGCTGAAAACATTGTGATGTTAAGTTTTTATCACGTTTATAAATTACACGGCTCTTGTTCAAAGACGCCTTGCTTGTTAAATTGCATCATTTTAGGTGTCACTAAAGTAACCAACCAATCACCAAGTTTTGACAACCTCCGTGGCGCAGTGGTACGCGCGGTGGATTCATAAGACGGAGGTCCTGGGTTCGATTTCCGGCGGGGAAGATTGAGATTTTTCTTAATTTGTCTTGGTCTGGCTGGTGCGAGGCTTTCGCCGTGGCTAGTTACCACACTACCGACAAAGACGTACCGCCAAGCGACTTAGCGTTCTGGTACGATGTCGTGTAGAAACTGACAGGGGTGTGGATTTTCATCCTACTCCTAACAAGTTAGCCCGCTTCCATCTTAGATTGCATCATCACTTAACATCAAGTGTGATAACAGTCAAGGGCCAATCGATAAAAAAAAAACAATTTTGAAGTAAGATTTATAGGCTTTTTAACTAAGATTGTGAAATATAAAATGCGAATTGTACCTAACAATCCTTTTAAAACTGCTGAGTTTCTTACTGTATTTTCTCGGCAGAACCTTTTTGAAATAAATGACTTTGAATTTATTTATTTGTTTGTATTTATGTAATAGAAACTTACCAATAAACGCAAACATCTGAATTATTCCATATATATGGCCAGTTGTGGCCATAGCAACTGAAACTATATGTTGAAGTAAAATCACTGCTGCACATACAATCTGAAAGATTATGTAGACTCTGACGTGGCGCTGTCTTTCCTGAAAAACAGCTTCTTGAATATTCTATCTTATCAAAAGACTAAGCGCTAGCCTTTGAGACTCTGAGCCCCTGGTCATCGAACACCAAAAATTGTATTAATACGCTAGCTAATAAACCTATATAGTGCGAGTTCTTACCAACTCATCGTAATGACGGCTGTACACCCTCGCGCGAGTGCTCTCGTGATATCTCGTCGAGAGCTCAGGGAGAATAACTTGAACAGAGGAGGTGGGTGTTGACGCGCGTCACTAAGGGTACCCTTAAACCTACACCCGTGTCACAAGTCCCGGGCTCTGTTCGGAGTTTTTCTCTCAGCCACGCGATAGACCCGGCACCCGCACGGTGAATCCATGGAATGCTAAGATATTCCTCTCGTCTCTCAAAAATAATTAGCTTATGTTAACCGTTGGTTATGATAACCAAAATCTTGGCGCACACAGGCCTTAGTTTAATTATGAGGCTTAGGATTAAACGAAAGCGAATCCTAAAAACAATAACTTTTTTCAAAATTACCTTATGCAGTCCTACGAGGAGAAGTATATTAAACGGTACAGCCACGATGTTTAAAACAAAATTAACTGAAAGGATTATTAAAATTCTGATCAAAATCCGTCTGAATTCCTCCGAAGAATGTACCATGTAAGTTACAATAAAAATGATGTCGGCAAATACTATCCCGATGTGCACGATAGTGCCGATCTGAAAAAATAATAAACATGAGTTACTAATGAATATTAGAGTAGATTCATAAGCATGAAATGAAAATGAAATGAAAAGGAGATGGTCCTTTTCAGCTTCACTCTTGTACCACATATATACCATTAAAATGTAAAAAATAACAAGGATTTTATCAAAAATAAAATAAGTGAACCAAACGAACTATATAAAACGTTGGTTTAAAATGAAATTCCTATACTAAAGCCAAACTCGATTGAAAATGCATGTCAACAAACAAATTTAAAATGAAGGTAGAAATCACTAGTCATTTTACATCTGTTTTTTTTAATTAACTAGTTAATGACGAATTCATGACAATAAATTAGATTAGTAAGCTTAAAAGTAATTAATATATTCAATATCTTTCAAATAAGATTTTTTAAAATAACAAAACATAATTTTAAATAATTTAGGCATAAAATGTGTTGCATTTTCTACCTTCGTTTTAAATTAGTTTGTTGACAAGCATTCTCAATCGAGTTTGGCTTTAGTATAGTTTTTGAGGTATCAAAAGATGGCGTTTTTCTAATGTTAGTCTGTAGGTGATAAAGATGTGGTTACATTGATTTGTCAAATTCAAAATATGTCATTTTTGACAACTCTTTTCTTCCGTGTTCCGGGCTTTGTTTTTAGCTATAATACATTTTAGACATAGACATTTTAGCTATAATAAGAACAAAACTTAATATTTTAATCTGATTATTCAGTAATCCTTTAGGTACCTATACCTAACCGGTAACCATCAAATCAAATGGACCATACGTCAATAAACACTGACAGCAAAAGTCAAAACACTATTAATCTGCCACCTAGAGAATGTCTACCATAGATAATATAACTTATCTAAGATCCGCCATGATTGTACGTAAAGTGTTGCATTGTTTTGGAGAGAATAAATAATATTTCGCCCAAATAAAAGTGAGTTCACAGATTTGGCTAATCAAAACTAGATTATTAAAACATTTATTTTTTTCAACTTATGTACAGAAAGTGAGTCTGTGCTCCATACAATTTTGGACCATCTCCTTTATTGCTAAAATAAGTTATTTTACAATTGTGCTGGGGATCCTGAAGTAAGTTTTAAAAACCTATGTCCTGTGTGTTTTTAAGCATAGAACAAAAAAAGATAATCGGTAAATTAAAAAATGGGAAAAATACAGAGCTTTTTACCACGCCGCTGCGTAAAAACGTACAGTCGTCTTTATATGGAATTTGAAACGTTATCTTACTTTATCACTATACTAAAGCCAAACACGATTGAGAATGCTTGTCAACAAACAAAATTAAAATGAAGGTAGAAAATGCAACACATTTTATGCCTAATAAATGTAATGTTATGTTTTGTTTTTTTATAAAATCTTATTTAAAAGACATTGAATATATTAATTAGTTTTAAGCTTACAAATCTAATTTATTGTCATGAATTCGTTATTAACGAGTTAACTAAAAAAATTTGGTGTAAAATGACTAGTAATTTCTACCTTCTTTTTTAATTCGTTTGTTGACAAGCATTCTCAATCGTGTTTGTCTTTAGTATAGATGGCGCCGCTTAAATTGTACACAAATTGTTGTGACAAATACACACAGACTCTCGTTCTACAACTATACAGACTACTAATTTATGTTTATAATACCTACCGTATTATTCGTACCTTACCGTAGTATTCGACATTCAAACAACATGGCCTTGAGCCGCCTGCATCTCTAGTTCTCTACTGACCTTGAACCTCTATTTTTTGCATTTCTGCGGAATGTTATAAATTCTTGTTGTCTGTGAATCTGTCCGCACTATTTTATGTTCCCCAACAACTTCCAAACGGCTCAGCCGATCCCCGATATAATGACATATTCTTATAGGAAAAAGTCTGAGGAGTGTTCTTACATACTTTTTTTTTACCCGACTGCGTCGGAAAGAGGCAAATGTTTTTATGTGTCTTCGCGGATAACTTCGTCATTTATGAACCGATTTTAATGATTCTTTTTTTGTTGGAAAGGGATGGCCCGCTAGAAGAACCTGACTCCCTGACTGGTGGGAAATATCTGGAGCTTAGACCCACTATGCTGCTCCAGTGTGGGTTGGCGGGCTTAGGATGATAATCTTTTTTTTATGATATTTTAATGTACCACTAGAAGAACCTGACTTCCTAACTTGTGGGAAGTATCTGGGGCTTAGACCCACCATGCTGCACTAATGTGGGTTGGCGGGATTAGGGTGATAATAGTTTTATGATTGTTTTAATGGCTCACTAGAAGAAACTGTCTCCCTGACTTGTAGGAAATATCTGGAGCTTAAACCCACCAAGCTGCTCCAGTGTGAGTTGGTGGGATTAGGATAGTAATAGTTTTATGACTATATTAACGGCCCACTAGAAGAACCTGAGTATAACATTGGGTTCAATATCGGGTGTAGCAGAAATGCAGGAGTGTGAACGGCTGGAAACCGTCCTCTGACTGCGTCAGAAGGAGGGTTACGTTTTTCGAGCGTATGTATGTATGTATATCCATTTATTCGGCACGCGCTACAGCCTAAACGGCTGAACGGATTTTGACATGTGAGGTGTCGTTGAATTTGTCAAAATTGTGGTAGTGACATAGGCTATATAAACTTTCAAAATGGTAGCTGTAGATGGGGGAAAAAAGGGGGGATGTGTGTATTTTTTTCTCTTATCTTAGCAATATGGGTACCAATTGAAAGGTCGTAAAAAGACCCTTTCAAAAATATAAATATCATATCATGTTCATATTACTTTTTTAACAAAAAATGGCAAAAAGTGTATATATGCACCATAAAGTATTTAGAATTTTATACAGAGTACAGTGATCCTTGTTTTTCTCTTTTCAGTTCATAACTTCTAAGCAGTCGGGTTTTTTGTTTTTATAATAATAATATTTTTTATGCTTCATTAAATATTTATATTAGTTTCTCTTAAGACATCTATTATAAATATTGTGTAGGTGGTTTGTGTATGTATACACTTATACGTATTATTCACAATCTGCATTCTAGTGTTCCAATGTTTTTCTAAACTTAAGGTCGCTTGGAAGAAAACGCTGTTTAGATAAGGTCACGTCTTTTTCGTTGTGTTGTACAAATAAAGAGTAAATAATATGTCGCCGGTCTATCTAGTGCGGGGTCGACCGACTCTGCGCTTTCCTGCACGGGGTTGCCATTCCAGCACCTTGAGAGTCTTAACACTCATCGAACCTTAATACTGTTGTCGTCTGTGAAATCCTCTATGGAAAATGTGCGTTATCTGTGGGCGCACAGTTGGCTACATTGAACTAATGACGCCCCACTACGCGATTGGTTGGCAGAACTGCAGAAAATGCTGCATTGCACCATTATCTCCCACTTAACCGACTTCATAAAAGTAATTGTAAGAATACATTTAACACGGTCAACAGTGAGAGAGCAAGCGATCATAATCTACAAAAACAAAGTTAAGAAGTGAAGTGATTATAAGTATTGGAATTGGTATAGTATTATTGTATAATGTCTAAATATGTTGTCATGTTTGTGTAATAAATAAAACAGATTTAATGAACAGGATGTGTGTAAATAAATGATATAGATGTACTATGTGATTTCATTAATAAATGTTATATGTTTTAGCTGGTTTTTAATAATACCATATGAGGTGAGGTTATATTGATCTTACCAGATACAAGTAAGCGAGTATGAGGCTCCCAATCCTCAGGGGGATGCAGCAGAAGCAACACTTCTCCAGAACCAACCTGGGCAAGCGATGAAGCACAGGAATGGATTCCGGTACACTATAAAAATATACGACAGTAAGTACTCTCAATAAGTAGGCACCAATCGGCCCCTCTGTTTTGATAATAACATGCCACTAACATACATAAATACCCACATCAAATACATTTAATAAGCGAGATGCCATTGACTGACTCATCGCGAGATCTCTAAAACTTTACATTAGATTAACTTAAAAGTAATATTTATATTGATACGGAAATAGAATTTATGAAGATGAAAGGACTATGCAAAATTGTATAAGCTGTTAAGTTTGAAATAATATCTTTTTAGCTTTCAATAATCGCTTCTGTGATTAATTTTTGACGACCTCCGTGGCGCAGTGGTATGCGCGGTGGATTTATAAGACGAAGATCCTGGGTTCGATTCCCGGCGGGGCAGATTGAGATTTTTCTTAATTTGTCTTGGTCTGGCTGGTGAGAGACTTTCGTCGTGGCTAGTTACCACCCTATCGACAAAGACGTAGCCAAGCGATTTTGCGTTCCGGTACGATGTCGTGTAGAAACCGAAAGGGGTGTGGATTTTCGTCCCACTCCTAACATGTTAGCCCGCTTCCATCTTAGATTGCATCATGACTTAACATCAGGTGTGATATCAGTCAAGGGCCAACATGTGGTCGATAAAAAAAAAGTACGGGTTGCCAGTAAAAGATTACTTGGTGTATGGCCGTTGAATGGTTATATAATTACATATAGTATTTATTTTGGTATTGTACCCTGTTTTAATCTTACAATGAATTCTATGCGATAAAGTTTTCCTTCGTCTATCAGCTGTACTTACACTGTCTTGGCTGTACAGTCGTCTCCGAGTCGGCAGGCTGGTGGTGCTGGAGGTAATTCTTGCATTCTGACCACTAGATTCCTCAACAAGAAAATGAAATATATGTTCCAGCCTGAAAATAAAACATTTGCTTACTATAATGTTTTTGTAATTATCTTACTAGAGTAGTTCAAACCACGGTCACGGGCGCATGCAGCCCTTGTCTTGAATTAATAGAGAAGAATAATTATTTATAAGCCACACAACATAATAAAAAAACAGTTTTAAGTTGGAGTACTGACGATAGTTGAACGTGACAACGTCTTAAGAAAATACTGATGGAATGTTTTAAGAAAAATTTGAATTTTGTGAAAAAAATAAAACATGTAAATGTACTATTGTATAGCAGCTGTCCACGCAGACGCATCGCCCACTAGATAGGCTTAGAGAAAATTAAAGCAGCTAAACGACAAAGTTCTTTTTTGCTTTTTTGTGCGTTTTGAGTCGGTTGTACTTTTAATTCTTATTTCGTACGTCTTATGATTTAGCGACGTAACGTACCGACATAAGTCATGTTTATTTGTGGCATGTAGCCAAAAAGCTACGATATCGAGTTATAAAACGATATCGCTGTAAGCGCCTCCAAAATTTTAAGAGTTCCTGGAATTTCCCCAGAATCATCAGCAATCTAACTCAATGGGACCACCTTCATTTGTCCTTTGTAATAAATAAGAATTGAAAATCGGATCACTCAAAAGTTCTGGGTCATATTTGTATTTGGAATATTTCCGTTTTTTTTTCGTCGGTTTAAGAATCAACCCGGAGTTGGGAAGTTTGTGGTGTCCTTGATAGTGATCGTTAAAGAATCAAATATTGTCATCCTCAGCCCGCCAACCAGCACTGGAGCTGGTAATAAATGTTGATTCGGACTACAGAAGAACAGACTATATAAATAGGTACGGAGCTATCGCATTCAAGACCTAACAGATGTGATGCTGAATCCAGGGTTGATGTGAGGATCTCCTAATCATGAGGGTATATACTCCAAGGAGGATGATACTTACCAATGTAGGCCAACATAATTGTAACCCATGTAGCTTGACCCTTTTCCACAAAAGCAAGCGCTATAATCCGATGAATTACTGTCAAAGTAGCGCATACTAACTGAAAGAAAATGAAGATTTCTATGTGTGTTGATCTTTCCTGAAAATTAAAAATCTTTGTTAGTAAGTATAATCTCGATCACGTTTTCTTTAAAAAAAATGCAATCGGTCTATAAGGTCTCGGTCTCGGTCATAAGCTACGACAGACACACCAATCCTATAATAGAAACGTCAATAACCCTTCTTTTATACGTAGGGGGTAAAAATATGTAACATCACACTAAAAGAGAGAGTCATTCAATTTTAAAGCGATGTGAGAAGTAGTGAAAAGGGCTTTTTTCTATATTTTTAAATACTTAAAATATTTTAAAATTAAAAAAAAAATTTTAACAAAAAATAGAACCGACTCAAAACGCACTAAAAAGTAAAAAATAACTGTGTCATTTAGTTGCTTTAATTTACTTAAGCATATCTATGAAATCGGTGCCTGCCAAGGTTTCTACTTTAAGGACGTTACCTAGAACCCACAAACTGCTTTACTACATAAAATAAATGTTCCTTAAACTTGGCTGGCATCGTCTTCATAGATATGCTTAAGTAAATTTTTACTTTAGTTATTTTTTACTTTTTAGTGCGTTTTGAGTGGGTTCTATTTTTTGTTAAAATCCTTATTTCTTACTTTTTAGTGATTTATCGCCACGTAACATACTCGTACTATACTGTTATAGTATATTATACGACACTAGTAGCCAAAAAGCTACCGATACCGAGACAAAAACCGAAATCGCTGTAAGCGTGCCTCCAAAATTTGAAGAGTTCCTTCAATTTCCCCAGGATATCATCATCAGATCCTAACATGATGACAATGGGACTACCTTGGATGTATGCCCTTTCTAATAAAAAAATAATTATCAAAATCGGACAACTCAGTTAAAAGTTATGCGTGGTCATACATAAAAAAAATATAGATATATACGTGTCGAATTGAGAACTTCCTCCGTTTTTTTTCGTCGGTTAAAAATATGTAACATCACACTAAAAGAGAAAGTCATTCAATTTTAAACCGCTGTGAGCTTCTCACTACTTCTAGTGAAAAGGGCTTTTTTTTAAATTTTTAAATACTTTCATGGATGGCATTCATGGAACTATTAAGGCCTGTGTGCACCAAGATTTCGGTTATCATAACCAACGGTTAACATAAGTTAAACGTACAATTTACTGTTCACGACAACCCGTACGCCGGTTAAGGACGCAAACCGGGCGGTTATCTTAACCGAGCTTACGTTCTAAACCGGCGTACGGGTTGTCGTTAAGTGTGCACCAAGATTTCGGTTATCATAACCAACGGTTAACATAAGCCAAACGTAAAATTTCCTGTTCACCCGTACGCCGGTTAAGGACGTAAACCGGGCGGTTATCTATCTAGACGGGTTATTATCGATATTACGGGTTGTCGCTCGTGAACATTAAATTTATAGTAAAGTTATCTTAACCATTGGTTATGATAACCGAAATCTTGGAGCACACAGGCCTTAAAATTTAAAAATAAAGTCCTTGTATCAGTTACCCGTTTGGTAATAAGCATTACCAAGCAACCTTTACAAATGAATAGTTTTGTGTTATTTGATATTTTATATTGAGTAGGTAGATTATGAATGAAGAAAAAAAATTGGTTGTCTGTAAAGTCGGTTTACTGACGATAGTTAAACGTGACAACGTCTGAAGAAAATACTGATGGAATAGTAGCATTTAATTGGTTATTAAAATTTTTAATTTAAGTATATTTTTATAAATATTAATTAAAATTAATAAAATAATTGATTTTGATTTTATAAATTTATATTTTAAATTTATAATAAATATATTAATTTTTATTTAAAATTAATATATTATATTTAATAGACGGATGTCGAACGCTGCCCAACGCAAAGGCCGATTGTGCTTCTTTGTCGCTCGTTCCGCGCTCTCAAAGCGAGGTAACGCCGCATGAGTCATGTTTTTTCGTGCGTGCAGCCGGTTATCGAATTATAAGACGTTGTCACGTCAATAAAGTCCTTGTATCAGTTACCCGTTTGGTAATAAACATTACCAAACAACCTTTACAAATGAATAGTTTTGTGTTATTTGATATTTTATATTGACTAGATTATGAATGAAGAAAAAAAAATCACCTTGTGCAGTCCAAATAAGAGAAGTACGCAGAATGGCACGGCAAACAGATGAATAACCACCGGGATGGGGTCCAGCACTAAATGTTTCATCGCCAAGTTACAAGCAAAGTCCGAAAGTTTGGACGAAGTGTCTATGTCGGTGGATAATATGGAAGATGATAAAGTCAAGTTGAATATGACGTAGGCCTGCAAGAAAGAAAAAATATTTATTTCCGCGTGGAATTACTACTAAACTACTAACTGCCTAAAAATGACGATACTTTCATGCATTTCATTTTGAATGAATGAATGAATGAATTACTCTTTATTGTACACCAAATAATAAAAATCTTACAAATAGAAAATAACTTAAAAAAAAACAATGTACAATTGGCGGTCTTATCGCTAATGAGCGATCTCTTCCAGACGACTAATATTGAAGAGGAAAGGTACATTCATTGGAACGGTTCATACAGTCAAGTATAGGAAGTTATTGTATCAAATTATGTAATATAGAATATACTTACATAAAATACTAAATAAATATATACATACACAAATACATAGATACATACATACATACATACATACATACATACATAGGTACACATATACTAATTAAAAAATAAATAAAAATAATAGAAACTAGACGATATTTAAGGGAGAGAGTAAACAAATAATGACAATGTAATATATACACAAATAAGTGAGGACGAAACTTAATTGAGGAATCATAACGTTTTCTGGGAATTTCGGTATAAAATGTAGCCTATGTGTTATTCTGATGTATAAGCTATATTGTGGTAAAGTTTCATTCAAATCCATTCAGTAGTTTTTACGTGAAAGAGTAACAAACATCCATACATCCATACAAACTTTCGCCTTTATAATAGTAGTAGGATACATATATACAAAAGTTCCCATATAGTAAATTAAAAAATAAATGAAAATAATAGAAACTAGACGATATTGAAGGGAGAGAGTAAACAAATAATGACAATGTAATATATACATAAATAAGTGAGTACGAAACTTAATTGAGGAATCATAACGATTTTATGGGGGAATTATCAAAATCGGACCACTCTGTAAAAAGTAATGCGAATGTCGAATTGAAATGCCCATTCACCAGCCGTTTAAAAGTAACTAGTGATTGAGCACGCCGAATCTCTCGAGGTAAAGAGTTCCACAGCCGAGCAGATTTAACATAGAAGGATTTAGAGTAGAAGGAAGAGTTGTGAGAAGGAATTTTTAGGAGTAGGTTGTCTTCAGATCTAAGAGAGCGACAATAAGTGGAATGGAGGAAGTGAAATCTTTTAGATATATTGGAGTAGTAGGATTGATAAGGACATTGTATAAAAGGGATAGCATGTGAGTATTCCTATTTTCATTTTAGATTACCACCAATGCGCAGCGGGCTTTAGGTGATAATGTTTAAATTGTTAACGATCACTAGCAATGTTAATTATAATTACTAGGACCTACTTAACGTGCTTTTCGGGGAGTTGGAGTTTAACACCACAAACCAACTACCCTACTTCGGACTAAACATTTACGGATTTTTTTTAGAAGAACGAAATCTCAGTCCCGGTTTTCGAAGCCGTGTTCTCGGAAACCACATCTTAATCACGATCAATACAGTAGATGATAAATATTTCTATAACCCTATTTTTTTTATCGACTACAAGTTGGCCCTTGACTGCTATGACACCTGATGTTAAGTGATGATGCAGTCTAAGATGGAAGCGGGCTATCTTGTTAGGAGTGGGACCAAAATCGGTGTGGATTTTCGTCCCTTTCGGTTTCTACACGACATCGTACCGGAACGCTAAATCGCTTGGCGATACGTCTTTGTTGGTAGGGTGGTAACTAGCCACGGCGAAATCCTCCCACCAGCCAGACCAAGACAAATTAAGAAAAATCTCAATCCGCCCCGCCGGGAATCGAACCCAGGACCTCCGTCTTATAAATCCATCGCGCATACCACTGAGGTCGTCAATTAAAATTAACAAACCACAATTTGGCCCAATTGATGTTTAAATGAAAAAGAGTTCACTTCGCAGTATGCAATTCGCAAGTCTCACAAATTGCAAATACAATGTAGGTGAAATCACAGATAGAAAGAAGAGAAAGCTTCAAAAATATGTAGCATTTCAGAATAAGTATAGTAGAACTTTTTCCGAAGATGTTTGTTAGTAAGAGACAGAAGTCTCGCTTTAAATATTTCTAGATAAACTACTCGTATATTTAAAGTTACATGACTTATAGAACACTATCCTTAGTTACTTACCAGATAAAAATAAGCGAAAATCAGGCATCCAGTCCTCAAAGAAATCATAGAACAGCACCCACTGTCATCAGAAGAGCTCTTACTATCAACGTCTTCCGTCTGTTTGTTTGTCTCACTACAAAGTATCATGAGAATGTTTTTAACTCAAATACGAGTATCTATACTAAAGCCAAACTCGATTGAGAATGCTTGTCAACAAACAAATTAAAAATGAAGGTAGAAATCACTAGTCATTTTGCACCTAATTTTTTTAATTAACTTGTTAATGACGAATTTAAGACAATAAATTAGCTTAAAACTAATTAATATATTTAATATCTTTTAAATAAGATTTTATAAAAAAACAAAATGTAATTTTAAATTTATTAGGCATAAAATGTGTTGCATTTTCTACCTTCATTGTAAATTTGTTTGTTAACAAGCATTCTCAATCGAGTTTGGCTTTAGTATAGCTAGTAAAATACCACTTCTTGGCTCTCCAAATCTTAGTTTATTGATAAAACTAATTTTGATTGAATGTTGCGGAAGTACCTATGCAATGCATCAGCATTATTATTAAGTTGCCTATTAAAAATAGCCTTTAAAAATCAATATAAAGGTAAAAAAGTTAAAGCTCTAACTTCGCAGCAATATTATACAAAGCAAGGATAATTTATTGATAATGCTACAGCCCAATTTCTGAAAATATCAAAAACTGTAGAAAACAAAAATCCAATCTAAAAGTGTTTGACAACCGAGGCTTTATTGCGTCCATGATTTAATTATGGGAATGGTGTATACTGCTTATCTAGACACTAGCAGTCGCCCGCGACTTCGTCCGCGTGAAAACCTCTTAGGTACCCTTTTAATTTTAAAGACAGACATCATATAAAGTGTGCTCTTTTCCCGCTTCCCCTCTCAATTTAATTTTTTTACAGTTTCCCGTGAAGCAATACCCTCCATCCCGTCCCGTGTACTAAAGATCTACATTTTTGTTAAACATTGTACGATATTACAGTACATTAACATTAACAATATATATTTATGGCAAGCTGATGTGTAGAGCTTGTATTAAATAGTCTATTTCACTATTGAGTCTAGCTTTCATAATATACAAAATAATTTACAATCCGACATGCAGATCTAGAGATTAGCCCGTTTAAACAAACGAACAAACTTTTTCGTATATTATATAAATATGGTCTGCCATGCCATCAATAAATTGAAAATATCAAAGATCGAATTCTCAAAGAATATCAGTACCAAAATGTTGACCCCTATTCAGTATTATAACATAACACGGAGGAGGTCAACATAATTTGGACGATATAGCGGCAGTGTTATATTTTTTAGAAATTTTGTAATATCTCCGAAACTAATTAACACACTGTAAAAGGCAAATCTTATCTCTATAATATCTTTGTGATTATTAAATAATTTATTTAACCAAAACCGCGGCCAAAATCCCGCGGCTTGACACCTGCGACAATTCGGGAATTTACATATTCTACATTAAAATTGAAAGAGGCATGGGGGCATCATAGTTGTCTGGCGCAGGACGTAGGTCCAGGACAATTTCCTGATTGTAGAGCGGCTTTAACGCGGCCGTAGGTCGCGTGCTAAAATCGGTGGATTAACGGATTTCACATAAAAATGAGTTAGGCACAGGGTATCGTAGAGCTCTGGTGCAAGACAGGGTACAAATGAGTGCGAGAACACATAAAAAAATCAGGTGGGTACGGGGCATCGTTGAGCTCTGGTGCAAGGCAGGGTACGAAAAAAGGCGAATGCAAACCTGTGGCTCGAGACAGGAGGCTGGCGCGACCGAAGGTCGTGCGCGACCATTTGGGGATTTGCTGTTTCTACATTAAAATTTAAAGAGGCATTGGTGCATCATAGTTGTCTGGCGCAGGAAGTAATCCAGGACAATTTCCTGATGGCAGAGCGGCTTTAACGTGGCCGTAGGTCGCGTGCTAAAATCGATGGATTAAAATCCTGTCTCAGTGCTCACTTGCTTCACTGGTGGAACCTACATACAAAGTTTCAAATGAAACCATCAAGAAATTAAAATCTTCACCCCCTTTTCTCCCCTTAGGGGGGAAAAATTTCCAAAAATTCTCTTTTGGTGGTCACTTGCGTAACTGGTGGAACCTACATACAAAGTTTCAAGTGAATCCATTAAGAAATTAAAATTTTCAATTTACCCCCATTTTATCCCCCTAGTGTTGTCGTCTGTGAAATCATCTATGGAAAATGTGCGTTATCTGTGGGCGCACAGTTGGCTACATTGAACTGATGACGCCCCACTACGCGATTGGTTGGCAGAACTGCAGAAAATGCTGCATTGCACCATTATCTCCCACTTAACCGACTTCATAAAAGTGATTGTAAAAATACATTTAACACAGTCAACAGTGAGAGAGCAAGCGATCATAATCTACGAAAAACAAAGTTAAGGAGTGAAGGGATTATAAGTACTGGAATTGGTATCGTATAATTGTAAAATGTCTAAATATGTTCTCATGTTTGTGTAATCAATAAAGAAGATTTAATGAACAGGATGGGTGTAAATAAATGATATAGATGTACTATGTGATTTCATTAATAAACGTTATATGTTTTAGTTGGCTTTTAATATCAGAAGTGTTTAAGAAACCACGACGCCGACGCTCAAGAGTGCCTGGAAAAGAAAAACGAAAGCGTAGGCCAACTCACAGACGGTCATTCCTGACATGGTAACATCTTTTACTTGGAGTAACAACAGTGCTTACCATCGTAACATCGAAAGTATTCAACCTCGCCGCCGTTCAGAGTGAGTCAGAATGTTTTATTATCATCTGTTATACCTGAATTTGATCCGATTGATATGTGACTTTGATAACGTTGATATGTAAAATGCGCCAATGTGATAGACGCACATAGCTTTTGGTTAGTTACGTGATGTGGTTGATATCAGGCTTTAAAAAAATTAAGAAATACAAACAAATACCTTAAATGGAAAAATTGGCGGAATGAACTATCCGACACCTTCCAGATAAAATGAAATATTTTTCCTTAAAAAGAGATTTAGATTCTAAACCAAGTGACGGTGCATACGAGTTTTTACTTCAAAAAAAAAAATAAAGCAAAATTACGTATAGTGAACATGAATAAGAAACACAATTATTTAATAGGGTAGAAGCGGGTAGTTTGAAATATTGCCTTGATCTAATTGTTTTTAACCAGATCTTTAATTGTATCCAGTTAAGTTGATAAAATTGGTTTGTTAATACGTGATTCTGATAAACCAATTTGCTCAACAGGATGTACAAATTCTTAAATTACACACTTAAGATAGATAAAGTTGAACTAAGAAATACAACATATAATCAACGCCTTGTCAAGTTGCGAACTGGTAGGAATTTTACTGAAAATAAAACGAATATGTATACTTATATCAGTGATACTCTTTTTTTTTATTTTTTTTTTGTCACATTACAAACATTAATGATTTGAAAAGTATTGCATGTTCGGAAGCTGTAGTGAAAAAAAAATGTTAAATAAAATTACGGTAAAAAAAAAATTCAAAACACAACTAACGATCTTACCGACAGTTTTCGCGATTTTCCTTCCTTTCACCATAACATTCTAATTACAGAACAAGATATCTACGTCTCTTATTACGTCAGGCTTTTTGATTTTGCTAATAAACCAGCAATGTTTCAGCGATTGATACAGTTATAGAAAACCACCGTTTTGGTAAATATGATACTTATTGCATTAGATAATTTAGCAGAAAAAAAATATTTCGTGCCTAGAAGAAGTGCTCAATTTTATTTCTCTGAGTTTGAGTTTAAGATACGATTTATTTTATTTGGCTCAAATATGGGCTTATAAATATACTCATAGTACATTTATAAGCATACATACATATTTCATCTTAACAATATGCATATTTTGCCATTTGGGCGTACATTTGTAAACCTACCTTTTACATTGTAACTTATTGTTTTACGACAAATTAATATTATTTGTAAGGCATTATACATAGCAATTATATTTCATTACTCTACTCTTTAATTGTACATGTCAAATAATTAAAAATTAAATTCAATGTAACATTGACAAATAATAGTAACAATAAAATACATATTATAAATCAATCAACATAATGTGGCATTTAAAATTGGCATTTAAAAAAAAAAACCTTAAAATGTAATAATGTTCATCTTAAAAATTAGTGATATTAACATTAACATGAATACAATAAGTAACGTAAGCCGACTTATTCTGATAACTGTAAAAATCGTGCCCACGAAGAAGGGAGTCAAGAATACTAGCTGAATTTCCGGAAGTGCACGTGTTTTATTATTAAATAATATAGGTTATGGTTTATTAGGGTATTAGATTTTTAATTAAGGCCATTTCAATAAAGATTAATAGAGTTAACAGTTATCCAACACCAGTAGGTAGGCCATTTTTTAGGTCTTATTAGTTATTTAGAAAATGGATTGAAGATTGTGTATTTCTAACTAAACCTCTTCATTTGATAAAGAGAGGCGCTTTTATTGGAATACAAAAAAAAAACACATGCAGCTAAAAAAAAAACTAACAATACAATTAACATATTTGATCCAAGTTACTCATAAAATTATATACGGACGCAAATTGGTCGAGAAATTGGTAAAAAAAAAATTCTATTCACTTCATATGAAGAAAAAGCGTATCAGTCATTTGAATTAGAGTTACTAACTGTTGGGGTGGGCTAAGACAAATGCAGACATTATTTACTGAGATCTAATTTTAATATAATTAAATTGTAATGCCATTGAATATATATTAATAAAGATTACTCGTATAAGTAGCCAGGTTACCAGAAGTTTCAATTGAGGTAGTTAAAAGGTTAGATACGCAAATTCAACATGTCAATGCATTATGTAGAAATTAGATAATCATGGTAACTCCTTTTGTGTAAATAGTATTATTGTTGGTTACTATCCGTAAATTTTCAAAAACAAAGCATTTGTAGTATTCATTATAATTATATTAGAATCAGGAGAGGCCGAACGACAAACAAATAATTGATAATTCGTTAACGTCTTGGTAACAAAGTTACGCACTAGATATGGCCAACGATGATTTTTATCATGAAAGTTCACTTGACAGATTATTACATTAAGTCCTGATGACGTCAAACATTTTGCAATGGACAAAAATTTTCTCATGGTTACATCTGCGTTTAAAACCACAGTAAATGAATATATAACATTGTTTAAATCTCTTTTATTAGGTCAATTACTTAAAATTGTTTTCTAAATGCTGCAATAATAGTGCAATGCAGTCATGTAACAGCAACCGCGAGACCACTGTTGTACTGGCTAAGTGGAACGGTATAAGAAAATAATTGTAGAAGCTCTTCGTAACATGGGAGCAGATACAGATTTTAATAAATGGGACCAATATATCGATCAAATTCAACTAGGTATTAACGGCATAACGGCAGTACCAAGAGAGTATTTATATACG
Organism: Mycalesis mineus; assembly: GCA_034621355.1. NCBI lineage: Eukaryota > Metazoa > Arthropoda > Insecta > Lepidoptera > Nymphalidae > Mycalesis > Mycalesis mineus. Next base: position 14,444,683 of record CM067896.1, read on the forward strand.
TAACTATTTTTTTAGTCACTCTGATTACGAATGAGCATCGACATTTATGGCAATAACGAAGAACAGCTATTAGACTTTTTAGAACAGTTGATAAGCCGGCTGTTGTCGGTGATGGTACTTTATTATGTGAATATTAAAATATTTGTTGAGTCATAACTGATTAATGTGTCTGAATAATGTCTGATGTATTTGCTTCAAACAAAAGATTTTCAATGCAGTACAACATTGTATCAGGCATCCGATGTGAACGCTGTATACAATGATGACGTGAGCCATACACAACCTTATATAACAGGTTAATACACACTCGTCTGATAAACGAGTCGTACACAACCTAAGATAGTGGATAAAATATTTGTTGAGTCATAAATGGTTAATGTGTCTGAATAATGTCTGATGTATTTGCTTCAAACAAAAGATTTACAATGCAGTACAACATTGTATCAGGTATCCGATGTGAACGCTGTATACAATGATGACGTGAGCCATACACAACCCTATATAACAGGTTCATACACACTCGTCTGATAAACGAGTCATACACGACCTTAGATAGTGGTTTATACACGCTCAAGTTGTCAGTTTAAACGTTTACGCATTGTAATATCTTGTGTTCTGGTAGAGTCAATGTAAAATTATTGTTCTGAATCCGAATGTATACATTCAGAATAACATCTTGACATTTGATTCGCGTTTAACTAATTCTTTTGTTCTCAGCAATTACACCAGACTAGCACGCGATTCGGGACGAACGCGTCAACAGGAGGGCCGGATGTTGTCGTCTGTGAAATCATCTATGGAAAATGTGCGTTATCTGTGGGCGCACAGTTGGCTACATTGAACTGATGACGCCCCACTACGCGATTGGTTGGCAGAACTGCAGAAAATGCTGCATTGCACCATTATCTCCCACTTAACCGACTTCATAAAAGTGATTGTAAAAATACATTTAACACAGTCAACAGTGAGAGAGCAAGCGATCATAATCTACGAAAAACAAAGTTAAGGAGTGAAGGGATTATAAGTACTGGAATTGGTATCGTATAATTGTATAATGTCTAAATATGTTCTCATGTTTGTGTAATCAATAAAGAAGATTTAATGAACAGGATGGGTGTAAATAAATGATATAGATGTACTATGTGATTTCATTAATAAACGTTATATGTTTTAGTTGGCTTTTAATACTAGGGGGGGGAATTTCGAAAAATCCTCTCTTAGTGGTTGCCTACGCCCCCTAACAAATATATGTGCCAAATTTCAGCTCTCTACGGCCAGTAGTTTCGGCTGTGCGTTGTCTGTCAGTCAGTACATCACTCAGTAACGGAAGAGTTTTATATATTAAGATTGATTGATAACGAGTTATGCATGTTATTATGAGCGTGATTTTTATAGTGGGTGCATCCCAGTAGTACCCCACACCGTAGTTCTATAGAACTGTTGGGATACTTTCCGGGCTGTCAAATTATATCCCAATAGTTCTATATAGAACTGTAGCATAGTTTTTGCTCTTGACTTTGCTTATAGCATATAAGTTATAAACTTTATATTATTTTAATTGATATTTCATTTCGTTTTTAACAAATAATGTCTCTTGCGACAAAAGGTAAGTTTTTAAAATCAAGTAGTTGTCGTGTCTAAAAAATATTCTCTTATTTACAATTTACAAGTTACAGGGGGGACACGTTTTACCACTTTGGAAGTATCTTTCGCGCAAACTATTCACTTTAGAAAAAAATTATATTAAAAACCTCAATACCATTTTAAAGACGTTTTGTGCAATTTAACCAAAGCTGTATTCGATACAGTATGTTTATCGATACTCTCAAATTTAAGTGGACATTTATTATTGCAATCAAAAGAGATTCCATATTAAACTTATAAAAACTATAGATATTTTATATGTAACGTACAAACAAGATGTTGATGTCGACATTTCTTTAATTTTGTTCCATTGGTTCTATATATAACTAATGGAACACTAAGCACTAATATGGTGTATCAACAGTTCTATAGAACTAAAATTAGGGGGAACTACTGGGATGTACCCTTTATAGTAATAGTTGACGGAAAAACAAAACAATAATGTTGCAGACTAAGCTTCCTATACGTCTAAGCCACAGGTGTTATTTTGTTATATTCACTACAAGTGAGACCCTGACTATAATCACACCTAATGGTATGTATATATATGATATGATATGTATATATATGAGGATGGTATAACCGGGCATGCTTGTTAGGAGTAGGATGAAATCCACACACCACATTTTTACACGACATCGTATCGGAGTGCTAAATCGCTTTGCGGCACGTCTTCGCTGGTAGGGTAGGAAACTAACCACGTTAAACCTTCTACCAGCCAGACCTGAACCAATTTAGAAAATCTCCATCAGCCCAGCTGGGAATCGAATTCAGGACCTCTATGATAAAACATATAAACCCAGGGCATTTAAAATTGCAAATCTTGGCCAAAGTACTTCTTTGGACGAGCTGTGTCATAAAGAGCTGTAGACAATTTATTTCTTTTATATTTTCCTTACCTTTCTTCCGGCTCTACATTTGCTTGTAAATCAGGTATATCCACTAAATCTGACATGATTTTTAAATTTATTTTTGGCGAGTGTTAACAATTTTAATTTAATCAAAAAGTTAAACAAACTAAAGTCATAGTATAATCGGAACCGACTAAACTAATGTTAGATATACTTTAATCGGAAAGGATGTAACAATGTATGTATTTATTTGCGCTTTGTTATTGATATGAACTTCATTATCATTTTAACCGACATCCGAAAAGTTCGATATCAATACGCTTATTTTATTAAGCAATTTCATTGGCCACAACAGACTCATACAAATATAACGTGGATACAACAATCTGTATCGCGTAAAACAAAAGCGAGAACTCTTGCAGACCGTCAAGATGAGAAAAGTTGCGTTGCAAGACACAAGAAATACGAGTTCCTACAACTCAACTTGATGGGAAAGGTCACAGGTAGAAGAGGCAATAGTCGCAGAAAGAAGTCTTGCTTGAAGAATCTCAGAAAGTAGACCGGGATCGCAAGCGCCGCCCTCTTGTTTCGCCTCGCGAAATAATAAAAGACGAGCGAAGACAAGCTTACGAAGCTGACACGCTAGAACTGCAGACGTCCTGTAGGTAGACGACTGCCGCCGATACGTCGTCAGTTGTCTATACCATTAACAGCTTTCAGATCAACTATTACTTGGTTTATGACCTAGTCTGAGTGCGCACGCTTTGTGAACAATGCAAAATGAACTCCAGCGATTAAATTATATGAAAATCAAAACGAGATATTGAGTTTTTCTAAATAACTATAAGCTTTTCAAAAGAAGCAATTAACAAGTTAAAACAGATGAAAAACTCTTTCACGTTCTGTTGTAAAAGAAAAAAAATATCCATCTTGTTCTCTATACATAAATGTTTCTTCAACCCATAAAAAAGTAATTTTTCTTTTAGGTTTCTGTTCATATGGAGTAAAGGCTATATAACAGTGTTTCTTCGAAATCAATTTTGCAACTGGCTCTTGTATACAGAGAGCTAACGAAGGCTGCCACTGATCATTCAACGGAATGGACGACCGCTCTCCACAGATTGCAGCGTCAGCAGTTGCCTCTGCCCTTGGCAAAATTCCGCCCTAATGTAAATGCAACATCAATTCATGTTAATTAATTTATTAGTTAAGCTGTGAAGAAACAAAAAAAATATTCACTAATACATATAAGCCTCTGCCCTTGGCAAAATTCCGCCCTAATGTAAATGCAACATCAATTCATGTTAATTAATTTATTAGTTAAGGCGTGAAAAACAAAAAAAAAAATATTCACTAATACATATAAGGATTTTCTACGATAAACATAGGATAGAAAAACACTACACAATTTGCAAAATATATATTTTTAAGTAAGTACTATCTTATTACATGTATCTACGCTAACTGATATTATAATATTTATTGCTGGTATTTCATATATTTCAACATCTGCAAGGATTAACATTATAACTCAACTTTAGTAACTTTATAGGAGTAAAACTCTCCTATAAAGTTACTAAAGATACTCGTAGACGTAGATTGAAAAATGTCACCTAACTTTGAAAATTTGTATCAGCATTGGAAGACTTACTTTTACATGCGATTATAATTTTAAAATATTTATCGTTACTTTTCTTTCATCCATTCGCTCTACGCGCCCATAACATCTAAGCGTCCTTTTCACAATCTTAGTGACTATACTAAAGCCAAACTCGATTGAGAATGCTTGTCAACAAACAAATTAAAAATGAAGGTAGAAATCACTATTCATTTTATATCTATTTTTTTAATAAACTAGTAAATGACTTGTAAATGAACGAATTCATAACAATAAAATTAGTAAGCTTAAAACTATCTAGCAATATTTAACTAGCAATATTTTAAAAGATATTGAAAATATTATATAAGATTTAAAAAAAAAACAAAACATAATTTTAAATTTATATTTATATAAAATGTGTTGCATTTTCTACCTTAATTTTAAATTTGTTTGTTGACAAGCATTCTCAATTGAGTTTGGCTTTAGTATAGATTTTTACTCCACACCGATTTATTTTCATATCTTAACTGTGTCACTCAGTCTCAATCCAATAATACTCCTCAATTTATATTTTATTCTTCAAGATGCATGGTATTACAACTTGAAATAAATCGTTTCCTCAATTGTCGATATTGTTTATTTTCCCAAATTATCCATAAGTGTCGTTTACACTATTCAATAAAAATATAAAGAATAAAAAAGTAGCTTAAAACTGAGTTACATTAACAATAATGACTTTTTTAAGATTTTTAAACTTTATGTGCATGTCCAAGATGACCGTCGCTTGCTAGATGTGGTGGCAGGTTGTTGGAGTGCTCTCGCATCGCGTAGTAGTGACTCCGCAGCACTACCACAAAGTATGTGTTGAATACTGAAAATTATCATATAGGTATAGTCCAGAGAGGCAAGTGTGAGTGTTTCATCGAGTGACTTCGGAAAAACGTAACTACTTGTAACGTAAAATTATATAGAAAAAGCGTTTACTTACGCTTTAACTAGATGGAGCTATTTTACACGCTTTATATTAGCTTCACTTGTATGTCAGTATGTAACTCGTATGTGTGTTCGCGCATAACTTCGTCGTTTATGAACCGATTTTGATAATTCTTTTTTTGTTGGAAAGTAGATAGTCCGGTGGTAGTACCATGACAAGAAAACCAGGATCTAATGATGGGATCCTGGAGAAACCGAGGAGAACTTTCAAAAATTGTAGGGACAACAAGTACGTTTGTTGGTTTTTCCGATAAGTATTTAAAAGCACTACAATTCGATGAAGGTCTGGAGTCGATCTGATGATGGAGCCGATCTACATATAAGAGAATTCCTTGACGATTTACTGTATTTACCTTGTGTTTGGGCTCGATTAATTTGTTTTGATAAGAACTTTACATTTAGATGGGCTGTGACTGTCATTGAGGGTCTGGTGATGAAGACAAAGTACAGTTAAGGGAGCTCCGTAACAGCTTACAGTAGCTACCTTGTGTTTGGGCTTGATTAATTTGTCTCGATGAGAAATTTACATTTAGATGGACTGTGACTGTCATTGAGGGTCTGGTGATGAAGACGAAGTACAGTTAAGGGTGCTCCGTAACGGCTTACAGTAGCTACCGTGTGTTTGGGCTCAATTAATTTGTCTCAATGAGAACTTTACATTTAGATGGGCTGTGACTGTCATCAAGGGTCTGGCGATGAAGACGAAGGACAGCTGAGGGAGCTCTTTAACGGTTTACAGTAACTACCTTTTGTTTGGGCTCGATTAATTTGTCTCAATGAGAACTTTACATCTAGTTGGGCTGTGACTATCATTGAGGGTCTGGCGATGAAAAAGAAGGACAGCTGAGGGAGCTCTTTAACGGTTTACAGTAGCTACCTTGTGATTGGGCTCGATTAATATGTCTCAATGAGAAGTTTGAAAGATTCCAGTTGGTTTAATGTTAACTAAGTCATGATCTGATGATGAGATCTACGAAAACTCGAGGAAACTCTTCAAACTTTATTTTTACACGCTTTTTATTAGCTTCACTTGTATGTCAGTTTGTCAGTATGTCAGTATGTAACTCTCCGTGGGTAATCTGCGCGCCTGCGGCCTTCCTTGGTTCTGGTAGCCGTTTCTCAGGCTCCCTCTCCGAAATTGAACTCTGATTCCCCGTATTTATAATATTTATTAAATAATTATTTTATTCTCACTAATAAATAAATTACTAGCGACTGTGTGGCCGAGCGGTTTAAGTGCTAAACTGCCCGTACAACAGTCGCTCAAGCGTGGGTTCGAGCCCTGGCAGTCGCAGTTTTTCTGCGACTTCCAAGGCTCGCTCCCGTGCCGACTGTACTCTGGCCAGGTTTCTGTGGTTTCCTTGGTCATTGTGCTAAGGGTGGGGCACAGGCAAATGCGGGTACAGATTGTAAGTAAAAATAAGAATTGTAAACATCGAATGTGAATTCGATGTCGACGCTTACTATGAAACATAGTATGAATATTTTTGATAATCAACAAATAATAGTTTAAAAAAACTAAAAAATCACGCTTTTATAAATAAACCAAACTAAAAAGTAAAAAATAAATAATAGTTTAAAAAAACTAAAAACACGCTTTTTATAGAAACCCAAGCTAAAAAATAGAAAATAATTTTAATAAATTTAAATTAAGAATAGTGTTAAAATTTTCATTAACTATAAATTAATAATAGTGTAAATAAAAAAAAATTATTTTATTTTAAAAAAAGCGTGGGGTGCTTTTTAAGATATTATCAAAATGATAATCACTCTACTCATATCTGTCAATAAAATATTTATAACTATATTGACACCATGCACCCCACGCTTTTTTAAAATAAAATAATTTTTTTTTATTTACACTATTATTAATTTATAGTTAATGAAAATTTTAACACTATTCTTAATTTAAATTTATTAAAATTATTTTCTATTTTTTAGCTTGGGTTTCTATAAAAAGCGTGTTTTTAGTTTTTTTAAACTATTATTTATTTAGTCCATATAATTTTGCGTTACGTTTTTACGCTGTGACTCGATAACAAACTTCACTTGTTGAAACTAAGACGGAACTTCGATGGATCTAATGTCAATTTATTACTTTTTCTACTCTCGCTCAAAAATGCTGTCATTTTATCGTTCCACAGCGGAACCAAAATAGCTTTTTAAGCTCTAGGGGCTAAATTAAGCTATGAAAAGATTTTCTCCAAACATTCTTCTGACTTCGCAACTTTAATAAAAAGCTTTTGACCCTATATGTCTATTTTTGGAAAATATTAAGCTTGCAACGAATATTCGGTAACTATTCGGTATTCGGCCTATTCGTCTACTTTTATTATATTCGACCTAATACCGAATACTTAAGTTATCTATTTTGTTATAGGGAGATAATTGGTAAAATAAAACGAAAATTCTATTCATTACGTATATATTTATATTTTTATTTCTCTTATATTCATTTAAGTAGTTATTGGTACATAACACTGCTACATACCTAATCTTTTTTTTATATAAGAAAAGTTAAGGATTTTATGTATTTAAAATTTGTCGAAATCAAAATTTGAAGGGTAAGGTTTTTATTCTTTTAAAATTATTTAAGTAGTCGTTGGTATATGAAACAGGTACATAATCATCTTCAGTATTAGAAAATTTTCTATGCATTTTAATTATTTTCATAATCAAAAATCTACTAATACTTTTCCCTAATATTCGGCTTTTCGGTCAGGGGACTGGCCCAATATTCGGTATTTGGTATACTGCCGAATATACTATTCGTTGCAAGCCTAAAAATATACACATCTCGCATATGTCTCGTCAATCATCCCATCTTCAGTCCAATATGGCAAAATGTCATCGGAGAGTACCGATTTATGTTAGGTACATCCGCTTTGCAACCGTTGGACATCGGCTTTAAAAGTGAGACGAGAAAGAATGTGTGCAAGAATCAACATACTATTGCTTCAAAATGCGCGGTGCATTTGTAAGACGAAGGTCAAGGCCGGTCGTGCTTACTGCGCGCGTACCGCTTAACAATTTATCATTCCGGTACGATGTCGTGTAGACACAGAAAGGGGTCAACAACAACCGCAAACAGTCGAGGAGTAACTTGTAGTAAATAAAAAAGCTTACCGATATATGCCAAAGTCGTTAAAACGTCGACTACAAGCTTTTCCGAGAAATTGATCAGGGAAACCACCCTCTGCGTAACGTTTATGACCATACACACTAAGAGAAAGATAGTGAAGATTTTCACATAATTTCGCTTATTCTGAAACATACAAAAATCGATGAATAATATATAAAATAAATATACAATAAATAAAATTTTTTTGACAAAAATTAGAACCGACTCAAAACGAACTAAAAAGTAAAAAATAACTGTGTCATTTAGTTGCTTTAATTTACTTAAGCATATCTATGAAGTCGGTGCCAGCTAGTTTAAGGAACATTTATTTAACGTAGTAAAGCAGTTTGTGGATTCTAGGTAATGTCCTTAAAGTAGAAACCTTGGCTGGCACCGACTCCTAGATATGCTTTAGTAAATTAGAGCAACTAAATGACACGGTTATTTTTTACTTTTTGGTGCGTTTTGAGTCGGTACAATTTTTTGTTAAAAATTTTTATTTCTTACTTTTTAGTGATTCTGTTCCCTAAGAAGAATTCATATGTTACCTAATTATTATCTAAAACTATTTTCACTAGTTGTGTATTTACAATAATGGTATCAAAATACATTGGTAAAATTTATCAAAAATCAGATAATAAAATCCTAACCACATCAGCTCCAGTATTAAAAAATGTGATTTAGGGGCTTAGGGCAAATAAAATTGAAGAAGCCGACAAAATACTGTTACCATAGGACGCGTTTATTAGAAACGAATTTATTCGCGCCGACACAACGCGCTTTCGCAAAGAGAACGCGCGGCCACCGCGCGGCGACCGTCTGCAGGTGTCTGAACAATGCGCTGCTATTGCAAAATACACTTTATTGATTCAGCTACTACGGTTTAAATTCAATGACCAAGAAATAATCACTTTTTACATAACCATTGCTTGCCACCTTTGATTTATTTCACTTACTCAAGTTTTGTCTTTAATTTAATAATTGAATTAAATTAAAAATTTTGCATTTATGTTCACAAGTGCCAAATATGCAGAATTTAACTAAAAAGAAAAAGTTTATAAACTCAATTGCAAGCAAATTCATACTGACTGGAAAGGGGGATGGAGGAGGTTGACCTAGCTTTCGACATTGTCGACGACCTACGTCTAACTGACCGCGCGGCGCCCGCGCGCCTTCCGCGCGGACTCCACGCGGCCGCCGCGCATCCGCTGCGTGTTTACGTAATACATTGCAACTTAAATGTTGTTGCGTGGATAACAGAATTCACATTTGCCAATAACGTATGCGTTAACGCGGCGGCCAAGCGGTTGCCGCAAGAAAATTTTCGCGTCGTCTAACTGCAGCCTTACGGTCATCTTACGGATTTAACATGTATTTAGTGAAAAATTGTATTACCTTATGCAGTCCAACAAGAAGAACGATGGCAAATGGCAAAGCAACCAAATTCAAAAACTCGACAATAGACATGATGACGATGGCTTGAACCAACACGTTTCTATACGGGCCCACGTTCGGGTGATCTATTACAAGAGATAGGGCGACTAATGCAAATGTAGCCAGTACGAAACCGACCAAGGTAGCAACCTGAAGAAAAATAATAAATTAGGTTTAATATATTGTGAAGAAGTATAATAATTAGGTTTAATATATTGTGTCGAACAGGGCTAGGCCACAGTTCATGTATGTAACTTTAAGCCTTTGGCGGCCTTAGGGTGATAATGTTTTAATTCTTTAACGATTTATCAAATGTTGCTGATAGTGACCAAGACCGATGGCTTAAAGTGCTCTGGGTGTAAAACCACTAACTTCCCGACTCCGGACTGTACTAAATTTTTCATAGAAGAACGAAAAACTCAGAATTATTCAGCCTACGAGACTTTTTAGAGTAATGAACTAAACAAACTAATAAATTAATAACTAACTGGCTTACCAAAAACAAGTAGCCAAGTATGAGGTTCCCAGTCCTCAAAGGTATGCAACAGAAACAACACTGCTCCAGAACGAACCTTGGCCTTTCCTCAAACATGTTCGCTTGTTTATGAGCCTCACTATAATCATAATAATTATTAGCAATAATAAAATTTAAAAAGCTTTCATTTTTTAACCGACGAAAAAAGGAGGTTCTCAATTCGACACATATATTTTTTATTTATCTATGACCACGCACAACTTTTTACAGAACTGTCCGATTTTGATAATTCTTTTTTTTTATTAAAAAGGGCATCTACTTCCAAAGTGGTCCCATTGTCATCATGTTAGGATGGGATAATGATGAGGCACGCTTACAGCGATTTCGGTTTTTGTCTTGGTATCGGTAGCTTTTTGGCTACTATGACCGTATAGTACGATTACGTTACGTGGCGATAAATCACTACAAAGTAAGAAATAAAAGTTTTTAACAAAAAAATTTTTAAATAAAAATAGAACCAACTCAAAACGCACTAAAAAGTAAAAAATAACTGTGTCATTTAGTTGCTTTAATTTCCCAAGCATATCATGAAGTCGTGCCAGCCAGTTTAACAACCTTTATTGTCCTAGTAACGCAATTTGTGGGTCTTAACGTCCTTAAAGTAGAAACCTTGGCTGGCACCGACTCCTATAATCTTTTTAAGTAATTAGCAAGACAATATTTTATTTAAAGCGTTTTCATTTTTAAATAAATTTTAGAAGAACACTTTATTAGAGCACGTCCACGTAGGGTAAGGGGAAAACTTACTTCAGGATACCTTACTCTCGGGACAGGAATTTGTAAGGTGAAGTAGGAATCTTAACCAGCCATTAACCACTGACAAGTTAGAAGTTCCTACTATTGATAAAACGCATAGAGGTTGACTTTGTGAATGATCCCCATAACAAGCTCCCACGTCTATGAAATCCATTTTAATTCACTTATTAGAAGCCCGTCGGTGGCCACCCATTTATCGTTTTTGGACTCTCCCCTTGAGAAAGCTATAGCCACCCCGTGGAAACGATAGTAATTGATGATGCAGACTACACATTTATAACCTGACCTTTGTGAAGTGTCTGTTGCATCTCGTAGTTTGTCAGCCATTTTGCACAGAAAATAGAATCTCAATGATTTCTAGGACACTGGTTTCGCTTGAACGTAGTTATTAAACTGGAATAAATATTATATTCTTGCATCGAACGGGATATGAGCTGATATACAAGTATATCGTTCATTTATGACCGCCTCATGTAAAGCCGCGATATATAAAGCTTGCTTCCGCTCAGATAACATTTGTACAAATAAATGAATGAATTTCGTAGGATATTAATAATCATTTGTTCAACTGCTTCCAATGGTTCAATTTATGACTTCTTAATTTGTTTCACAAATGTTTTGCAAACGTATTTGCTCCATAATTTTGTAAAACAGTCGCAGCGAGTCGCAGTTTCTTTCTCACAGCGTCGTAAATACGTAGTCTTATCTGAAGACATTATATTTGCAGCGCTTGCGTTTGAGACTCTGGGATCTCTGATCATTGACTCAAACAACTGATCAATGTGTCTGGTGACCAACTTGCTAGTGCTTATTTGGCCCAAAGAATAAACTTTGCTATTTAGTGGGAAAATAATGCCAGTGTCTTGGGCACCTTGCCTCTGAGTTAACTACATATTAGATGGTTTTTTATCGACAACAAGTTGGCCCTTGACTGCTACCACATCAGGTTATTAAGTACTCTGACATTAAGTATAAACGTATTTATAAAATGTATTTTTGTTACCTTAGGGCTCAAATTGAAAATCTTTACTACATGTAAAATAGTGAAAGTTGGGTATGGCAGAAGAAGCACAAAAGTAAAATAAATGCGGTAGAGATGAGAGCATTGAGGAGTATGTGTGGGTTAAAACTGTGTGACAGAGTTAAAAATAGTATGATAAGAGAAAAGTGTGGTGTAAAAGAAGATGTAGTGACTAAAATTGAGAAAGGGATGCTTAGATGGTTTGGACATGTAGAGAGAATGAATGAAAGAAGATTAACAAAAGAGATTTACAAGGCGAGGGTGAATGGAAATGTTGGAAGGGGAAGGCCTAGGCGAATGTACCTGGACCAAATTCAGGACATTTTAAATAATGGCCAGGTCAAGAGTACCCTAAACCGACGAACTTGTATGAAAGGATTAATGAGAGTGGAAGAAGCTAAGGAAGTATGCAAAGACCGTGGCAAATGGAGGGATATGGTCTCTGCGTACCCCTATGGGAACAAGGCGTGATGTTATGTATGTATGTATGTAAAATACTTATTTACGTACAATTACTTCTGAATTAGTACATTCAAAATTATTATATTTTACCGAAATGAGTATTTTACTTTGACAACAGCAACAACAAGAACGAACCTAGCTTTTAAATTGGGTGTGGAAGGGGGTCACATTGTCATGATCTTGGACAAGCGCAAATGTGGGTTGCCCGCGAAAATCGAAAAACTAATTCCACAGTCATGGGGCCGGGTTAACGGATTCCATATAAAAATATGACAGGCAATGAATCCTCACAATGGTATGGTGCAGTACGAAATCCGATGAAAATAGAGAATAAGACACCGGTAACAGCCGTTAGTATAATCGCTTTGCGGCACGTCTTCGCTGGCAGGGTAGGAAACTAACCACGTTTGAAGGCTCCTACCAGCCAGACCAAAACCAATTTAGAAAATCTCAATCTGCTCAGCTGGGAATCGAATCCAGGACCTCTATATCAGACGAGCTGTGTCATAAAAAGCTGTGAACAATTTATTTCTTTCATATTTTCCTTACCTTTCTTCCGGCTCTATATTTGCTTGTAGATCAGGTATTTTACTGAATCTGACATGATTTTCAAATTTATTTTCGGCGAGTGTTAACAATTTTAATTTAATCAAAAAATTAACCAAACTAAAGTCATATTATAATCGGAACTGACTAAACTAATGTTAGATATATTTTAATAGAAATTTATTTGCGCTTTGTTATTGATATGAACTCCATTATCATTTTAACCGACATCTGAAAAGTTCGTTATCAATACGCTTATTTTATTACTAGCTCCTACAACTCATCTAGATGGGTTGTACCTGTAGGTAACCTATCCTTTCCCATCTAGATGAGTTTCCCTTTTCTCATCTCATTTCTTCTACCGAAGAGGCAATAGTCGCAGAAAGAAGTCTAGGTTGAAAAACATCAGAAAGTGGATCGGGGTCGCAAGCGGCCTATCTATCGCGAGGCGAAAAATAGTGCGAAGAGTTTACGAAGCTGACAGGCCACAACTGCAGGCGTCCTGTGGGTAGTCGACTGCCGCCGATACATCGCCAGCTGCTAGCGCGGGCTGCAGTTGCCTGTGCCGTTAACAACTTTCAGATTAAGTACTCGTAACTATTACTTGGTTTATGACCTAGTTCGAGTGCGCATGCTTTGCGGACAAAATGAGCTCCAGCGATTGGAGATTGAGTTTTGTTACCGACAAATAAAAACGGAGATTTTTTTATGTATGACCACGCATAACTTTTATACAGTATTCCGATTTTAATAATTATTTTTTTTCTATAGAAAGGGCACACTTCCGAAATGGTCCCATAGTTACAATATTAGGATCTGATGATCATATCCTGGGGAAACCGAAAGAACTCTTCAAATTTTATGGGCATACTTGCAGTGATTTCAGTTTTTGTGTAAGTGTCCGTAGTTTTTTGGCTATAAGTGCCGTTTAATGTACTAAAATAGTATCGTACGAGTAGGTTACGTGTTGATAAATCACTAAAAAGTAAGAAATACATTTTTTTATGATAAACATAGGGTAGAAAAACACTACACAATTTGCAAAATATTTATTTTTAAGTACCATCTCATTACATGTACGATAACTGATGCAATATTCATTGTTGGTATATATATTTCAACATCTGCAAGGAATAACATTAAAACTCAACTTTAGTAACAGAAGAGTAAGGTACAGTTACTTTTAGATGTGATTGTAATTATCTATTCATCCTCTCATCATAAATTTCTTTTTTGTTAATCTTCTTCCATCCCTTCGCTCTACACGGCCAAAACGTATGCGCATCCCTTTCTCAATCTTAGTGACTACATCTTTACACCACACCGAATTATTAATCCAATAATCTTCTTCTTCATTGTCAAACTTAAATATTAATAGTATCCAATAATATTCCTCAATTTTGATTTTTTTATTCTGCAAGATGCATAGTATTGCAACTTGAAATACCTAGCTCGTTTTTAACAATTTAAAATGTCATGTTTATCATGTGAGATGCTCATAGCGCCCGGACTGTCAGAGAAATGCGGGTTCGAGTCCAATCGCTGCCGCAATTTTTGGTATTTTTTATTTTCAAATATAAAGTGTGGGTAACACTATTCAATAAAAATATAAAGAATAAAAACGTAGCTTAAACTGAGTTACATTAACAATAACGTTTTTTTTTAATTTTTAAACTTTATGTGTATGTCCAAGATGACCGTCGCTTAGTAGATGTGGTGGCAGGTTGTTGGAGTGCTCTCGCATCGCGTAGTAGTGACTTCGCAGTACTACCACATAGTATGTGCTGAATACTGAAAAATGATAATATAATATGATAATATAGGTATACCCCAGAGGGGCAAGTGTGAGTTTTTTATCGAGGGACTGCGTAAAAACGTAACTACTCGTAACGTAAAATTATATTGAAAAAAACGTTTACTCACACTATAACTAGATGGCGCTGTTTTTAGTCTATATAATTTTGCGTTATGTTTTTACGCAGCGACTCGGTGACCAACTCACACTAGGCACACTGTTACACTTCACTCGTTGAAACTAAAATGGAACTCTAATATCAATTTATTACATTCTCCAATCTCGCTCTAAAACGCTGTCATTTTATCGTCCCACAGCCAAAACTAAAATAGCATTTCAAGCTCTAGGGCCTAAATTACCATACATTCGTGGGTACCCTGGAAGAGATCACTTTTAGTGATAAGGTCGCCCTTTGCTTTTTATCTTAGCTCTAAGTTATATTGTACCTTCCTTTTGTTCTGCAATAAAGTTGTTTAAATAAAAAATAAAAAATTCTTCTGACTTCGATTCGCAACATTGATAAAAAGCTTTCGACCCCAAATGTCGATTTTTGAAAAGTATTAGGCTTGCAACGAATATTTGGTTACTATTCAGTATTTGGCCTATTCATGTGTTTTTATTAGATATATTCGGCCCAATACCGAATATCTGCGTAATAGGTTGGGGAAAAGTCTTTTCGCATTATAGTAACTATGAACTTGTAATAAAATCTCTTTGGCTTTACTATTTGTATCTAACTGATTTTGGTATCATTGAATGTTTAAAGGAGATGGTCCATTTCCGCATCACTCTTGTACCACATACCATTAAAATGGAAAAAATACAAGAATTTTATCAAAAATAAAATAAGTGAACGAAATAAAACGTTGGTTAAAAATGAAATTCCTAATTTTTGAGGTATTAAAAGATGGCGTCTTTTTAATATTAGTCTGTAGGTGATAAAGATGCGGTGACATTGATTTGTCAAACTCAAAATACGTCATTTTGACAAGTCTTTTCTACCATGTTCTGGGCTTTGTTTTTAGCTATAATACATTTTAGACATAGACATCTTAGCTATGATAAGAACAAAACTCAATATTTTAATCTGATTATTCAGTAATCCGTTAGGTACCTATACCTAACCAGTAACCATCAAATCAAATGGACCCTATGTCAAAAACACTGACAACAAAAGTCAAAACACCATTAATCCGCCCCTGGAGAATGTCTACCATAGATAATATAACTTATATAAGATCCGCCATGATTATAGTAAAGTGTTGCATTGTTTTGGAGAGAATAAATAATATTTCGCCTAAATAAAAGTGGATTCAAATTAGAAAAATGTGTGATTTTCATTTGTTTTTCGTAATGTCAAGATAAGTGAGTCTAATGAAGAAGTTCGATACATTTTAAAATTTTACTACAAAAAAGATAAAAAATTGCATTTTTACAAGCTGCGAAAAAAATTGTCGATGTTTATGGACCTGTGCAGTGTCTGTGAGAGTAGTACTTGGCTTAAGCGTTTTTAATCCGGAAATTTTAATGTCAATCATGGACGTCGCTCTGGTCGCCCTATTACGGATGGCCATTTTTAAAAAAGTGGAGCAAGATTGGCATATCAGTAGTTACAACGTAGCTGAAGAACTGGGAATTGAAAAAAACTGGGTACGCAAAAAAGCTTGATATTTGGGTAGGTACCTCACGAACTCATTGAAAGGAACCTAATGAACCGTGCACTCGTTTGTGATTGTTTCATGATCATCACTATCAGCCGGTGGGCGTCCACTGCTGGACATAGGGCCTTTTTAGGGACTTCCAAACACAAGGATCCCGAGCCGCATGTGCTCAGCGGCTCCTTGCGACTCGTTTGATGTCGTCAGTCCACATGGTGGGGGTTCGACCAACACTGCACTTTTGGTGCGGGTTCGCCATTCTAGCACCTTCGGCCCCCAACGTCCATCAGCTGTTCGAACCTCGTGCCCCGCCCATTACCACATCAGTTCTGCGACTCGCTGAGCTCCCCATTTCTGATTCGATCACGCAGCGATACTACAAACACTCTTTCCATCACCCGCTGAGTGACTCTGAGCTTTCTTATGAAGCCCGCAGTTATCAAACATGTCTCAGATCCATATGATTGTCATCACTGGCAACACGCACTGTTCAAAGACTCCAGGCGCTGAGGAATTTTGGAAAAAAAATGTTGCGCTGTTTCCGAACGCTGCCCAACCGAACTGGATTCGGCGGTTCACCTATTTCTCGAAATTGGACCTACCTAACTGGACCTAACGCCCTATTCATTGCAAGCCTAAAAAAGTTTAGAGTGGAACACATACGGCAAGATGCTTCGGAAAATAATAATGAGGAGAGAGGAAAGGGAAAAAGAAGAGAAAAAATAAAATAACTTAAAGGCAGCCAGCACGATGAAATGCCACGCGGTACTGTGCTGACTCGGCAGTCAAGAGATTCGTCTCGAGAAAAAAAAAGACGTGTGGCACTCGAAGACTGCCGCGGTAAAGCTATTGCATAGTATTTTTTAAAAACTTATGTTTACCTAGCGACGTCATCGGTACCGTGGCCTAGCGGTAAGGCGCTCTAAGTGCCTGGATTGCCAGAGAGACGGGGGTTCGAATCCCATCAGTTCCGCAATTTTTTTTAAGCGTGATACCTGAAAAAAAAAATTCGGAACCGACGTGATTCGAACCCGTGTCTCTCTGGCAATCCGGGCACTTAGAGCGCCTTACCGCTAAGCCACGTTCCCCGATAACGTCGTTGCTGAAATTGTGCTTTTGATATTATGTTTTTGATACTCAGGGGGTGTTAGGTTTTTTCGTTACGGAATTTCTGTATTCGGTCTCCACGCTCAAGGCCCGCGATAAAAGCTATACAATAGCTTAAAAAAGCCCAAAAAAACATCTCGCTTATATCATCATCCCATGTTCTGTTAGACTGTCAGTCCAATATGGCAAAATGTCATTGTAGAGTACCGATTTCTATTACATCCGCTTTGCAACCGTTGTACATCGGTATTAAGTAACGTTTTTACAAGAATCGACATACTATTGCTCCGTGGCAATCAGTGCGCGGTGCATTTGTAAGACGGGCCGGGTTTCTTACTTGCTTGGTTTGGCTGATGGGAGGCTTCGATCGTGCTTACTGCGTGCGTACTGCTTGACGATTAAGCAATCCGGTACCAAGTCGTGTAGACACCGAAAGGGGTCAACAATAACCGCAAACAGTCGAGGGGTAACTTGTAGTAAATAAAAAAGCTTACCGATATATGCCAAAGTAGTTAAACCGTCGACTACAAGCTTTTCCGTGAAAATAATCAGGGAAGCCACCCTCTGCGTAATGTTTATGACCACAAACGCTAACAGAAAGATAATGAAGATTTTCACGTAATTTCGCTTATTCTGAAACATCGAAATAAACAAAAATCGATGAATATATGTACAATAAACAAAACAATTACAATTTATGCAATGCATAGTTAATCAAGAGTTCATTTATACAGGAAATAATAATAATCAAGAATTCATATGTCACCTAATTATTTAAAACTAATTTGACTTTTAAAATAAAATAAAAAGGTCTGAAACACACGTCACTGCTATCAGATTCGATTAGTTTCATACACATATAAATCCGTAATATTTAACAAAAAATTAAATCTTTAAAATCTAAACCACAGCAGATCCAGATTTAAAAATGTGATTCAAGACAGAGAAAATTAAAAATCCAAAAAAAAATCTATGTCTTCATCACCCTACGATTTTTTGGAAAACTAGGCAAACTAGTTGATACATCTCGCAGTTTCATTTGATACATTATGTAGGGACATCTATACTAATAGTATAAAGAGGTAAAGTTTGCAAGTTTGTAAATGAATCTGTTGGGGCTAATCTTCGGAATTACTGATCCGATTTAAAAAAATTCTTTCACTAATAGAATGCTACGTTATCGTTGAGTGTCATAAACTATATTTCATATTTGTATTGTATATATTAACCGAGTTATCACAGTTTTTGTCGCGCAACTCGGACCGAAAAAATTTGTTAAATCGGCTTTATGCGCATGCGCTGTCTTAACTATTGAGAATAATTGAAAGACTGGAGGACTTTATGTATCTTAAAAAGTTTTACAAAAAAGTCCGCAACAGCATATATCTATCTTTTATGTTTTAACAGATATAGAACTTTTTGTGTTTCAAAAAATCATTTTATTTATATGCTTACGTTTACGTCTTCATTTATACACTGATTTGTACATTTATACTTAATTCCATATCAAAACATATCTGTAATTATCGTATAGATATTATAGAGATAAGATTTGCCTTTTACAGTATGTTAATTAGTTACATAGTTTCGGAGATATTACAAAATTTCTAAAAAGCATAACACTGCCGCTATATCGTCCAAATTAAATTGACTTATTCCGTCATGTGTATACGTACTGAAAAGGGGTCAACATTTTGGTACTAATATTCTTTGAGAATTCGATCTTTGTTCAATTTGTTTGGCATGGCAGACCATATTTATATAATATACGAAAAAGTTTGTTCATTTGTTTAAACGGGCTAATCTCTAGGTCTGCATGTCGGATTATTAAATTATTTTTGTTTATTAAGAAAGTGAAAATTGTGAAATAAATTATTTCATACCAAGCTATACACATCAGCTTGCCATAAATATATATTGTTAATGTTAAATAATAAAAGTTAAATTGGTACCCAAGAGGTTTTCACGTGTTTAAAGTCGCGGGCGACTGCTAGTCTTGTATATAAGTGTCTATATCAGCTGTGCCCAGTGGTTTCAACTGCGTAAATCCCATTACATTCCCATGGAAATATATTATTATAAAAAATAGCTTATGCCACTCTTCATGATGGTTATCATAAAAAAAGGATTTGACGGACAAATAAAGTAGGTAGGTACGAGTATTTAGTGAAAAGTTGTTAATTCAATGGCAAACAGACAAACAGACACTTCAATTTTATTTATTTCTATAGAGACGTACCTTATGCAGTCCAACAAGAAGAACAATGTTAAATGGCAAAGCAACCAAGTTCAAAAACTCGACTCGAATAGATGAGATGACGGTAGCTTGAACCAATACTTGTCTGTGCTGGACCAAGTTCGGGTGATCTATTACAAGAGATATGGCAACTAAAAAAAATGTAGTCAGTGCAAAATTAAACAAGGTTACAACCTGAAACAAAATTAATAATTTATAATTTAGGTTTAATATTATGTTATCAACTTCATTATCAGCCTGCAGGCAGCAAGGCTAGGCCACAGTCTATGTACCAGAGGGTGATAATGATTTAATTCATTAACGATCACTATCAGACGTTGATGATAGTGACCGACGGATTAACATGCTCTCCGAGGCACGGCACCACCAACATCCCGACTCCGACCTGTACAGAAATTTTCATAGAATAACGAAAGACTCAGAATTATTCAGCCCACCTCGTCATCGTAGCCACATTGTTAACCATTACACCAACAAGGCATTTAATTAATATATTACTAGCTGACTCGGCAAACCTTGTTTTGCATTAAAAATTAAAAAAAAAAAAATTTAGATGAAAATTAGATCGTAGCCGATTCTCAAACTTTGGTAACAATCGATAAAGCCGTTTCGGAGGAGTACGGTAACTAACATTGTGACAGGGAAGTTTTATATATTAGACAAGCTGACCCGGCAAACGTTGTTTTGCATTAAAAATTTAAAAAAAATTTAGATGAAAATTAGGTAGTAGCCGATTCTCAGACCTGCTGAATACGCATACAAAATTTGGTAAAAATCGGTAAAGCCGTTTTCGAGGAGTAGGGTTTTTATATATTAGATAAACCCTATTCTAAAACCAACTTAACCCAGAGTGGACAAAAAAAATTATAATGATTAAACATTTTCTTGGTTGCAAATGACACCTTAAAAGTGGGTTTTGGACTTATTATAGAGCATTCACTATTGTCAATCGTATGAATTGTGTAACCAAGAAGATGCTCGAGGTTTGTGATAAACTAAAGAGAGTAATAAATTAAACAAACTAATAAATTAATAACCAACTAGCTTACCAAAAACAAGTAGCCAAGTATGAGGTTCCCAGTCCTCAGAGGTATGCAACAGAAACAACACTGCTCCAGAACGAACCTTGGCCTTTCCTCAAACATGTTCGCTTGTTTATGAGCCTCACTATAAACAATAATTTTTAGCATTTAAAAAAAAATTTAAAATTTGTTTTAACTTAATTGTAGCATTTAACACATTAGTAGTTATTAGAGCACGTCCAAGTAGGGAAGATCAATTTTTGAGGGACCAATCTCCTTCGAGATGCCTTACTCTCGGGAGAGGAATTTGCAAGGTCAAGTTAGAGCTTCCTACTGTTGATGAAACGCATAGAGGTTGAATTTATGAATGATCCCGATAATAAGCCCCCACGTCTATGAATTCCATTGTAATTCGCTTACTAAAACCCCGTCGGTGGCCACCCATTTATCATTTTTGGACTCTCCCCTTGAGAAAGCTATAGCAACCCCGTGGAAACGAAAGAGATTGATGATGCAGACGACAAATTTATAACCTGACCTTTGTGAAGTGTCTGTTGCGTCTCGTAGTTTGTCAGCCATTTTGCACTGAAAATAGAATCTCAATGATTTCCAGGACACTGGTTTCACTTGAACGTAGTTATTAAACTGGAAAAAATATTATATTCGTGCAGGATATGAACTGATATACAAGTATATTGTTCATGTATGATCGCCTCATGTAAAGTCGCGATATACAAAGCTAGCTTCCGCTCAGATAACAAGTATAAATAAACAATTGGCTTAGTAGGATATTTATTAATTCTCATATGATTTAGCTGCTCCCAATGGTCCCATTTATGACCTAATTCGTTTCACACGTGTTATATTTTTTTACCGACGAAAAAAGCGGAGGAGGTTCTCAATTCGACACGTATATTTTTTTTTTATGTATGACCACGCATAACTTTTTACAGAGTTGTCCGATTTTGATAATTTTTTTTTTATTAGAATGGACATACTTCCAAGGTGGTCCCATTGTCATCATGTTAGGATCAGATGATGATATCCTGGGGAAATTTAAGGAACTCCTCAAATTTTGGAGACACGCTTACAGCGATTTCGGTTTTTGTCTCGAAATCGGTAGCTTTTTGGCTACTAGTGCCGTATAATATACTATGACAGTATAGTACGAGTACGTTACGTGGCGATAAATCACTAAAAAGTAAGAAATAAAAAAATTTAAATAAAAATAGAACCGACTCAAAACGCACTAAAAAGTAAAAAATAACTATCATTTAGTTGCTTTAATTTACTTAAGCATATCTATGAAGTCGGTGCCAGCCAAGGTTTCTACTTTAAGGACGTTACCTAGAACCCACAAACTTAAACTTGGCTGGCACCGACTTTATAGATATGCTTAAGTAAATTAAAGCAACTAAATGATAGTTATTTTTTACTTTTTAGTGCGTTTTGAGTCGGTTCTATTTTTATTTAAAAATTTTTATTTGTAAGACATTCGCAGTTTATTTTTCATAGCGTAGTAAATCATCATCAACCTATAAACGGCCCAGGCCAGGCCTTCCTACTTATAGGTGAGGGGATATGGAGCGTAGACCCATCACGCTGCTCAAATGCGGATTGGCGGGCTTAGGGTGATAATGTTTAATTTATTAAGGATCACTATCAGATGTCGATGATAGTGACCGGACCGGGTTGTAATCACCAATCTTAGCGTCGTAAATACTTAGTCTTATCTACGTCTTTTCCAAGCAACTGGTCTGGTTACCAACGTGCTGATGCTTATTTTGGAAAATAGTGCCAGTGTATTGGGCACCTCGCCTTTGAGTGAACAATTAGATAGCTTATTCTTTTTACCCGACTGCCAAGAAGGGTTATATTTTTGTAAATCTATTTTTTATTTTTATTTCGTTCTAACTATAAATGTAATTTAAATGTAAATATTATCTATTTAGTTTGACTGCTTCCAATGTTCCAATTTATGGTTTCCTAATTTAGCATCATTTATTTTTCAAACGTATTTGCGAAATCTTTTTTTGTAATTTGATCAATATTCCCATCCCCTCCAATTAATCGGAAAGACTTCATTTATTTATTTATTTTTTATCGACTACAAGTTGGCCCTTGACTGCTATCACATCTGATGTTAGGTGATGATGCAATCTAAGATGAAAGCGGGCTAACTTGTTAGGAGTAGGATGAAATCCACACCCCTTTCGTTTTCTACACGACATCGTACTGGAACGCTAAATCGCTTGGCGGTACGTCTTTGTCGGTAGGGTGGTAACTAGCCACGGCGAAAGCCTCCCACCAGCAATATTTAATTGCGGTTACCGCAATAGTGCGTTAAGCGGGAATCGAAACCAGGTCCTCTCGGCTTAAATATAAACGTATTTATAAAATGTATTTTTGTTCGTTGGGGATTTCAATTCTTAGGGCTCAAATAGAATAGAAATTAAAAATGCTTAAAATTAGAAGGGTACCTAAGGGGTTTTCACGCGAACGAAGTCGCGGGCGACTGCTTGTATAGAATAAATAAGACAATAATAATCATATAGGTATGTATGGAGTTAATTTAGAAAAAAAAACGAAATTGACATTTAAAAAATATTTTTATTTTGTATTTTTAAAATAATTTTTCTTGTACCTCGTATAATTTGCAATTGCTTTGCAATACATTTTCAAAAACAGAGGTAGACACAGCATAACAAACCGTTTCGGTAGAATTATAAACATTTAAGCATATAAGTATATTATTATTTAATTTAACATTATCAATTAACATAGCTTATAACGTAATTTTTAAAACGGAGTTAGAGAGGAAATGATTTAAATCATTAGGAATCAATCAGAAAATGAAGAGGTAGATGTTTCTGTAAAAAGTAGGTGATTAAAATAGTTTTACATTGAAATATATTAATAAAATATATTTATTAGGTATATAACTAGTTATTTGTACTGTTTTAACAATTTCAAATACGTAAAAGTTCAAAAGTTTTCTTACTAAGTAACGCATAACAGAAATTTTCCGACAAATCTTACAATAACAAATGCTCTTAACTGGTTTTCTTTTAATTTAAGTCAATTTTAGGCCATTTTAGGGCTCTGATAAGTAATCGATGGCACATTTTCTTAAGTTCATAGCTTATTTGAGCCAAGCAACACCAATGCGATTCAACACTATTTCAGGCCAACTTTAGAGCTCTTAGAAATAGTAGTCGATGGCCCACCACCTTTATACCATCTTGTCGTTTGACACCCATTTGCTATCGATCGATATCGATTTGATATCGATTGCGAGTAGACGCAGCAACACCACTGGATTGTTGTTCAATAGTGTTGCTGTGGTGATCACCGTTTTTTTTAAACGACTTCAAAAAAAAGGCGTTTCTCAATTCGACCGTATATATATTTTTATGATAATATATCATAAAAATCTTATGTCGCGGTGTAAGTATGTGGTGGCCCTCCTCTGAAACGGTTCGACTGTTTTTTTTTTTAATTAGGTACATTATTACTTAAATATTTTTGTAATTTAACTGTTTTTAAAATATCTTTGCTTAGTTTATGTTGCGATGTGGTGCGACTGGCTCTAATAAGTTAGTACCTTAAACAATACCGTTATTGATGTTCTATTTCATGATAAAGGTTTGGGTTTCGTTGAAGTAGTAAAGTGACAGGACAAGTGTGTTTGTGTGCGTAAATTGAAGAAGCGTCAGCAAAACAGAAACACATTTTTAAATTATTACGATGATAAAGACAAAGCGTAGGCAAGCTTTTATACCAACAAAGTGTATTTTTTTTAATGCCTACAAGTTGGCTCTTGACTGCTATCACACCTGATGTTAAGTGATGATGCAATCTAAGATGGAAACGGGCTAACTTGTTAGGAGTAGGATGAAAATCCACACCCCTATCGGTTTCTACACGACATCGTACCGGAACGCTAAATCGCTTGGCGGTACGTCTTTGTCGGTAGGGTGGTAACTAGCTACGGCGAAAGCCTCCCACCAGCTAGACCAAGACAAATTAAGGAAAATCTCAATCTGCCCCGCCGGGAATCGAACCCAGGACCTCCGCCTTATAAATCCACCGCGCATACCATTGCGCCACGGAGGTCGTATTTTTGCGGAATGCTGTTTTATGACATATCCTTAGAGCCAAAAGTTTGAGAGTTTTTAGCTACTTTCGTTTGACCTAGGTTAGCCGGGAGTAGGTATGAATTGCGAAAAGCATAAACAATGCATATTTTTCATGGTATTGTTGAAACGAAAATAAATTTTCAAGCAGAAATAAGAAAATACCAGTATAAATATAACATTGGATTCAATATCGGGCGTATTTAATCCTGCATTTAGTGTGAACCGCTGAAAACCGTTCTTCGACTCCAGCTTATTTACTAACGCTCCTTATTTTTTATACAAAAGCGCCTGTGTACAACCAAAGCCAAACAAACCTCCATCATAAAATAAAATAATATAATTATAAACTCAAAACAACTTATGGTTTACAAAATCACGTAACAGATTCCATTAATTCAAAAACGTACACAATCACTTACACGTTATTTATAATTAAATAAAATAAAATATAAAATAGATGACGACTTAAACTTAAAGATTAAACTTTTTGTACGTTCATCAGCTGCGCGTCGGGGTTGTAGTGTTGTACGGGCACAGTGTTGTTTTGACCCATCTTGATGTACTGGCTCCTAAGCACCAGCAGGAAGTAGATGGTCAGCACTGGAATACAATAGGGTATTCAAGTCAGAAGTTACTTTGTTATAAGCTAAAATAAAAGTAATAATGGTGTGTAAGATGCAAGCGGGGAAAAATACTTTATTTTTTGCGGGGAAAGAAAGATGTACCAAAACTACGTTTGTCAGCGCCTGCAGCACCATAAAGTATTTAAAATTTTATATAGATATAGTGATCCTTGTTTTTTTCTTTCAGTTTACAACTTCTATGCAGTCGGGTTTTTTGGTTTTATAATAATAATTTTATTTGAGATTTTTTGTTTTAGTTTATGGTATAGAAATGACACGGTACACTTTATGCCATTTTTTGTTAAAACGGCAATATAAACATTATATATACCATTTCAAAAATATAATATTTATATTTTTGAAATGGTCTTTTTACGACCTCTCATTTGATACCCATATTGCTAAGATAGAAGAAAGAAATACACACATCCCCTCCTTTTTCCCCCATTTACAGCCGCCGTTTTGAAAATTTATATAGCCTATGTCCCTACCACAATTTTGACAAATTCAACGACATCTCACATGTCAAAATCCATTCAGTCGTTTATGCTGTAGCGCGTGCCGAAGAAATGGGCATACATACATACATACGCTCGAAAAACATAACCCACCTTCTGACGCAGTCGGGTAAAAAAGAAATACTAGTGGTACTCACCAATGTTTAATATAATCGACAGAATCTCCTTGCTGTCCCCGTACCCCCCGGAGAACTTGGCGACCTGCACGATGACGTTCAGCACCAGACACACGACGGCAAAGATCAGGTAATACTTCACGTAGTTCCGTCTCTCCTGGAAGTTAACAAATTACAATTAGCTAAATGCTAGATAGAACAGAAGAATTAAAAAAGAACACAATTAGAATCGTAAGGTGCCAGTTCGTAGCGGACTTCCGACGGCAGCAGAAGGCAACGTGTCTCAACGACACTACTAGTTTGTAGTGTATGTGTTTTTAAGGAGACGACGTGTCTTTAGTCACGAAATGTATTTAATAGAAATACGTATAAACCATATATGTATTATAGTGTCGCTTAGACACATTGCCTGCTGCTGTCGTCTGCAGTTGGCTTAAAACACGAGCGCTTGTTCGAGTATAATCGCCTCTCGTTGAGAAGACTTAACTCAGACCGGCTCAAAGACGAAACGACGTGTCGTATGATGATTATTGCTTACAGAAAAATTATCTACATGTTCCCATTACTAAGGTACAAAGCGATATTATACAATACGGTAATATTATGTATACAATATTTTAAATCGGCCGTTCTTTGAATTTAAACGCCTACAGCCGCACGGCACGTAAACATGCTAGGGCTCTCGCCTCCAGCATTTTAATTACATTTGCCTACTTTGTGTTTTCATTTAGTTTCGTCACTGTGGCACAACCGAGGCTGTTTTCCAAATAGGAATACTGTATAGATAATATTACCGTGGATGTTGTAGCCAATAGACCTGATATAGTGATAATTGATCGATTAACGCGCCGTGCAATGATTGTTGATATTACTGTTCCACATGATGATAATCTGGTGAAAGCTGAAAAGGAAAAAGTATCAAAATACTTGGACCTTGCTCATGAGATTACCGCCATGTGGAATGTTGATTCAACAATGATTGTTCCTATAGTCGTTTCAGTCAACGGTCTTATAGCGAAAAGCTTTGACGAACATCTTAAAAAGCTTTCGCTTAATTGTTGGATCAAGGGTAGGATACAGAAGGCAGTAATTCTTGAAACGGCGCGTATTGTGAGGAGGTTCCTCACTCTGGAGCCCTGACCACCGGTTGCTTGGATCCCCGGGCCTCGCAGTAGGCGGAATGGATTTTTTTATAAATTCTTAATAGTGTTTTTATAATTGTTTTATAAGCATTGTTGAAAATTTAAAAAAAAAATGTAAATAAATAAATGATAGACAAAAATATTACCGTGGTACTACTACTGTGTACCTAAAAGATTTGCAAATAGAGATATTATTTGTTGTATATATACCTAATTTGTTGCAGACGAACTTGACGCTTCGCTTCGCTTCCAGTCTAGGAAACCTCTGATTTTTATTTGTTCGGCCGCAGGCAATGTGCATGCATATTTATGAGTCTAACCAGGAAACTTATTTTTGAGGTCACGAAATCTATATTTCTATAGAATGATAAGCCAACCAGCCAACCAAAACAGATCTATAAGATATTCGTAGACAACATTATCACTCACTGCCTATTGTGCTCAATTTGGGCGGCGGTAATCGTTATTTTTATAGTATCAACAAGACTGACTAATGACTTTATGGCTATCAACCATTTAAGTCAGTCTGTTAAGCCAATTAAGGTTAATTTTGAAAGACTATCCGAATTCCACTGGTAAATTCAGCTGAGCTAATGTCATACCTACTGACGATAATCACAATTTTTTTTTCATACTGTATTGATACTGAGTATTCCTTTCTTCTAAGAAATATTCAAATATTTTTTTTATCAAATACAAGTTGGCCCTTGACTGCTATAACACCTGATGTTAAGTGATGATTCAGTTCTAAGATGGAAGCGGGCTAACTTGTTAGGAGTGGGACGTAAATCCACACCCCTTTCGGTTTCTACACGACATCGTACCGGAACGCTAAATCGCTTGGCGGTACGTCTTTGTTGGTACCCTACCAACAAAGACGTACCGCGTGGTGACTAACCACGGTCGAAGCCTCCCACCATCAGACCAGGACCGATTTAGAAAATCTTAATCGAACTTAGGACTTTTGTTCTATAAATCCACTGCGCATACCACTGCACTACGAAGTCCTTCAAAATACGATACGAAAGACTACAAGGCAATATTTGTCAACGGAAAAAGTTTTACTTGAGAATATACTTAAATAGTCTTTTTTTATATCGGAGGGTATAAACTGCTTTTAATTTTTCACAATAGGCTTGAAATTCGTCTCCCACGACCTTGTTGAACCCATACGGGCCTGTGTCAAATGATAAGTGACAATTAAACTAAATTTAACTAGAGCCAAGGCCGCTCAATTTCATCTACTGGCTAGCGTTCGACCACGACGAGTTAGTGTGTAAATAAAAATTTGGTGCCACATTATAAAGCGAATAAACATCGTAAGTGATATTTAGGTTGCATGGGCGTAGCTATCTTTCTCATTGGGGTCGGGTTATGCAGTGAAACATAGAATTTTTAATGCAAATCTTATACAAATTTGCGATGCGTGAACGTTATATTACCGACCTCCGTGGCGCAGTGGTATGCGCGGTGGATTTATATAACGGAGGTCCTGGGTTCGATTCCCGGCGGGGCAGAATGAGATTTTTCTTAATTTGTCTTGGTCTGGCTGGTGGGAAGCTATCGCCGTGGCTAGTTACCACCCTACCGACAAAGACGTATCGCCAAGCGATTTAGCGTTCCGGTACGATGTCGTGTAGAAACCGAAAGGGGTGTGGATTTTCGTCCCACTCCTAACAAGTTAGCCCGCTTCCATTTTAGATTGCATCATCACTTAACATCAGGTGTGATAGCAGTCAAGGACCAACTTGTAGTCGATAAAAAAAAAAAAACATGTTTTGTCTAATATGCATCTACAATCTTCATTACATATGGTCTGAGCTATGGGGGGTCAAGACCCTCTAATCCTGCCCCCGTCCAATATACGGTCATGGTTGGAAGGCAGTGGCAAGTCATAATGTCTCTTTCTGTGGTCATTCCTACATGTCTTTTTTTTTTTAATGGGTGAATTATCTGATCTCAGAATTCTCTCCCCATAACTCCTCGGTCAGCACGGTACCGCCTTGCATTACTTCGTGCTGGCCTCGCTGTTATTACTTCTTCCGCGCTTTCTTTTCTTCTTCTTCCTTTTTTTCTCTCCGGACCATTATGGTACGGAGCATCTTTGCGTATCTGTGCCATTCATCCTCATTCTTTAGCATGGAATGAACCAGATTTTGCGCATTTATATCTTCCACTCCCTGAGCTTCAGCTCTGATGTCTACACATCCTGGGCATTCAAAAAGAGCATACCTCGGACTGTCCTCTTCTTCACAAAAGTAACATCGAGCACATACATGTACCTACATGTCTGAAGAACTCTTTTTGAAGACCTCTCTGTCTTAGTTGGTTGTGCTACCAGGCTAACAACAGAAAGTTCCTGGGTTCGATACCAGTCTGTTTAGAATTTTATATTTCCTACCACGCCGCTGGTCTGATCTAGTCGTAGGTTGTGACCATGGATAGTTACCACCGTACCGATAACGTATTGCTAAACGATTTCACATCTTGTTATGGTGCTGCATAGGTTCTGTTTAGAGACATGATTTGATAAACCTCTTCACATTTAACCCGCTATCATGTTAGACTGTATCGCCATTTAACATCAGATGAAATCGCAGTCGAGGGCCAGCTACTTAATAAAAAAAAAATTGGTTGTCTGTAAAGTCGGTTTACTGACGATAGTTGAACGTGACAATGTCTTAAGAAAATACTGATAGAATGGTAGCATTTAATTGGTTATTAAAATTTTTAATTTAAGTATATTTTTATAAATATTAATTTAAATTAATAAAATGATTGATTTTGATTTTATAAATTTATAATAAATATATTAATTTTTAATTTAAAATTTATATATTTAATAATTATATTTAATAGACGGATGTCGAACACTGCCGAACGCAAAGGCCGATTGTGCTTCTTTGTCGCACGTTCCGCGCTCTCGCTTGCACTTCAAGCCATACATGGAACGCCTCAAAGCGAGGTAACTACGTTTTTTCGTGCGTGCAGCCGGCTCTATCGAATTATAAGACGTTGTCACGTCAAAAACTTAATCGTGGTCCTATTAAGATCTGGTGGAAGGTCCGTGTTTTTCGCCTGATTCTAATGTTGGTCATCTTCGCGTGTAGACTTTAGTATCTATGTTTTCACACTACTGGTGAGCCCATCATGTTGGTAAACGACCTACATATTTTCCGTTTCAGTTGTTGTTGTACTTAGGTATGTTATTGTTTACCATTACTTGTGAGTATGGGGAAAACCGACGTCCACTATCAAGTAAATATTTATTTTCACACACTCACACTACAAATACATACAATATGTTGGGTACACATTAATTTTGTAATGGATGAACGAGGTCTCCCAATAAAAAATTATACCTCATGCTATCGTATCTACTGCATCAATACAGATACATTATTGTATTGAAAAGCAATTTGTAATGCAAATCGTAATCATTGGCCCACTACATAGTCTCCCACTTTATTCTAGAAGAGGATATGGAGCTTAAACTCATCACGCTGCTCCAATGCGGATTGGCGGGCGTAGGTTGATAATGTTTTATTATTTAACGATCTCTATCAGATGTACACCGGCGGCTTGAAGTGCTCTCCGAGCCGTAGCATCGCCTCTGGGATTATAAAATGCGACGACCTCCGTGGCGCAGTGGTATGCGCGGTGGATTTATAAGACGGAGATCCTAGGTTCGATTCCCGGCGGGGCAGATTGAGATATTTCTTAATTTGTCTTGGTCTGGCCGGTGGGAGGCTTTCGCCGTGGCTAGTTACCACCCTACCGACAAAGACGTACCGCCAAGCGATGTAGCATTCCGGTACGATGTCATGTAGAAACCGAAATGGATGTGGATTTCATCCTATTCCTAATAAGTTAGCTAATACCTTTATTAGATTATTTATATTATCACTTACCATCAAGTGCGATTGCAGTCATCACTAACATATAATTGTATAATATACTCAGGTACGAGGCGTGGCTCTTCCTTACCTTGTGTAGTCCGCACAGAAGTAGTATGGTGAACGGCAGAGCGATAAGCACGAGCACCAGGGCGACGGCGCCGATAATGATGACCGCCTTGGCAGCAGCCCGGTACTTCTCTTCTTCAGCGTTGTTCAACGCCACGCCAGCGCCAATTGCCAGGACGGCGAATATAGCGCCTACGATGTGGGCGACCTGCATGGACAATTAATCATACCATTAACATCATTATCATTATCATCATGTCTGCATAGTCGCATGTGTATAATTTTTAAGCCGTATACAACTATTTGGTATTTACCAAATACAGTAATACCCCGCTTTACGCGACCCCGTTATGCGCGGTTTCACTATAACGCGAATTTAATATTTCGCGCATTACGCGCATAAACATAACGTAGTCATCAAGTTCTCTATGGTCGCGGGAATCCCTACTTTAGAAAACCGTGCAATGCGAGGCACAGACTAGACAAGTCTACCAGTTGTATTGCGATGAAACAGAAAGACGAAAGTGTGACGGAAATGGGCTTGAACCTAAAGTTGACTATGTTAAATCATAAACCTCGATATACGCGAATTTCAGTTCACGCGATGTTTTCCGTAACGTATCGCTCGCGTAAAGCAGGGCATTACTGTACAGAGCATGTCTAACTAGCACTAAGTAGTCGCAATCGCGGCTGATGGAAGGCTAAGGCCTGTGTGCACTAAGATTTCGGTTATCGTAACCAACGGTTAACATAAGCTAAACATAAAATTTACTGTTCACGACAACCCGTACACCAGTTAAGGACGTAAGCTCGGTTAAAATAACCGCCGGGCTTATGTCCTTAACCGGCGTACGGGTTACTATAAATTGTAATTTTTTTTTTTTATAGTATATAGGCTAGCGCTTGGCTACGATCACGCCTGATGGTAAGCGAAGATGCAGCCTACGGTGAAATGCGCTTGCCTAGAAGGTGCCTATTCACTTTTGACTTGAAGATACCCATATTGTAGGAGGTAGGGAAAACGTGAGCTGGAAGGGCATTCCATATTTTCGCAGTTCGAATCAGAACGAGGGAGAAACGTTTTGTACGCGGAAATAAATATATGGGTTAGACTACTACGATGCCTAGAAGTTCTATGGTAAAAGGGTGAGGAATTTGATCAAAAAGTTCCTGTGTTACTCTCCAAAATATATTCTGTTACAAAACCGACAGACAGGCAACTTTTACGCGAGATCAAGTGTTTGCAGTTTTGCATTACATAACGCCTTGTTACCAATGATTCTTTGCGCGGCGATCACAATCCAATAGCAAGCTGATATTTAGCCGATCCATCCCACAAATGGGAGTAAAATTATGTTAACCGTTGGTTATGATAATCGAAATCTTGGTGCACACAGGCCTAAGTTGCATTCTATTCACTCTTGACGTCAAGACACCCACATTGTAGGTGGTAAGAAACTAGACAAGTATTTCATATATCACTCTTCTATGTCATATTAATAATTATATATTAATAAATGAATATTAATAAATGAATTCAATCAATTATTAATAATTACATATTAATAAATGATTAATGACTCCTTTCTGAATATATTATTTATCTGTTGAGTTCCAAGAGGCTCGTGACTTTATCCACGTGAGTAATTTGTATTATCCTGTTGTGTGTTATCCTGGCATAATTATATTAATATTACACGTTGTTAGACATATATGTACCTACATACGCAAGTACACAGCAGAGTATGACGGTATGATTAATAAGCTAAAAATACCAAACATATTTTTTCCTTGTACCATTAAATAGACAATATTATAGTATACTAGAATATCTATAGGTAAATTACATTACTATTATTGCAAAATATAGTTGCAAAAAAATACCTATTGGGCTTATGGAAACTGTTAACAGTCGCAAAATAAATTTGAGTTTGTGGCGACTACGCAAAAACTATCATTGCTTACCGATAGTTTAAGTATTGAGATTAAAAATCTATGGCAAATACTACTTACCAATTACAAAAAATCGACTCTCTCGTTGATCTAGTGGTTAGCCTATGTGGTTTCGATCACGAGGTCCTGGGTTTGAAGCCTGGGTCGGGTAACTGAATAATTCTGAGTTTTTATTCTTCTATGAAATTTTCAAGACATTTCAAACCCTTAGTCCGGAAGTTGGGTTATACACCCCCGCGCCTATGAGAGCACGTCAAGCCGTGGGTCCCGGTCACTATTCTCAATATCTCCATATCCCTTTATCCATACGGAGAGAGGCCTGGCCCTGTAGTGGACCGTTAATAGACTTATGCCTGTGTGCACCAAGATTTCGGTTACCCGTACGCTGGTTAAGGACGTAAACCGGGCGGTTATCATAACCAAGCTTACGTCCTTAACCGGCGTACCGAGTTGTCGTGAACAGTAAAGGACATTGCCATAATTTGCCCCAGGCTGTCCAATGGTATGCTCATATTTAACTATTTTATTTAAATACATAATGAATCTTAAACAACTACCCATGTTTTATAGCAATCACTTGAAAATTTTCATATCAGAAATATAAGAATTTCAATCAATTTTTTGTGTTCTGAATCACGTGACCGTCGTCGTAGATAGGCTGATAAAAGTCAACTTTTATCAACCTTCATAACTTTTATCTGCGACTGCTTAGTTTCAAGTAACTTTATTACTATTTAAATAGAAGATCTGTACTATTTAATGACATATATATCATCTCTGGGCATTTCTGGGGCAGACTTCCATACATTTTTTACCCATGTCCTTTTACGTTTAGCTTATGTTAACCGTTGGTTATGATAACCGAAATCTTGGTGTACACAGGCCTAATAATGTTGATGATTTATTACAAATATAAACTTTAGATATACCTACTACGCAAAAACTTGGCTTATCGGTCACAAAAAATATATAGTTTGTGGAAAATCTATTGTAAAATGAGGAAAAAAAATTATGGAATATCTGTACTTACCAGTTGCAAATAGCCGAGGATCAGACATCCGGTTCTCAAAGGAATACAGCAGCAGCACGTATCAAACACGAACTTTTCTTCGCTGGAAAACACATTAATTTCACGTTAGTCTTATTAAACTAAAACTTTTACAGCGTTTCAGCATCTATTGTATGTCGCGTAACAGTTAAGCGCGGAGTAGGGGTTTAAGTAAAAGGCGCTTGGCAGAACAGCCAAGGCGAATATGGTGGCACCCATGAGTATTTACATTCACGCATTTACGCAAGTGGTATTTGTGTGTTTAAGAAAATTTACTTGTATAGCAGATACAAAGTTCGTCTTTTTACCCGACTGCGTCAGAAGGAGGGTAATGTTTTTCGAGCGTATGTATGTATGTATGTATGTATGCCCATTTCTTCGGCACGCGCTACAGCCTAAACGGCTGAACGGATTTTGACATGTGAGGTGTCGTTGAATTTGTCAAAATTGTGGTATATAAATTTTCAAAATGGCGACTGTAAATGGGGGAAAGGGGGGATGTGTGTATTTTTTTCTCTTATCTTAGCAATATGGGTACCAATTGAAAGGTTGTAAAAAGACCATTTCAAAAATATAAATATCATATCATGTTCATGTTACTGTTATAACAAAAAATGGCAAAAAGTGTACTAAGTGTACCGACTCATTTCTATACCATAAACTAAAACTAAAAAGTCTCAAATAAAATTTTTATTATAAAAATAAAAAACCCGACCGACGTAAAGTATTTAGAATTTTATACAGATATAGTGAGCCTTGTTTTTCTCTTTTCAGTTCATAACTTCTAAGCAGTCGGGTTTTTTGTTTGTATAATGATAATTTTTTCTATATGTACCTAGTAATTATAATTCTTAATACAAGGGAAATGCTACAGCCCACTCTATGATCAGTGACTACAGCCATGCCTATTTCTTATTGTGAGAAGAAAATGCTGTTATTATTATATAAAGGCATTGTTGACGTTGTAATTAACTATAGGTTCTGACTTCCATAACCGCATAATCGATTACAATGAATGTATGTATGTATGAGTGGATTTTGTTACATTTTCACGCATAAACTACTGAATGGAATTTGAAATAAAATAAAAAGGTAATAGTAAGTACTCTACATGTAACGTGGTTTCAATTCATTGATAGCATTTTGATTTAACTTAGCAGTATTTGTAATAGTACTAGCGGCCGCCCGCGACGCCGTTCGTAAGAAATTCTGTTTTCTAATCTAGAATATCTCTGATTAATTTCGTTTAAATCGGTCCAGTAGTTTCAGCGTAAAAGCGTGACAGACAGACAGAGTTACTTTAACATTTATAATATAGATAGATTTGTATCTGTATATCATTACACACGTATGAATTCATTCAATTCGAACATGCGGGCATTATTGTATAAGGTATAGGTAGATATTTTTGAAGTAGGACTTATTCAAATGCAATTCCTACTGACTATTCATTAAGTTCAACGTTTAATATTGTAATGTTGAACAGGTAGACAAGAATTTATAGACACAGCTGTTAACAAACAGTCACTACAATTATGATGACTTACTAAATATATATTTAAAGTTATTATCGATAAAATCCGGGTCAATTTGACTCGACATTTTCGTCCTAGTAATTATTTTCACGTCATTGGCGCCGGGTTAATATCTGTGTTATGTTACTATAGGCTGATATCCGCGACTTGAATTATCATTATCCTGCGGCATTTTTGCTGTTTCTGAGATAAAACGAGCCTAAGTGTTAATTCAAGATAAAAACTACCTCCATACCAACACATCCAAACCTATCACTTTAATGTAAAGTAATGATGGTATTCAATTTAATCGACGAATTGCCACGAGCTTTGTAACGCGGTTGGTGCCTCAACAACAGAAAAGTCCTGAGTTCAATTTCCAACACGAATTGATTTAGGATTTTGTTATCTGAATTGAACGTGGTAGGCTTTGGCCGTGGCTACCATCGTGCCGTCAAAAAAGTACCTACCTACCGTTAAGCGATTTCGCGTTCTGGTATGATGCCGTATAAGTATGGTTGAAATGTTGAATAAACGTACCTTAATACTGTATCATCACATAACATCATGTAAAATCGCAGTCAAGAGCCATCTTGTCATTGAAAAAAAATGTCAAGTAAAAAATTAAGGCTGCCCATAGTTTGGGCATTTTATTAAAACGAATAAATAGAAACAATGGAGAAAATGAGTTCGATTCCCGGCGAGGCAGATTGAGATTTTTCTTAATTTGTCTTGGTCTGGCAGGTGGGAGGCTTTCGCCGTGGCTAGTTACCACCCTACCGACAAAGACGTATCGCCAAGCAATTGAGCGTTCCAGTACGATGTCGTGTAGAAACCGAAAGGTGTGTGGATTTTCGTCCCACTCCTAACAAGTTAGCCCGCTTCCATCTTAGACTGCATCATCACTTAACATCAGGTGTGATAGCAGTCAATGGCCAACTTGTAGTCGATAAAAAAAAACCAAAAGACCGTTAAGTGAAAGCACACGAGTATTACCTCTATCTTAAACTCTCGTAAGTGTATCAAGGATAAATCATTTGTTTTCTGTAGTTTCAACGGCTCAACTTGTATGCATTTTTCAAGCGCGTCTAAGAAACCCACAATAAATAGCTTTCATTTAATCAAAATGAAGCCACGGGTTCGGAAGACCTAGTACCGAGAAGCGGGCGACCAAGAACAGGTTTCTTGTCGGCTTACGTCATGGTACGTTTGGCTGGAGTTAGGAACGCAACTCCGCGATATTTTCCTGATTCTCAAAATTAGTACATCTTTTAAAAGTGAATACAGGCAAGCGCTTAAGAAGTATGAATAAATCCACACCCCTTTCGGTTTCTACCCAACATTGTACCGTACCGCTAAATCGGATAGCGGTATGTTTTGCCGGTAAGGGGGTAACTAACCACGGCTGAAGCCACAGACCAGCAACCAGACAGACTGGCACTGATTATAAAAATCTTAATCCGTCTAACCGGGAATCGGACCCAGGACCATCGTCTCATAAATCTATGCCCACTGCGCCACGGCGGCCATTAATAAAGTACTAGCTTTTGCCCGCGACTTCGTCCGCGTGGAATTGGTTATTACGGCAGCCTAATTTGTCTAAGCTTTGAATGTCATATTTATTAATATCTAATCAACTGCCTAAGAAATAGGTCTTAAGCTTTCAAAATGACGATACTTTCATACAACATTTCATCCCCCCTTTAACCCCTTACAACCCTTTTTTCGCAATTAAAAATAGCCTATGTCCTTTTTCAGGCTCTAGACTTACTGTGTACCAAATTTCATTTAAATCGGTTCAGTAGTTGTAGAGTGAAAGCAAGACAGACAGACAGACAGAGTTACTTTCGCATTTATAATATTAGTTAGGATTAGGATTAGTACAGTAGGCACGAAAGCGAGGTGCCTAGGAAATACCACGATATAAATTATATATTTATGTATCTTGTAATATAAGGTATGTAAATAAAAGTGTAAAAACATGAGGAAGCAATCCACACACATCGAAAATGAGTTTCGATGTGCCACACTTAGATCGCGAATACCTAATTCATTTACACCTTTTTTTGTTAAATGTCTTTCCGTTATGTATACGGTTCAACGAAATAGCGCCAAATATCAAGGTTATTATTATATTGGACACGTGACTAGTAAACGTGATTTTTTATTTATTATTATTAAATAATATACTAAGAGATGGTTATAACAAATAATAACAGGCAAGTACCTTGCTGACTATGTTTATTAAGTGTTTTTTCTTAATGCAGGGTTCGTATGAAACCCTGATTGATTTAATTTTAATTTTATGAATGACTATGACGATTACTTTAAGAATAAGCAATTTTAAAATAGAATTAAATATTAAAATAAATAAGTTCATATTACATAGTTGACAGAAAAGTTGAGGAGTAACAGCATGTCGATTCTTAAAAAAAAGGTCAGTTTTAAAGCCGATGTTTAATGGTTTCAATGCGGATTTAACATAAATCGGTATTCTCCAATGACAATTTGCTTTATTGAATGGACAGTCCAGCTGAAGGTGGGACGATAGATATTTTTTTTAATGCCTACAAGTTGGCCCTTGACTGCTATCACACCTGATGTTAAGTGATGATGCAATCTAAGATGGAAACGGGCTAACTTGTTAGGAGTAGGATGAAAATCCACACCCCTATCGGTTTCTACACGACATCGTACCGGAACGCTAAATCGCTTGGCGGTACGTCTTTGTCGGTAGGGTGGTAACTAGCCACGGCGAAAGCCTCTCACCAGCCAGACCAAGACAAATTAAGAAAAATCTCAATCTGCCCCGCCGGGAATCTAACCCAGGACCTCCGCCTTATAAATCCACCGTGCGTACCACTGCGCCACGGAGGTCGTCAAATGCGGAGGGATAAAGGCATATAACAAGAGGGATGTTGAATTTGCGAGTGGAAGGACACAAGATGAGAGGAAGGGCAAAGAAGAGATGGATAGAGTGAGTGAAAGAGGATATGTATATGAAGGGAGTATATGATGATTTGACACAAGACAGAGTTTAATGGAAGAGAATGACATGTTTCTTTTTTTTTATGTTCCCGATTTATATTAGGTGATAAAATGGCCTAAGAATCACATAATGACGAATTTTATTGAATAAAGATTTTTTAACTTTGATATCAAAGCGTACAAAATTTGAGTACAATAGTACAACAGGAAGTGATTCTAATTTAGCTTCAAAGATTCGTCCCACACAATATACTAACATAGCAATAAAAGCTTTTAATGAATTTAATTGTGACATTGAGTTTACGACAAGTTTACATCATCGTCATTATCAGACTATTTTCATGATCATCATGGTCAAGTCTCCCTCAGTATAGGAGAGGGAATATGATGCTTACACCCACCATAATCTAATGCCGGTTGGCGAGTTAAAGATGAAGTTTACTCTCGTGGCAATTACTTATCAGATGTTAACCCCTGTGGGCCTGACATTCAAACCTTCTTTGAGGCCCGCGGCTACCCGGGTAGCGACGGAGCTATAATGACAGCTGTCATTCTGCTGATTGCCTGACGGTTGCCAGGGGACCCCTCGGGGCTGTGAAACTTTAATGATCAGGAACGGCTTAACGAGCTCTCTTCACAGGTGTCAGACCACAAACTATCCATCTCCAGGCTCCGGGTGGATCTATTACTGTTTAATATTTGACGGCCGAGTGGCGCAGTGGGTAGTGACCCTGCTTCTGCGTCCTAGGCCGTGGGTTCGATTCCCACATCTGGAAAAATGTTTGTGTGATGAGCATGGATGTTTTCCAGTATCTGGGTGTTTATCTATATATTATAAGTATTTATGTATAATATATATAAAAACATTCACCAGTTGATTGATAAATAAAGAAAGAAAAAAAAAGTTATTATAGTACCCATAACACAAGCTATCTTCGCTTACTTTGGGGCTATATAGCGATGTGGGTAATTGTCCTATAATATTTATTTATTTATTTCACAGCTCAACGTGGCTCAACCCACAACTAGAAGAACATCCTAATCCTAACTAACTACGAGTAATATTATAAATGCGAAAGTAACTCTCTCAGTCTGTCTCGCTTT
The DNA here is from genome assembly GCA_034621355.1 of Mycalesis mineus. NCBI lineage: Eukaryota > Metazoa > Arthropoda > Insecta > Lepidoptera > Nymphalidae > Mycalesis > Mycalesis mineus. Next base: position 14,484,595 of record CM067896.1, read on the forward strand.
CACGCTAAAACAACTCAACCGATTTAAATGAAATTAATTACAGTGATAGTCTAGAGTATGAGAAAGGACATAGGCTACTTTTTAACCGACGAAAAAAAACGGAAGAGGTTCTCAATTCGACACGTATATATTTTTTTTTGTTTCTTTTTATGTATGACCACGCATAACTTTTTACAGAGTTGTCCGATTTTGATAATTCTTTTTTTATTAGAAAGGGCATACTTCCAAGGTGGTCCCATTGTCATCATATTAGGATCTGATGATAATATCCTGGGGAAATTGAAGGAACTCTTCAAATTTTGGAGGCACGCTTATAGCGATTTCGGTTTTTATCTCTGTATCGGTAGCTTTTTGACTACTAGTGCCATATAATATACTATGACAGTATATTACGAGTACGTTACGTGGCGATAAATCACTAAAAAGTAAGAAATAAAAATTTTTAACAAAAAATAGAACCGACTCAAAACGCAGTAAAAAGTAAAAAATAACTGTGTCATTTAGTTGCTTTAATTTACTTAAGCATATCTAGGAGTCGGTGCCAGCCAAGGTTTCTACTTTAATAACGTTACCTAGAACCCACAAACTGCTTTACTACGTAAAATAAATGTTCCTTAAACTTGCTGGCACCGACTTCATAGATATGCTTAAGTAAATTAAAGCAACTAAATGACACAGTTATTTTTTACTTTTTAGTGCGTTTTGAGTCGGTTCTATTTTTATTCAAAAGATTTTTGTCGAACTATTTCTCGCAGATAATCCAAAATTTCTCACGGAAGGAATCGCGAGCGTCTGCTAGTATATAATAATTCGCTGCCACATAGACTAACCATTTGAATGTACAGTATTTACATTATTATTCAAATTAATCATCATACACCGGTTATGGAGTTTAAAAATCCAAAACAAAACAAAACGTGGGTACATATAAACATTAATAACCTTCCTACGCCTAATTCGTCGGCATTTTAGAGCGCAAAAAACGAGAATTGAATGTAGATTAGTAGGTAGATACGTACAAATAAAAAAAAACGACCACGTGCGGATCGGACTTGAACACGGAGGGTTCCGTATTATTAAGCTATTGTAAAGCTTTTATCGCGGGCCTTGAGCGTGGAGACTGAATACAGAAATTCCGTAACGAAAAAACCTAACACCCCCTGAGTATAAAAAACATAATATCAAAAGCACAATTTCGGCAACGACGTCATCGGGGAACGTGGCCTAGCGGTAAGGCGCTCTAAGTGCCCGGATTGCCAGAAAGACGCGGGTTCGAATCCGGTGATATTTCAAAAACTCATTTTTTTTAAATTAATGACTTTTTGCAATATCACGCTAAATAAAAAACAAAAATTGCGGAACCAACGGAATTCGAACCCGCGCCTTTCTGGCAATCCGGGCACTTAGAGCGCCTTACGGTTGGCCACGGTCCCGATGACGTCGGTAGGTAAACATAAGTTGATAAAAAATGCTATGCAATAGCTTTACCGCGGCAGTCTCCGAGTGCCACACGTCTTTTTTTTATTTATATATTTCAAGCATCTACCTACCTGTTGCCGTTATTCAGATTGAATAAGAAACGGCAAAAAAACCTCTCATACACGTTTGCCGTACAAATGGGAGCTGGGATCCACTTTAATATTTAATTTCATTATTTCTTGTTGAAGTGAATATACAACGAAATATTCAGTAATATTTCAAGCATCTACTTGTTGCCTTTATTGATATAGAGTGAAAAATGGCAAAAATATTATAACGTTAGTGTATGAGAGCCCCCTTAAATCATTATTTATTTCTGATTTTAGTATTTGTTGGTATAGCGACAACAGAAATAGAAATAGTCCTGTTTTACTCTTTGGTTACGGAACCCTAAAAATTACATCATCCTACATAGCAGAACACAAAAACGAATACAATACAATGCCGGTACAAGCCGTTATTTAAACATAACTATATTAATGCGTTTACGTTTCGCGTTTCAGGAAGTGTCAATTTGCACAAAGGAATTAATGTACTCGTACCAAAGCGTAAGGTTGTCTGGAAGAGATTACTACCAAGTACTAGGCGATAAGGTGGCCTTGACAAAGGAATTCATAAATCTACCAAGCCTAATGTTGTCTGAAAGAGATCGCTACCAACTACTAGGCGATAAGGTGGCCTTAACAAAGGAATTCATAAATCTACTAAGCCTAATGTTGTCTGGAAGAGATCGCTACCAACTACTAGGCGATAAGGTGGCCTTAACAAAGGAATTCATAAATCTACTAAGCCTAATGTTGTCTGGAAGAGATCGCTACCAACTACTAGGCGATAAGGTGGCCTTAACAAAGGAATTCATAAATCTACCAAGTCTAATGTTGTCTGGAAGAGATAGCTACCAAGTTTTAGTAGATAAGGCAGTCTTAACATAGGAATTAATAAATATTCTAATCTAAGGTTGTATGGAAGAGATCGGTGCTAAGCGATAAAGCTGCCCTTTCTATTTTAGTTTTTGTATACCTATTACGTTTCTGGAATATTATTTATTTGTATATTTATTTATTATTTTTCTTTTTGTATTGTTACATTTTTTTATTTTTATGTATTACAAGTTAGCCCTTGACTGCGATCACACTTGATGGTAAGTGATAATGCAATCTCGGATTGAAGCGGGCTAACTTGTTAGGATATCTACACCCCTTCAGTTTCTACACGTATGTCACACGTGGTGGGTAGGCTCCACCAGCCTTTGAAGATTCACGCCGTCTTATTAAAATTTATAATTGATTTATATATAATAAATAGTTTTTTTTTATCGACTACAAGTTTGCCTTTGACTGCTATCACACCTGATGTTAAGTGATGATGCAATCTAAGATGGAAGCGGGCTAACTTGTTAGGAGTAGGATGAAATCCACACCCCTTCGGTTTCTAGACGACATCGTACCGGAACGCTAAATCGCTTGGCGGTACGTCTTTGTCGGCAGGGTGGCAACTAGTCACGGCAAAAGCCTCCCACCAGCCAGACCAAGACAAATTAAGAAAAATCTCAATTTGCCCCGCCAGGGATCGAACCCAGGACCTCCGTTATTATAAATCCACCGCGCCTACCACTGCGCCACGGAGGTCGTCAAGTTTATTATTTAACATAAAATATGTTATACTACTGATATTCTTATTTTTGAATATATTTGTTTTATTTTTATCTAAATATTGTTTATTATCCACACAGACGTATAAAAAGTTAACAAACATAGAATTATAAATCGCTCGCAAATTGATGCAGGCACAAACTCGTGCCTAAATGTTGGGTCAAATTACGATTGTTTATAAAAGATGCGGATCTATGACAATATTGGGTAACTTTACTAATTAAATTGCAAGTGGACACAAACATTTGATTGGTGCAATGAGTAGGTAGGTGACCCTACCTACGAGTACCTACGTCACAAGTCACGGGTTCGATTCCAACAAATAAAAAAACTTAAATATTTATGTATATTACATGTGGATATTCATCATTTTAGTAACTTAGTACGTTTAACATAAGTTAAGATTTTTAGGATCGTAGATTCGAATGCGCAGATGTCGTGGCAGCGCTGGTAACAATTTTGTAATATATAGGTAATTTTGTATAGTGCGCAATACGCGCGTTGAGAGCGGATTTGATGATTGGTACGAGTTATAAATACCTACTGCATACACATCAATCATTTTACTTCAGATGATATCGCGGGCGATTATAATGTCATAGGTAGTTACATATATATGTATGTAAAAAAGTTTATCAAAGGTCTGTCGTTTGTAAACAAAAGGAAGTAGGTAGCAGGCAGCTCCCGCCCGACAACGCTCCTTTTAACGATGACATCACATCTAGGCGTCCGTAGGGCGAGGCGCTTACAGGGAGGGATAATTATGAAACCGATAGATTAGATAAACTGCCGAACTTTATACAAACTGTCAATAAAATTAAGCTCGTAACTCCTAGGCAATTCCCTAAATAATGAACTGTACCTATTTTAGAAAACAATAAAAAATTAAAAAGTAAACAAATATTAGAACATAATTAAAAAATAATAATAAAATAAAGCCTTTCCTCAAAAATTATTTTTTCTTTGTGAAACCGTCTTAGGTTCCATGCCGGACCACAGCGGCGTCACAGAAAGAATAGAAAGAAGCAGAAAGGAGGTGACCGGAAGTGAGTAAAAACTTTTTAGTTTTAAATTTTGTTCTTACTTCAATATAATATATATAAGGTATAAAATTGTTCTTACTTCAAAATCCTTAAACTAAAATACGTAAACCACTAACTCTGTTTGAACTATTTATTTGCAATTTTAACTGTTATTTTAATGTAAGTTTTTTTATACTCCGAAATTATAATTGGAAATCCAAACAACTGTTGCTAAGTGGAAATCCAACGCCTACAAGCAGGGAAAACATTGGCAGGCTAGCCAGGAACACGCCCTACTTACTAAGTACATTGTAGGGCGTGTTCCAGTTCCAGTAAATATCACTCTGACGTGTAAGTGTTAAGTGGTACATAAGCCTTATTTAATTAAGGCCAAAACACGGCACTTGACAACAAATTTAGGCATGGTGGTAACACTTCCTGGACGAGCTTTCTTCCATGTTGCAAAAAGCACTACATAGTAGGTAAAAAATATTTTCCTCATATTCTGTCTGACCTCGAAAATATTTCACAATGTTTAAAAATTTCTATTTATAATTGTATACTAAAAAAATAATATTATTATTTGATTTTCCTTAGAGGTTTAGAGCTTAAACAACGTTCCTCTATTGTAGACGGCTGGCGAATTAAAAATAATAAACGTAAACAAAACAATAGCACTTGTTGGCAATTGAAGAAGCTTTTAAATAGACCACTAAGTTATCTAAGTCTTTTTAGTTTAAATTAAATCTTTAATGTTTATTTGGGTAAGTACATGTATAGGCACCTAATATTTTCTTTTTATTCAATATGGTTTTTGAATATGGTTTGAAATAATAAGACAGCTGTATTTTACGAGTTTTTTTTTATATATTAGCTACATGGAAAAACGCCAAACGCACTTGAGAATCCAAAAAAAAAGCTTTCATAACCATCCAGTGAACCAATAATACCCGCCTATCAAGAAAACGCATAGGTTATCGCGAATTCTAATAATAGATTCCTTTTGCCGGCTGCACAAAAAATGGCGTCCAAAACCAAAAAAAAGCACACAAGGCGTGGTAAGACGCATTTAAGTCTGAAGGTTATCGTAATAATTCGACAAAGAATAACTAAAATTAAAAATAGTTAAAACACTAACCTCGCCGGCGTCACCACCCTTACGTTTTGGTTCATTTCGAATCAAAATGTGTTTATTGTGATATAAACAAACGGTGCCGGGACAGCGTGGTGTACACTAGAGTTTTCACACTACACTGAACTGAAGCTGAACTAAGTCGAGTCGAGGTGACTTCGCGTCGAACATACAGTGTTGTGTTCGCGGACGAAGACAAAATGTTTATAATCGCAATAATCAGGGAGCTGCCGGCTGCTAATTAACGACCATTGATCGCAAAATTATTAACTATATTTAAAAAAATATTGAAGGACAGCAAACACATTGCTATCTAGTCCGTGACGTCATCGTCGGTTTTATGATGATGCTACATATATAAATAATTAAATATTTTAGGACAATTACTCATCGCTATATAGCCCCAAAGTAAGCGTACTCGTAAGTAGCTTGTGTTATGGGTGCTATGATAAGCGATGAATATTTTTATATCTATTATATATAAATACTTATAATATATAGATAAACACCCAGACATTGAAAAACATCTATGCTTATCACACAAACATTTTCAAGTGGGAATCGAGCCCACGGCCTTGGTCGCAGAAGCAGGGTCACTACCCACAGCGCCACTCGGCTGTTTGAATATATATTTTATTGTAAACGACAAATTTTGATGTACTCGAACCATGTAATTTGCTAACACAAGGGTCTCTTCTGATACAGATATAGAATAAAATTAATATAAAGTTTGCCACTGTTAACAATCGTTAATGTATTTTTTTTTCATATTTTAGTTTAAAAAAACATTTATAAAAATAGACCAATTTTTATAGTGGACGAAAAATATTAGATTTGATATAATATTCTAATGATATTCAAACCTACTAAAAAGTGGACTACCTCATTGGTCTGGTGGCTAGCCTAAATGGCTTCGACCACTAAGTCCTGGATTAGAATCCTGAGTCTGCTTGAGGAATTATGTTAAATAATTATTATATAGATTATTAAATATATTTAAACAATTGTAAACTAAAATATTTTTTTTTTATCAACTACAAGCATGCCCTTGACTGCTATCACACCTGATGTTAAGTGATTTATAGATAATATATATAAAAATACCTCTTCAGTTTCTACATAGCACCGATAACGCAAGCGGGCGGCAATCTAAGATGGAAGCGGGCAAACTTGTTAGGAGTAGGATGAAATCCACACTCTTCGGTTTCTACACGACATCGTACCGGAACGCTAAAACTAAAATATGAAAAAAATACATTAACGATAAACCTAGCAGTGGCAAACTTTAAAATAATTTTATTCTATTATGATTGTAAAGATAATCAATTTAATGGAGTTGGTTTAACTAAGGTGTAAAGAAAAGCAATTTTGTGTGACTAAAGGAGCATTAGCTAAGCAGGAATATATCTGTTCATGAATTATCTGACTGAAAAATGAAAAATCTGGAGGGTCACCCTTACCATATATGGATGAAAAGATAGCCAATCATTTGGTAGATATGTAGATATGCGAATACTCAAACAACCTACACAAAAAACATTTAGAAAAATAGACCAATTTTTATAGTGGACGAAAAATATTAGATTTGATATAATATTCTAATGAAATTCAAACCTACTAAGTAAAAAGTGGACTGGTGGCTAGCCTTAATGGCTTCGACCACTAGGTCCTAGATTAGAATCCTGGGTCTGCTTGTGAAATTATGTTAATTAATTATTATATGGAGTTTTCCTAATTTGTAGGAAATTTTTAGCACAACTTTAAGCCTGTCTAATACTAGTGGTGTTATTCCCACGTGCCTTGGAGAGCGCGTTAAGCCTTCGGTCCCAGCAACTATAGTACCAGTATTGAACATTGTACCCGTGAACCCACATTGCAGCACCGTGGTGGATCTAAGCTCCTTACCCCCTTTTCTACAAGGTGAGAAGACAGCTCTGTAGCGGACCATTAATATGCGGGTAATGATGACTGAAAAGTTATCCGATCCTCATTACCCGTAGCTCCCTGACTATAAGGAGTGTAACACATATACATAGTGCTATGTATATATATATTGACATACAACACGGCGGCCGGCGTGTGAAACCGGTTCCACGGTTGCTAAAGCTATCCTCAGGCACCGCATACTTACTTGTAATAAATTGATACAATTTTTCCCTTTGGGAAACCCATGCGAGCTTTACGACCAACTTTCCACGTATTTTGCAGCCAACAAAACAATATCGATTTTTATACATAATAAATATAGTAGCAGATACGCCATCGCCCACGAATGAAATAACACAATGTTGCAAAAGATTTTTTAAACATAATTCAGAGAAACAATCTCTCCGTAATTTTTTTTATATTTATTGAGAAAGAATACTATCTATAAGATAAAATAGTATCTAAAATACTATCTAAGAATAATAACTATACAAATCATGCCCACGTGGAATGGTGGCAAGAATACTGGCTGCATTTCCGCGTTGGATAGCCAGGCTAATCCTTTGCGCAAAAAATGAGCCAGCCCTTCGGTCACCAGTTGAGGCAATTAGGCGCGGTGAAATGTTACGGAAGAATTTTTTGGCACTGCGACTCCATGGCCAATTTGTACTTAACTCTCCGTCAGAGAGGCATACTTGTGCCACTTACCGGTTTCAGCCTTTTCTGCTGCGGCTCCCGGTCTTGATTCCGTAAATTGTTTTATTTCAAATAGATTAAGCAGTTTCCAATTAAAGCTTCCAGGTGGCGCGACCCTTCCAACAAATCGTCCTAATTCAGCCAACGTATACAAAATCAGAACCAATTATTTAAGTATAAGTATAATTGGTTCTGATTTTGTAGAAGTCTTCCTCAAGAAATTGGTGCAAATCGCAACAAAGTACGTTCAGCATCTTTGAGTTTTTTGCGAACCCACAAACGCGGCAACGAAAGTTAATTTTACAATTTTTATTTATTTTTGACTATTATTTTATTGTCGCATTCTTCCGGTAGGCTTCCTTACTTGTGGATGTGCGAGTTAAATATATATCCAAATCTGTTTAGTGAAGTAATCAGGAAAAATCAATGTGTTTATTTTAACTCAAATTACCAATAGGGAAGAGTTATGCTCATATTATAGGCATTTTCCTTATATACCCGCTATCTCATATATTTTCTGTTCATTTAAACATACATTGATTGTACCTACTAATGAAAATTTTACGAGAATTTTATGAATTCAATCATTAATAAAATTAATTTTTAAACTATGTGGGTATAATTTTTTGGTGAGAAACCCAAAATTATAGCTAAGCCTTGATTCGGGAAGAACCTACTACAAACTCAACTAGGACTTTGTTATTTTTTGTATAATTTTGTACACTAAGTACCTATATTAGGTTATTTGTAGAAGATTGTATTTGACAAAACTGCGCCACTCGGCGGTAATTGGTCACTATGAGGTGAAGTCTGCTCATTCCATCTGTCATGATAAATCACTATAAATCTTAAAGACCACAGATAAATATATGGGTTACTGGAAACGGATATTCGCATCAAGTACTTATTATCTGTACACTATCTTTTATCTAACTGCATCGTTGGTCCGATCACAAATACATAGAACTCCAAATTAATAAAAAAAATTGAATATTGACGTATTCTTGTGGACCTAAAAAAGAGGAACACTTTTTATGTTCTAAAACCTTGTTATGTTCTATCTCAGAGAGTTCAGGTAGCGTTTTCAATAAAATTCCAGGCAGAAACATACTTAAATGTGACATTTGAGACAATTTTCAAATATATATCCCAAAACCTTCCTCAGGAATCAGTCTATCTACTGATGAAAACAACATGAAAATCCGTTCAGCAGTCTTTGGGTTCATCGCGAACAGACAGTCAGACACAGCTCGGCCTTAATATGTTGAGACGAATATCTTAGCATTCCATGGATTCACCGTGCGGGTGCCGTCAGAGGGTGAGTGATGTTTTACAGAGCGTATGTACGGGTGTATGTATGTCCCTTTCTGATGCGCGGCAAGCACTACACCTCAACGGCTGAACGGATTTTGACATGCGAGTTTTGTGGAATTTGTAAAAATTGTGGCAGTGACATAGGCTATATAAATTTTCAAAATGGTGGCTGTAACTGGTTGTAGGGAAAAAAGGGCAGATGTGTGTATTTCTTTCTCTTATCATAGCCATGTGGGTAGTCAAACGAAAGGTCGTAAAAAAAACATTTAAAAAATGTAAATATCATATCATATTTATATTTGCCTTTTTAACAAAAAATGGCAAAATGTGTACCGAGTGTTCCGACTTTTTCTTTTCATAAGCTAAATAGTAATCAAGAGAGCTCAAATAGAATTATTGTTGGTGGAATTAAAAAACTGAGCCTGCTTTATGAACGAAGTTAGTTTGTCTTTATGGTGCTGCAGGCGGGGACAACCCTTTTTGAGATCTTCGCAGAACTAAAGGATTTTGGCTTCACTCAAAGTATTGAATTTTATATAGATGTAGTGGCCGTGTGTTTCTCTTGTCCAGGAGCATTGCTTCTTACCACCTTGTCCACTGCCTTACCACTAATAGTTTTTCTAGACTTTTGCCCACTAAGTACCTATATTAGGTTATTTGTAGAAGATTGCATTTGACAAAACTCGGCGGTAATTGGTCAATATATGACCCATAATCTGTTCATTCCATCTGTCTTGATAATTCACTATAAATCTTAAAACCACAGATAAATATATGGGTTACTGGAAACAGATAGGTTTCTCCTTTAAGCGTACCAAAGTACTTATTATCTGTACACTATCTTATTTAGCATCTAACTGCAGTTATTTTTTACTTTTTCGTTGGTCCGTTCAAAATATATAGATCTTCAAATTAATAAAAAAAAATTTCAGAGGCATCATTTATTGCACTTTCGAATAAGATAAAAATATAATATATCTTTTAACTGTTGTGGGTTTTTTTTATTTAAAATTTTGTTTATATTTTTTTAATAATTACATTAATATCTAAGCCTAAATCTAAGAAGCTCCTTTCAATTTCAAATCTTAAACTGTCTGAAAATCGGATTTTAATAAAGTTTTGAACAAAAAGCAAATAAAAATTTTAACAAGCTTGTGTTTTCCTTACAGCTAATTACAATGAAAAAAATATGCAAGAAGCTATTTTGCGGCAATCATTTTTGACAGATTTTCATTATATATTAGATTTAAGCTTACTAACCACCTTATGTCACGAATCTCATTACTATTAATTAAAAAAATATCCATGAAAATGACTATGATTTGAACCTTCACTTTTAATTTGTTTGTGGACAAGCATTCTCAATCGAGTTTGGCTTTAGTATAGACAATCTGTTCTTAGTGAGAATTTACATCCCAAATATTCAAGTCAATTGAGTGTACAATTTTAGAGATTTCGCGATGAGTTAGTCAGTGATATTACACTGCTACGTAGTTAATATCCCATGGACGCACTACTTTGGTTTCCCGTTCCCTATAGCACTGCTAAGATTTGAAAAGCCCCTCCAGTTTCCGTTTTCCCTATCTCGTACAATTTGGGTATCTTTAAATCGAGAGTGAATAAGCATCTTCTAGGCAAGCGCGATCCACCAAAGCGCGTTTCAACAGGCGTGTTTTCAGTCCAGCTAGCTTATAATATAATAAATTGTCTCGGCACTCAGTATAGGGAGTTCTTTCCATTTGGAGTCGAGACACTGGGTCCATGGGGCAGAAGCGCTCAGGTGCTTCATAAGGAATTGAGTAGGCGCCTCAGGGAGGCAACAGGCGACCCTCGGGCAAACAGCTTTCTCGCGCAACGAATATCTATCGCGATTCAGCGTGGAAATGCTGCCTGCGTGATAGGCACCCTACCAAAAGGGCAAAATTTAGAATTATGCTTATAGTTAAGTTAATTAGTTAGTTATTATAATTATTCTGTTTTTTTTATATAATTTTCGTGCCTTTATTGTTAAATATTATTCACATTAATTATAGTTGATTATTTAAATGTACAATAAATTATTTAATAAGATATTAAATAAGATTATTAGGTAATATAAAAAAGTACATATATAGATATAGGTATAAACTGCGCATCTGTAGGCACACTCGACTTCCAGACTATCTACGTAGGTACGTACGTTGTTATGGTCACGGTTCATAAAATGCGCCATGTCAGGGAACGATAAGAGGTGTTGTTTTTCTAAGAATATACATACCGGCTAGCGCTGTTCTGTACGATAGGGAACGTGTTTTAAAACCTATGTTTGTTTATATTTTAAAATTAATAAAACATGCCTCGTTTGTTTAGTGATAAATACTTAGTACTTAGTACTAATACTTAGTAGTACCGTCCAGCTTTAGTATCAGACCCTATTTACCATATAGAATCAAAGTGCTCGTCAAATCAACGAGCTCAAACTCGATAGGATAGTTCCAGCATCAAATCAGCTCCATGTCATCATAATATTGCATTATGCACAAAAATATCTAAATATTCAGTTCAGTCGGAAACTATGAACATTTAAAAGTAACCCAAAAAAATGGCTGTTATGTAAATGTTTTTATAATATTGATGAATACCTAAAAGAATCATAGACCTCAATATAGCGACATTCCTACCAAAAATATAGACTGAATTTTCAATAATACAATAATTTCAATAAAACAATATTCAATAATTGCCTGACATAAATGTCATAAAATTTGACATACACAATATTTGAATGAATTTATTTTAATTTAATTTGAATTAATTTAATTTCATTTAACATAAACCTCATAACAAATTAAAGCAATTGTTCAATGTTAAAACATATATTATTTTTATTAATATATAATTATTTTGTGTTTTTGACTATAGGTAATATACTTTAATTAAGTTACACATTAGTAGATACTTAAGTTTATATGAATAACGTTAGCGACGCCCTGACAGGGCCCATGTCACAATATGTTAAGTTGCATGCTAGTAGAATTATTAAGAATTAAGAATATTATTATAAGACATGATTGCTAAATAAATAAATGAAGTGGGTCTTGCAAGATTTTACTACTCAGAACGGGACAGGATATACCTAGGTATGATATGAATAATAATACCTACTAAAATATATATTAAGCGTCGGCCAACACCTTAAGAAGCTTTCGCTTTCGCTTGGTGATTGGATTAAGAGTCGGATACAGAAGGCAGTGCTTCTTTAGAGAGCGCGTATTTATCAAGATTTCTCACTCTAGAGCGCTGACCACTGGTTGCTTGAGCCGTAAAAAGCCCTCTAAGTGGAGGAGCAGTATTTTTCATAGTTTTTTTTATATAAATATGCATACCTTTTTAAAGATATTAATCGACATTGTTAACAAATGTAAATAAGAGAAAATAACCTGGATGGGTGCACCCCAGTAGTACACCATACCGTAGTTCTATAGAACTGTTGGGATGGCTGTCAAATTATATCCCAATAGTTCTATATAGAACTGTAGCATAGTTTTTGCTCTTTACTTTGCTTATAGCATATAAGTTATAAACTTTATATTATTTTAATTGATATTTCATTTTGTTTTTAACAAAAAAATGTTCCTTGCGACAAAATGTAAGTTTTTAAAACCAAGTAGATGTCGTGTCTAAAAAATATTTTCTTATTTTAGAAGTGGAAGTTAGGGGGGGACATTTTACCACTTTATTATTTAAGTTTAGAAAAAAATAATATTAGAAATCTGAATATCATTTTTATTATATTTAGCATGTCGCCAAAAGCTTTTTTGAATGTTTTTTTTAATCTTTCGTCATTCCCAAAGTAATCGTCAGCAATTAAAGAAATAAATTGTTGCTGACGTTTTGTGCAATTTAAGCAAAGGTGTATTCGATATAGAATGTTTAGATACTTCACCATAATGCATTTCAGTTTATGTAGATACTCTCATATTTAAGTGGACATTTATTATTGCAATCAAAAGAGATTTCATATTATACTTATAAAAACTAGGTAATTTATATGTAACATACAAACAAGATGTTGATATCGACATTTCTTTAATTTTGTCCCATTAGTTCTATATAGACAAAATACATATATAATATACATAACACTAAATTCTAATATGGTGTGTCAACAGTTCTATAGAGATTTTATCTCTATTAGGGAGTACTACTGGAATGCACCCACCTGGATAAATAATCTGGGTGCCTAGATCAACCGATCGACCAACTTCACTACCACGCAAATCGAGTAGGTAAATCGAGAGTACACACAATCTTAAGTTGATATACTATGAAACACATGAAAATGACCCTGAAAAAATCTGGTGACCCCACGAATAACATGGTATCTAGTACCTATCAACAATATTTTTATGATATATAGTATCATAATTACCATATCCTCTCTCCTACATGGAGGGAGGCCTGGTCCTGTACATAGGCTGATAAATATGTTGATGACTAATTATTGTGTTGCAATTAAATGTCCATAATTATAGCTTATCTAGTTAGTGTAAATTGAACAAGTCTGAACAAGTGTGGTATGTGTAGTCACCAAATACTGTAAGTAACGTAACGTAACCTACTCGTGTATAATTTTAAAAATAATTTGCTATGACATAAATTATGTACATCTGGCAAATTTTATATACCTACAAAAATAATTTTGAAGATAGAAACATTAAAATATGAATTTAATCCTTTTGAAATAAAGTTCAAAGTTAGTGAAATTGTTTCATCAATCATGCAATCCAAACATATTGGGCGTATTATGTCGTTAATTCTTTTTTAAGTTATGACTTATTATATTACCTATTACATACGTACAATAAATACATTATCTGCAATAAGCTAGCAGCCGAATGGCAAAGTCAGAAGCCGGCAAATTCAAAGATCTAAATAGCTGAAAAAAATAGGCCTAAAACAGAAAGAACAACGCTAGACCCGTCGTTGTAGCGTTCTTTCCGGGAAGATCAGGTCCATGACATGACGCTGTTAGGGTGCGGCAATTTTTACTTTTTCCCCACCTCGAAAATCATATGAGATGATAGATGGCTGTAAGCTAGCAAGTAATGAAGAAAGTGATTCAAAATTAACAAGATGGAAAGCAAATTAAAATTAACCAACTTCAACCGACTTTAAAGAAGAGAATACACTAAGAACTGATAAATAATATTGAACCTGCCTGTATGCTACGAGTGACTACTGACCGATATGAAAGCAAGACGCTGCCTTGTTGATTTAAACTGTTGATCCTATGTCTTTAAGTTTTGTTGTGTTTATGGCACCGCCTCTCATTAATACCCTATTTTTGCAGAGTACATAAATTAAATCCTGTTATCTTCCAACGTTAAAAGCCTATTGGTGAAAACTGTATGAAAATATGTACACCAGTTTGTGATTATCTTGAACAAACACATCGTGGTGGCGACCTCTTATTTAGGTTAGTAAGTATGTAGTGGCAATGACGCAGATTCACTACGAGAAGTTCAATGCTCGTTTTATATAATACAGTGTTGTTCCTCCAGTACAGATTTTGCAATGGAGTATATAAATAAAATTATTATTAGTTTTTTCGGGTTTTTTGTTTTTATAATAATAATTTTATTTGAGACGTTGTCGGTTAGATTAAAGGTAATAGATCTGAGATCATATTATTACAACCACTTGTTGCCATTTTTTGTTAAAAATTAATAGAACATGATATCACATTTAAATTTTTGAAATAATCTTTTTACAACCTTTCAATTGGTACCCATATTGCTAAGATAAGAATGAATATACACAGTCCCCGTTCCCCCATTTAAGGACATTTAATTTATATCGCCTAGTAAACCACTTTTGGAAATTCAACGACACCTCAAAGTACAAACCTTGAGCCGTTTGGCAGCGCCTGCCGAAGAAATGGACATAAATACATGCAACATACATACACAGTTAATTATAACCTTTTCTGGCGTTTGAGTCGGGTAAAATTTAAAATTAAATGATTTGATTTCATATTTTTAATGGTCTTTTTACGACCTTTCATACTCGTACCCATACTGTTAAGTAAGAGATAAAAAGCTACCGATACCGTGACAAAGACCGACATCGATTTAAAGCCTATGTCACTCCACAATTTTGAAAATTCAATATCAATTTCCCTCAGGATTCGGCAGTAGAGCCTACCTGAAGAAATGGACGTACATACTAATAAAAACATAAGTTCAAAATCATAACTCTGTAAAAAGTTATGCGTGGTCATACATAAAAAAAAATATACGAACCTCCTCCGTTCTTTTTCGTCGGTTAAAAATGGAGTTAGCTGGAAGTTTTCTAGAGTTTTATCAATTAGTAATATGAGACGAATATCTTAGCATTCCATAGATTCACCGCACGAGGGCTCCATGCTGGATCCATCTTGTGGCAGTGAGAGAATCGCCGAATAGAATCCGAGACTTGCGGCACGGATGTAGGCTTAAGGGTACCCTTTACCCAACCAAATCAGGTAGGATCTTGTTATAGAACGAATATACGAGCTCGTATACTCGTTCTAGAATGGACTTAATAGATATTTCCGTAAATTCAATTCCGTAAGTTAATAGTTTTGAACACTGAACAGCCATGGGAAATATCAAAAAACAGTATTTTTAAACTGTAATTTAAAAATAGTATCTAACAAAAAAGTAACAGTGTTTTTCGAAAACTGAAATTATTGTCATTTATCTTAAAATATTTGATTCAGAGAATGAATTTCGATTTTGTTAAGTTAAGGTGTTGTAGCAAATTACCATAAGCTCGAGTTTGAATCTTGCTCACATAATTCTATGTTTTACTTTGTTCTTAGAAATTTTCAGAAAGTTGTTGGTGGTTCATCCTCGTACCTCGGAGAGCACGTTAAACCGTCGGTCCCATCCACTACTATCAACATACTGATAGTGATTGTGAATGAATTAAACATTATCATACTAAACCCGCCATCCCGCATCAGAACAGTGGGGTCACATCCCCTCTCCTACAAAGTGGTGGTTGGCCATGTTAATTGGCTGATAATGGTGATGATGATGACGATAATGAAAAAATAATATTACAAAATTATTGTAACAGAAGAGAATCAAAGCAGGGATCTTTCGCATTTTATAAATCGTTGAATTATAGTGACTTTGTATAGTTAAACTTATTGATCTCGTGAATTAGTAACTTCAGCGGTAGTATCTCAACGCATGGCTGACTGTTGAACAAAACGAAGATCAAATAGCACACCTAAACACAATATTAGGTAAATATTGCTAAGATATTTTTCCTTATATCAAATTTGATCTAATACTGGTATTTTATTATCTACCTACCGTTAATATCCTTGAACTTTTTGTGGACTAAGAGTCTGTTCACACAAACCGTCTCGACGATCGTGTAACTGCGTTTTTTTTTTCTTTCTACGTATTTAGCTCGCTCTTGACCAAGATCTCTTACTATATTACACTTAAAAAGATGTCTATATACAATCGTTTTCTATCTATATTGAATAATTCTATTTCTGCGGAATGCTATCAATTCTTGTCTGTCTGTATGGTTGTCTGTCGCCACTATATTATGTTCCCCTACAACTTCCAAACGGCTTGGCTTATCCTCGATATAATGACATATTTATATAGGAAAATATGAGGAGTGTTCTTAGCTACTTTTTTTATTTTACCCGACTCCGTCAGAAAGAGGGGAATGTTTTTTATGTGTTTTCGCGGATAACTTTGTCATTTATGAACCGATTTTGATGATTCTGTTTGTGTTGGAAAGGAATGGCCAACTAAAAGAACCCTGACTTGTGGGAAATAACTGGAGCTTAGACCCACCAAGCTGCTCCAGTGTGGGTTAGCAGGCTTGTGGTGATAATAGTTTTAGTTAGTTCTCCAGGCTGGCAGTGTCACTGGAGGTACCGGGCACCGGGGACCTAGGTACATGTGGGGGCATAAAAATGTATGCAAAAAGTAGCGCCGCAAAATAAAGCAGGCAGTTCCCGACTTCATAACATCCCCGTCCGCGTCGGGCGCCTGGGTTCGGCAATATGATGTTGATATTTAAGTAAAGTATAACATTGGGTTCAATATCAGGTGTAGCAGAAATGCAGGCGTGTGAACGGCTGTAAACCATTCTCCAACCTAAGTTTATTATGATCTTTCCTAAAGGGTCGACGCATACCCAGCAAACACCCTATTCAAAACGAACAATAATATTAGACGATTAAGCGGTGCACGAGATGATACTATTCTTGGCTTGGCATTAACCCGATATCGTCTTTCATTTTTTGGTATTCTCAAGCATTTTGTGCTTACGTCCTAAGAAAAGGTGGTCTTATGTCCAGATGTCGACTGCCAATTGATCGACTGTTAATGAGGATGATGATGATACATTCGACCAAAGCATATTTAATTACGTATTATATAATATTTCCCTTCACATTACCATTGACGTATTAGGCACAAAAACTAATTAACACGTTAAGTTAATTATTTTTTTTCTTTATTTTATTATTACGTACCTACTGCACATAATAAATGTCAGCAAAGGAGATGGTCCATTTCAGCTTCACTCATGTACCACGTATCATTAAAATGGAAAAAATAAGATTTTATCAAAAATAAAAGGCGTCTTTCTAATATTAGTCTGTAGGTGATAAAGATGCGGTGACATTGATTTGTCAAACTCACAATATGTCATTTTTGACAAGTCTTTTCTTCCGTGTTCCGGGCTTTTTTTTTAGCTATAATACATTTTAGACATAGAAATCTTAGCTATAATAAAAACAAAACTCAATATTTTAATCTGATTATTCAGTAATCCGTTAGGTAACTATACCTAACAAGTAACCATCAAATCAAATGGACCATACGTCAATAAACACTGTCAGCAAACGACAAAACAAGATCAATGCGCCACCTGGAGAATATCTACCATAGATAATATAACTCATCTAAGATCCGCCATGATTATACGTAAAGTGTTTTTATAAGTGTAAGAAAAATTGGATGCCTGTTAAATTATTTATTTAATTTTTTTATTATATATTTTTTAGATACACTGAGTCTAATCAGTTCAGCGTTTTTTTTGTAATCTGCTCTATTCCTAGCTGGCCTGTGTGAATGGGCCCCTAAAACAACGTGCGGGAAACGTGGCGCCCTCCAAGGTTGTCTTTATGGATGCTTTATTTATAACCCAATGGTATGTATTCACAAAGATTTCTTTACAACTGACACATTTAGAATCCTCCGAGGCGAACCAAGGAGGACGTGTGATACAAATGTCATTGTGGAGCAAAATTTATTACAGAATAGCTGCACCTACCTGTTACATAACTATTAGCTTATAAAAACTAGCTGTACCTACCATGCGGATACAACCGCGTTGTTTTTGTTCTCTTGGGAATATCGAGGATTCGGTTCTTATTGTCTACATCGTGAAATGAGCAACTATGTATGTGTATATGTCTGTGGCATCGCAACTCCCAAACGGATGATCCGATTTTAATGCGGTTTTTTTTTGTTTGAAAGGTATATCAGTCGAGAGTGTTCTTAGCTATGCTTGGTGGAAATCGGTTCAGGTCATCAGGTCGTTTGTTAGGTGTAATAGAAATGTTACACGCTCAGTTTGCTTGAAAGCATGTGTGTGATCTGACATTTGAAACAGTGATGTCTTCTGGAACCACTGAGCTGGTCTGATGATAAGGCTCGAAGGTAGGAGACGTAACCCTGGTCTACCTTTTTAGTAAACCCATCGAGTTTGGGCTCGTTGAATTTGTCTTGGCTGGTTATTTTCATGTTTCTAATTTGGGTCGGCGGTTTTTTATTAAGAAAATAGGGTAGTGCAATTTATCCTCAAAAGATATACACGCCATCGCGGACTTTTAAGTAGTTCTAAGAGAAACATTTCTTCTATGTTTCGATAAAGCAGCGTTTTCAATTAATACTCCCTGGTCGTTTAAAATTCTTCGACTTTTCAACAACTATCAATTGTCATGTTTCATTCAATTTAAATAAAACGTTAACAAATTATATACTAAACCCTTCCTCAGGAACCAATCTATCTATTAGCACATACCGCATGACAGTCGGTTCAGGAGTCTTTGAGTTTATCACGCACAGACAGACAGACACCTGCGGCGGGTGACTTTGTTTCATAATATGTAAGGATACTTGAGGTAAATGTAGATAATATACCTAGGTAACTACTCGTAACGCCATCTCGTTTAACTTTCAGACATTATCTCGATTTCTAGTTCCTATAGACAATAGTCTATTAAATGAGTTACTGTAAGCTTAGCTTACTAACGTAAAAATTAACGTATCTTTATACTCACCTTTGAACTATGCCTACGAATGGTTGTTGGTTTATAAACCGCCTGCATCAGTTTATGCAGCAACGTTAGTAAGCAAAGCTTACATTAACCCATACTAATCTTAAGAATCATCTTACGCTGATATTTGTTGCGTTTTTAAACTTAAAGTGCTTAAGTAGTTGTAATGAGTTTTTGTAGAAAGATAAATTGAACCTCGCGTACGAAGACGGAATAACTTATGTCGTAAAAGTAAAATTGGGAAATAGTGAAAAGGTATAACTGGTAGAAAATATAAAAAACTGTTTCGCCTTTGTACATTTATTATTGTGTG
Source organism: Mycalesis mineus (assembly GCA_034621355.1). Classification (NCBI taxonomy): domain Eukaryota; kingdom Metazoa; phylum Arthropoda; class Insecta; order Lepidoptera; family Nymphalidae; genus Mycalesis; species Mycalesis mineus. The sequence continues at coordinate 14,504,474 of CM067896.1, forward strand.
CAATTCTTTTTACGATCATCATGGGACCTTTTCGTGCTTTTCTCCCATATTTTTGACGTGACAACGTCTTATAATTCGATAGAGCCGGCGAAAAAACATGACGTCATGCGTCGTTACCTCGCTTTGAGGCGTTCCATGTAAGGCTTGAAGTGCAAGCGAGAGCGCGGAACGAGCGACAAAGAAGCACAATCGGCCTTTGCGGTTCGGCAGTCACACATCCGTCTATTAAATATATTAATTTTAAATTAAAAATTAATATATTTATAAATTTAAAATATAAATTTATAAAATCAAAATCAATTATTTTATTAATTTAAATTAATATTTATAAAATATACTTAAATTAAAAAGTTTAATAACCAATTAAATACTAAGTACCATTCCATCAGTATTTTCTTAAGACATTGTCACGTTCAACTATCGTCAGTAAACCGACTTTACAGACAACCAATTTTTTTTTAAAACAATCAGTTCGGAAATGTTCTTTGGATCAATAGCACGTAGGAATCATCATCATCATCATCATTACCAGCCTGTAGACGTCCACTGTTGGACATAGGCCTTTTTAGGGACTTCCAAACACAACGATCCTGAGCCGCACGTGACCCGTTTGATGTCATCAGTCCACCTGGTGCGGGGTCGCCATTCTAGCACCTTCGGCCCCCAACGTCTATCAGCTGTTCAAACCACGTGCCCCGCCCATTGCCACTTCAGTTCTGCGACTCGCTGAGCTATGTCGGTTACTTTGGTTCTTCTGCGGATCTCCTCATTTCTGATTCGATCACGCAGAGATACTCCGAGCATTGCTCTTTCCATCGCCCGCTGAGTGACTCTGAGCCTTCTTATGAAGCCCGCAGTTAGCGACCAAGTCTTGGGTCCATTATGTCATCACTGGCAACACGAAGAACACTGTTGAAAGACCTTCGTCTTCAGGTACTAAGGAATTTTGGACGAACATATGTCACGCAGTTTCCCGAACGCTGCCCAACCGAGTTGGATTCGGCGGTTCACCTCTTTCTCGAAATTGGACCTACCTAACTGGACCATATGCCCTAGGTATGTATATTCGTCTACAATTTAGGAATAGGGTACGATTACATATCGCTCTGTATACCATCTTTGAGTTTCATGATGTCTATTGAATTTTTTGAAATATATTTTATGTATGTATGTAAGTAATTAATAAAAGAGGACGGACCTCTTTGCCGAGTCCTTGCACATTAAACCATAAACATAAATAAAGCATACACCTGCAAATACTAAGTAATCATATCAGATACGCAAAGAACATCTGGCAAAAGTTTGTACCTACTTGTTTACTATAACAAATTTTAATATAGCAGGCGATTAGTATAAGAACTAAAGTCAACTAAATAATAAACCTTATTTTTATAGCGATAAAGTTTATATTGATATGAAATATTTGGAGTTTACGATTAGTATAGACGTGGAGCCGCCCTCGTCCGCAGTTATACGTGTTACAGTGAAATAAAGACATCAGTGGCTTTTTAATTTTCCTGGGGTTAAAGGTGAATAACGAAACTAACTTAGCTTTAAAACAAATTGTAGATTAATTCTTTAACAAATACTGTTAAATACCTTATAAACTAAAGTTTCTGGAGAATAAGGATCTTAATCATCATTATCCTCCTATTAATGGCCTATTACACGGACATGTCTCCCGCTTTATAGGAGAGTAGATAAGGAGCATTAATCTACTTCGCTGGTCTAATGCGAGCTGACGGGCATAGAGTGGTAATACTTAATTATTAATGATCACTATCACTAGTGACCGGGATTGACGGTTTAACGTGTTCTCCGAGGGACAGGAGTGTAACACCACAAACTCGTAACAGTTCGGGCTTAAAAATTACCTACTGAAAATTTCTTAGAAAACAGAAAAATTCAGAATTATTCCCGACCCATGATTCGAACCCAGGACCTCGTAATCTAAGCCTATAAATAATAAGCTGACCATTGGACCAACAAGGTAGTTGAAGTCTAGAAGAATACAGATAGGTATCAATATATTTCTGTAAAGTAAATAGTTTTTAAACAGCTATTAAAAAGTGCTGTTTTCATCTGGTTACAAAATTTTGCTCCCAACCCAATGGCTGCGTGAAAAGACGTAAAAATTGCCGCAATAAATAGTTTAAAATAAAATTTTAATAGCTGACATAAATCGTATCTTTATACTTGTACGCAACACACATTTCGTATGTGTGTCCTCCTTTATTTCCCTCTATAACGGTACGATGTAAGACGGCCTAGTCGTACAAAGGTACGGACAGACGTGCTAAAAAATAGCATGCTTTTATGCTTGCTTAAAGTTAGCATCCTCATGCAACTGTTCACATTTGCTTACAATAAGTATGCTTGCTTGATGAATATCTACTCGTATATAAGCACGCTCAAAACATGTTCACCCGCACCTCAGATAGCTCGAAAATCAAACGTCGATTTTTTTTAGCATATTCTAATTAAGCATGCTCATTATATTACACACGTGCTACTAATGAACACATGCACAATAAAATTATTATTATAAAAACAAAAAACCTAACTGCTATAAAATTCTAAATACTTTATGGAGATGCAAGCGAGGACAAAGTACTTTATTTCTGCGGGGAAAGAAAGATCTACCAAAACTACGTTTGTCCCCGCCTGCAGCACCATAAAGTATTTAGAATTTTATATAGATTTAGTGATCCTTGTTTTTCTCTTTTCAGTTCATAACTTCATAGCAGTCAGGTTTTTTGTTTTTATAATAATAATTTTATTAGAGACTTTTTAGTTTTAGCTTATGATATAGTAATGAGACTACACTTGGTACAATTTTTTATATTTTTGAAATGGTTTTTTTATTTTACGACCTTTTATTTGAGACCCATAATGCTAAGATAAAAGAAAGAAATACACACGTCCCCCCTTTTTCCCCCCATTTACAGCCGCCATTTCGAAAATTTATATAGCCTATGTCACTGCCACAATTTTTACAAATTCAACGACACCTCACATGTCAAAATCCGTTCAGCCGTTTAGGCTGTAGCGCGTGCCGAAGAAATGGACATACATACATACATACATACATACATACATACGCTCGAAAAACATAACCCTCCTTCTGACGCAGTCGGGTAATAAAAGCATGTTTTGTGCTAGTAATGAGCACGTCTGTCCGTACCTTAACTTACGAGAATTACAGGAATTTCTTAAAACTGGGGCATCCCCAGGAAATTTGAAAAATTACCGTCATTACGTTTTGACTGCGACATTCTCACATATCCATCAATTATTATCGTTGAACAAAATAAAAATATGCTACATATAATACGCTCGCATTGAACGGAACGTATTACGTCGACAGATAAAAATCCCAAGCGGGACGTACTCGTTATAACATAACACTGCCCATTTACAGAGATCCGTGTTATATGAAATCGAAACCACGATTTTTTGTAACAGTAATAATTTAAAAGTCAGTTATGTTAAATTTATTTTAGTTTTAGGTCTCAAAGTGCACATAGTTTAAATTATCTTTAGTTATAGTTATTCAGTTTTAGTTTAGATAGACTTATTCTGTTTCTTGTTTTTAATTTTTCTCTTGTAAGTTTGTTGTTTAGGTTTTCATAGCAGAACTTTAACTTATGTATGCTAATTTTTATTATGTTGATGTGTAGTTGTTTCTTTAGTTTTGCTGCGTTTGTGGCGGTACCTGAGCATGGATTCAGCTGAAAATCAGCGCTACATGGTCTTTTGGATTATGTAGCAAATGCTGATTGTTATGCTACACATCGCAGGGGTATACCGGTAAAATTGTGATGTGTGGCATAATTTATAAATAAAGATATTTTTCTTTTTCTTTTTTTTCTTTTCTTTGTAGTTTTAGTAGTTGGGTATGGCAGAAGAAGCATAAAAGTAAAATAAATGCAGTACCTAGAGATGAGAGCATTAAGGAGTAGGTATGTGCGGAATAAAATTGAGTTACAGAGTTAACAATAAGAGAACAGTGTGATGTAAAAGAAGATGTAGTGATTAACATTGAGAAAGGGATGCTTAGATGGTTTGGGTATATAGAGTGAATGTATGAAAGAAGATTAACAAAAGAGTTTTATGGGGCGGTGAATGGAAATGTTGCAAGGGGGAGACCTAGGCGAATGTTCCTAGACCAAATTGAGGACATTTCAAATACTGGCCAGGTCAAGAGTACCCTAAACCGACGATCTTCTTCTTTCCTGGGTATTTTCCGCACTTGGCCAGTGAGTTGGCCGTTGTGCGTGGGTCCCTTGGTGTAGACTCCCGCTGACTCACTCCAGCCAGCCGAGCTCGCTCTACTGCCTCCCGTCGCCGATTGCCTCTTGGAGTGTCGCTTTGGAGCCAATATGTGTTTCACGTTGTTCCGATACCCCTCTGCAACTGAGCATAACGTGTATCGGTGTCTCGTCGTGTTCCAGACAAGCCCTGCTTAATGGGCTGTCGGTCATACCTAGAAGTGAGAGGTGTTTGTTTAATGGACCTGTAATCAGTCCTATGACCGTTTCTTAGTTTTGCGCGAGTAAGCAGTGTGAGTTTTTTGGGTAATTTTGTGTTGAGACGCGGTATTGCCTTGACGACGATCTTGTATGAAAGTATTAACGAGAGTGGAAGAAGCTAAGGAAGTATGCAAGGACCGTGGCAAATGGAAGGATGTATATGTGTATTTTTAGTTCGATATACTAGCTGTATCCGGTTTCACCAGCGTAGATCCATCATTATCATCATCATCATCATCAGCATCATCATCATCATCAGCATCATCATCATTAGCATCATCATCATCAGCATCATCATTATCATCATCATCATCATCAGCATCATCATCATCAGCATCATCATCATCAGCATCATCATCATCATCATCAGCATCAGCATCATCATCATCATCATCATCATCATTAACAGCTGATGAACGTCCACGGCTGAACATTTTTATGGATTTCCAAACACAGTGATCCTGAGCCGCCTGAAGCCAGCGCCGCCCTGCGACGACTTGATATCGTCAGTGCACCTAGTAGCGGTTCGACCAACAGTATACTTTCCGGTGCGGGGTCACCATTCCAGCACCTTGGGCCTCTGACATCCATCAGCTCTTCATAAGTTAATTGTGTTAAATAACATTAAGTTAAAGTGTCCTTGATGGTCAAGTGGTGACGCGGCTACGGATCACACGCTCCTGGTTTTGTCCCATTGTCATCATGTTAGGATCTGATGATGATATCCTGGGAAAATTAAAGGAACTCTTTAAATTTTATAGGCACACTTCCGGTTTTTGTCTAAGTATCGGTAGCTTTTATATGTATTTATTTTTATTTTATACTATGGCAGTATAGTACGATAAATCACTAAAAAGTAACAAATAAAAATTTTTAACAAAAAATAGAACCGATTCAAAACGCACTAAAAAGTAAAAAATAACTGTGTCATTTAGTTGCTTTAATTTACTTAAGCATATCTAGGAGTCGATGCCAGCCAAGGTTTCTACTTTAAGGACATTACCTAGAACCCACAAACTGCTTTACTACGTTAAATAAATGTTCCTTCTTAAACTTGCTGGCACCGTCTTCATAGATACGCTTAAGAAAATTAAAGCAACTAAATGACACAGTTATTTTTTACTTTTAGTGGGGTTTGAGTCAGTTCTATTTTTTGTTAAAAAATTTTATTAATAGTGTTACAATTGAAAAATACATTTAATTGCAAATAATATACAAAATAAGACCAAATAGGATTAGAAACAGACATAGAAATAATGATAAATTAAATTGTACGGAACCATTACAATACACTTAGTTAATACCACTTAGCCCCTATTAAAATACACATTCGCAGATGTTTTATTTTTATTAATTTATTAGTTCAAATGCCTGTACACGAATGAGGCAGCTGAATACATATTCATTCGGTTTTATACTTTTTGAGGTTTCGTACGAAGTTTTAAAACGTTTGAAATTACGCAATAGCTATTTAAACATACCAAAATAAATGTTACTGTTGGTGATAATCAATGAGGAATGGTGACAGACAACGCAAAAAAAGTTTTAAAAGAATTACAGCATTAAACAAACCAAGATAAATATGGTGATATTGGTAAATAAGAAGAATAGTAACAGATAACGCTGAGAAATATTTTGGACGAGTTTAAAATTGTAATGGTGATGTAATAGCTATAGATGAAGTACTTTAATAAATATTATATAATCTGCCAAAAATAGCGGAAGATAAGTAATATAATTACTCTAGTGATATGATTGAGCTTTGGAATACTCTCAGCAATAAGTGCTAACTCTTGTATTCAGTGCTAAGAAACATTTTATGACTTAAAAGAAGCAAATTAGAAGTTGGAAAAATGGAGTCGTTGAAAGAAAATCTATCAATATCTCATATTCATAATACGACACTGCAACATCCTACCAGTGAAAAGACAGACTTAACATACAGAGAAGTTATAAAGACACTTTGGATTCTTGGCATTTTTGCATCACATATCGGACTACTGTTACAGATATTTTTATTAGTTGCAATACGTAAAGGAAGAAAGTTTGACGAAATCATAGTTTTCCAAATGTCCATAGCAAGAACCATGTATACAATTTTTGAATACTATTTCACCTACCACGTGCAATCAGATACTTTTGTTACCAAATTATTTATATTTTTCTTTTATATATATTTCGATGTTGTCTCACTTTTACTAATGTTTGTATTTACCAAAAACTTGTATAACAAAGTAGTTATAGTTTTTCCATTAAAGTCGTACAATATAGTTTTGGTGTCGGCGGTAGTTTGGTCGGCATCAATTCCAGTCGGTATCCTATGTCCTTTGCTGCTCAGTCTCCGTAATGGTTCTTTTAGTATCTTCTATAAAGTTTATGCTTATGTTAAGTTCAGTGTGTGCTGTATCAACGCCTTAATCTTTATTAGGATAATTCGTGTCTCTTTCAAAAACTTTGACAAACAGAGACAAGTTAGAGATTTGTTTAAAACAGCTCTAATGGCGTTTGTTCTAGTGACAGTGACATGTCTTCAAGTATTGGTAACAGATTTGATATCAGTGCTACACGATAAAATAAAAAGCGATCTGCTCGTGTCGATATTTTGCGTGGCGTATTCGTACCAGGCTTGTATTAGTACGTGTATATTTATCGTTTTAATTAAAACTAAGATAAATAGTCCAATAATTCGTTTGTTCTCCGTTCATTTCAACGTAGGCTTATCTGGTACAACCGCATGACTGGGTTTTATCTCTATATCGCTCAGCAGAAATACTCTATTTGGGTCACAACGTACCTCGTCGTACAAAAATCGATATTGTTCTATTTTATATTGGATAAATTGGAACGATGTCCTAAACTTAAACATACGAGTATAGCTATAAACACCTTATCCAAACAAAATGTTTTTCGTAAAGAAGCCTAAAAAGAAAATGAAATTATTTATCTCCTAACCGTTGTCTAACTGCAAACTACCAAATCGGTGTTTTTTTAGACAAATTTTTGCCAACGTTTTATAAGGTCTTAAGATGTTGGCATAAATTATGTCTAATATCTCATCAAACAAATTTGAAATGAAGGTAGAAAATACAACACAAAAAATGTTATGTTAAAAAATCTTATTTAAATTTTATATTGAATATATTAATTAGTTTTAAGCTTACTAATCTAATATATCGTCATGAATTCCTCATTAACTAGTTCATTATAAAAAATAGGTGTAAAATGACTAGTGATGTCTACCTTCATTTTCAATTTGTTTGTTGACAAGCATTCTCAATCGAGTTTGGCTTTAGTATAGTACGTTAAATTTGATTAAAAACTAGCTGTACCCGGCAAACGTTGTTTTGCCATGTATATTATTTCTAGGAAATATTTTTTGTATATAGGGGTTGATTGTGTAGGGACGAAAATTTAGGGTTGTATGTATTTTTTAATGCCACATTATAAAAAAATTGTCCAAAAAATTAAAATATAATGTTAGGGGTGGACAACCCTTATCACTTAGGAGTATGAAAAATAGATAGTAGCCGATTCTCAGACTTACTGAATATGCATATAAAATTTCATAAAAATCGCTCAAGAGTACGGTAACTAACATTGTGACAGGGAAAATTTATATATTAGATTATAACACAATCAACGGTTTTTAAAATTACAAGAGGTTAAAAATATAAATTATTTTATCGTAATTCGGATAATTGCACATAATTGTCCATTTGTATATAAATTAACATTTTCAATAACAAGCTTATTAATTATTAAGCGTTTTCCTCGAAATTAAGACTTTTGTGATATTTGATTTGAATGACTGTTTTTCAATTAATTGTATAAATTTGTTTTTGTTGTATGCTTCTTCCATGAACAAAGCCAATTTAATTTATTGTTTTAGGTAATCCCTAATACAGAATCGAAAATATAATATTTGTTTTTGTAAGCTCGTGTTTTCATAATCTTATAGAATTTTGAGTTACTATTGACTAGTTCATGGTACTTCTACTGCTCAGATCTACCCTCAAATTAACTAAACTTTTTTGGTAATTTTATTAAAAGAAATAACTAAAAAGAAGACCGACAAAGACGTACCGCCAAGCGATTTAGCGTTCCGGTACGATGGATTTCATCCAACATCTAACAAGTTAGCCCGTTTCCATCTAAGATTGCATCATCACTTAACATCAGGTGTGATAGCAGTCAAGGGCCATCTTGTAATCGATGAAAAAAAGTATGTGAAATCGGATGAGTATTAATATCTTTGTTCTTATGTCTCGTAAGCAAAAATGTTGCCATATTTTCAAGACTTTCACTGACTTATGTATTCTTCAGTTTCGATGACTCGACTGTAAAAAAACTTTATTTTCTCTATAATTTTTTTCTTATACCTACGAGTAAGTAAGTCCATTATTACGAATATTATTAACGCACCAAACAGATAATTGAAATACCATCGTCTGATACTTTGCACGGAATCCAGTTGCATTCGTGTAGGGCCTGGTCCTTCCTTACACTATAAGTGAAAGTCCGTGTGCTATCATCCTAAGGGACCAGTCCCCAAGCCTAACAAGTCTATAACTACACTGCCAGCCATACAATTCAGACTGGAATACAGTGGTAGTACTTCCTCGAAGAGTTCCATCACAATAAGTATCTACTTAGGTAAAAATAAAAATTTAAAAGTAAAGCCTGTTCTTTTTTTGTTTATGTTATATGCTTATAAAAAAATGAATATTATGTACCTTTTGTGACCAACCTAACGCGTATTTGCCTAAAATTACAATTAGTTTAAAGTCAAAATTATGGTTTTCGAAATAAATAAATGTACAACACTGTACAAGTCAATTAATATACCTACCTAACTAAAATTCACAATGTACTAGGAATGCAGAATCCCATACAGTTGCATACCAACAGTACCATACGTTAGGAAGTAATTGAAACACATTTAATTAATGGCGAACAGCCACAAGGACGCTCGTCATAATGTAGGAAGCTTGCTCTGTCTCCGCCGAACGCTAGTACGATACTACACGTCAAAGAAAACGCCGATTTTTCCTATTTTCATCTCTCGACAACATCATAATAACCTATAAACAATATTACAGTGCTGTGTTTAATCTGTTGAAATTCGAACGTGTAAAAAAAGAACGAATATCAGTTCTATTTTCAAACTGTTTGATTATGTGCGAGTGTTTTCGTCTGAGGTCGAAGCAGTAGTAAACTTTAAAAAAAGATTAACAAGTGACTTCCTGTAAGATTTTTTTGTAAAAAGAACAACAATCGTCTATCAATCGAGGTAAGGTTTTATACGAACTGATGTTCAGAGCTTCATAATTTAATACTAGGTAAAAATAAAACAACAAAAATAGAATACGATGCGGGGATGTAATGTTTTTACGCGTCCTAGTAACAAATAAATATAATTATTAAAATAGAAGAGTTTGAGACGAATACTTTAAGAATAAAGTGCAACATCCGGAATTTCGGGATAGTTTTTTACAGCTTGTATAAAGAACACAGCTATACCTAAGTACTTCTTGATAAATAGATGGTGGAAGTTAAAATGAATTACAAATTATTCTATTTTCAAAAATGCTGTGTTGTAATGTTTGTGTTATCTGCCAAAACATTGTAGTGTAGAGTATTTCTAATAGATGGCGCGCATTTCTTCTTGTAACCAACGTAACCTCTGTTTGTAAACAGATGATGACGTAATTTAATTCCATCTGCTTTGTAAGCCATAACGAAATAACAGCTGCTGAGTCAAGTCAGGACTCTCTTAGTTACACCGTGTTACAAAAGTCATAAAAGACCCATTCAGAAATTCATCATCAATATCAGCCTATTAGGCCCCGGCCTTTGAAGGAGAGGGGATATGGAGCGTAGACCCACCATGCCGCTCCAATGCGTGTTGATGGGTTTAGACTTTAGAGTGACAGTCTTTTATTCAGTAACGATCACTATCAGTAGATGTTGATGATAGTAACCGGGACCGACGGCTTAACGTGCTCTCCGAGGCACGCTGATATAACACCACCGATTTCCCAACTCCGGGTTTGGAATGATGAGAATTTCATAGGGGAATGAAAATTACAATTCTACTTCGCAATCGGATCCACGATTCGAACCCAAGACCTCGTGACTGAAGCCACATAAGCCAACGAGGTACCTACATGAATTTCGCAATTTTCTGTCCTTTTTCCCCTCTTAGTCCGTCATATTTGTCAGAATCCCCCTTCCCTCAGCATGTGTAAAAAAAATAAAAATATAAGTCAGGACTAACAAAAATACGTAAACCTATATACTAAAGCCAAACTCGATTGAGAATTCTTGTCAAAAAACAAATTAAAAATGAAGGTAGAATTCACTTGTCATTTTACACGTATTTTTTTTAAATTAACTAGTTGATGACGAATTCATGACAATAAATTAGGTTAGTAAGCTTAAAAGTAATTAATATATTCAATAACTTTTAAATAAGATTTTTTAAAATAACAAAAATATTTTAAATTTATTAGGCAAAAAATGTGTTGCATTTCCTACCTTCATTTTAAATTTGTTTGTTGACAAGCATTCTCAATCGAGTTTGGCTTAGTATAGTCTATCCAATTATATTATTAAATAAATAGCAATTTAATCTTTATTTAGTTGATGTGCAATAGACAATAATTTTTGTATAAAGATTAATATTATTTTTCAGAGGGAATATCAAGAAATATTTTTGATAGGTTATTTATTATCAGATAAAGCAAAAATGTGAAACAACGCCTACGTATACAAGTAGCTAACTGATATATTTTGAGAAGAAACGAAAACTGATGAAAAAGTAAGCGCTATTTTTTAGTAAAATTACTCTATTATTCATTTTAACATTTTTTTTCAAATATTGTTCGAAATGAACAGTATTTGTATAAAAAATAAAAACTGAAATCCACTCCTACGTTTTTATTTGCATTGGTCAACCGGTGGTTAGGACTCTCCTCTGAGGAATCTGCTCACAATGTGCGCCGTCTTAAGGATTATTGCCTTCTATATCAGTAATATATTATTTCCTAGACAAGACTAATGAAACAAAATTTAATCATAATTTGTCACTACTAGCTTGTGTGAAAGGATTAATGAAATTGGAAAAAGCGAGAGAAATATGCAAAGATTGAGGCAAATGGAAGGACGTGGTCTCCACCTACCTCAATGGGTATAAGGCGTGCTGCTATGTTTGTATGTAGTACCAATACTATTATGTATTCTTTGCTACTACATAGAGCTGCTCAATTAAGCTAAGCCAGTTTAAGATGTTATCAGACATAAATAATAAGCTAGTCAGGACTCGAACCCAGGCTACATAGGCCAACCATTAGACCAACGAGGCATTTCAGGCAGACTAATGTCATTATAGTAGAAATTACGTTCGATGAGGCAACGCCCAAGGGGATGCACGGATTAATAGAAGTCGCGCGAAACTAAAGTTAATTATCTAATTATATCGCTTCTCGTGATTTAAATCACAAACACAAATAAAATTTGCACATTTATTACTTGAATATTCGGTATCGTACCGGAAATTTGACGATTATAATAAATATTGGTTGGGCCAGTGTCAGTTCTTGAAAATAGCAGTGCGTTGCTCTACTGGGATCGAACAATTATCACTGATAAGTATATTGTAGCCAATAGACCTGATGTAGTGATAATTGATCGATCAACGCGCCGTGCAATAATTATTGATACTGTTCCACATGACGATAATCTGGTGAAAGCTGAAAAGGAAAAAGTATCAAAATACTTGGACCTTGCTCATGAGATTACCGCCATGTGAGAATGTTCATTCAACACTGATTGTTCCTACAGTCGTTTTTTTCAACAGTTTTATAGTGAAAATTTTATAAGCATTGTTAAAAATTTTAAAAATATTTGTAAATAAATATATGAGAGAAAAAAAATATTGGTAGGAATTCTTGAAATGGCACTATTGAGATGTCGAGGTTCATCTCGTGGAGTCCCTCAGGCATATTGCTTCGAGTGTTCCCATATCGCTAATGGCCTCGCAACAGACAGAATGGATTTTTTTATAAATTCACCAAAAACTTGTTTTTATAATTTTATAAGCATTGTTAAAAATTTTAAAAATAATTGTAAATAAATAAATGAGAGAAAAAAAAATATTGTAGGACCAGAAATAGGTATGTTGTAGCCAATAGCCCTGATATAGTGATCAGTGCGCCGTGCAATAATTATTGTTGATACTCTTCCACATGGCGATAAACTGGGGAAAGTCAGTAAGAAAAAGTATCAAAATATTTGGAAATACTTAGAAGATGTATCAAGTTATTTGGTATGTTGAGTCGACGATTATTATTCCTATAGTCGTTTCAGTCAATGATCATATAGCGAAAACTTCTACCAACATTTTAAGAACCTTTGCTTGGTTGTTGGATTAGGGATCGGGTAATGTTGCTAATTCTTGAGAAGGCGAGTTTGTGAGATTCTTCACTCTGGAGCCCTGGACATCGGTTGCTCAGGCCCTCAAGCCCCGCAGCAACGGCCAAGCCGTTGTCGGCCAAATTAGCCGATAATTTGACTGTATTGTAGTAACAACCGATGAAAAGGAAAGCGAAATAAGCGATAATTCGATCTTATAGCTGTAATATAAATCCAATCCTGTCAATAGAAATCCAAAAAGGATTTTTCACCTTAATAAAAACGATAAACAATCTGAGTATTAAAATAGCAATGTATACCATGAGCGGTCGTGCCCTTGTTATGGATTTAATATAGTTGAGTGTGTCGGTCATATTACGCCAGAAGTATTAAAATGTGCCGCCAATATGTCGACGCAAATAAATCCACCGACCGCTCCACTCCACTTTATATTCCCGGCTTGCGTCACCGCCTCTCCGCTGTTTGATGCTACATAGCGATTATGACATCCTAGTACTACACTAGGCTTTTAACTTTATGTTAAAGTTTTGAAAGTATCTGTTATAAATTAAAACAATTATAACACTAGAAAAGTAATTAATTATTATGATCTCTCTAACAATTTTATTATAAGTAAGCTTTTAACTTCGAATATGTCATAACCATAACATTATCATTTGATTCATTCATTATCAGCCTATTGACGGCCCATAACAGAGCCAGGCGTCACTCCTTCTAGGAGAGGGGATATGAAGCGAAGACCCACCACGCCGCTCCAATACGGGTTGGCGGGCGCGCGGTATCAGATAGTGATCAAGACCAACGTCTTAACTTGTTCTCTAGGGGTGTAACAACACTAAATTTCCACCTACCGGCTTGAAATCAACAGAATCAGAATTATTCAACGAACTAACCCTAGATTCGTGAAGATCCTCGTAACTTGAGACGTCATTACTATAAGAATATTGTAAAGTACTTTCATTGTTATTATCAATATCGAATTTTCGTTGAGAATTTCCTGACGGCCTCCGGGGCGCAGTGGTATGCGTGGTGGATTTATAAGACGGTGGTCCTGGGTTCGATTCCCGGCGGGGCATATTGAGATTTTTCTTAATTTGTCTTGGTCTGGCTGGTAGGAGGCTTTCGCCGTGGCTAGTTACCACCCTACCGACAAAGACGTAACGCCAAGCGATTTAGCGTTCCGGTACCATGTCGTGTAGAAACCGATGGGGTGTGGATTTCATCCTACTCCTAACAAGCCCGCTTCCATCTTAGATTGCATCATCACTTAACATCAGGTGTGATAGCAGTCAAGGACCAACTTGTAGTCTATAAAAAAAAAGAATAGCCAAATATTTCACACAACTAAATTTTTAATTTAGACCTAGAAAGTTAGTTATCGCCAGCCATATAGACTAAAATTACTTCACATTACATAATTTTTACCAGCACATAAGTTCTTTCCTTAAACTTGCTGGCACCGACTTCATAGATTTGCTTAAGTAAATTAAAGCAACTAAATGACAAAGTTATTTTTTAATTTTCAGTGCGTTTTGAGTCGGTTCTATTTCTTGTTAAAAAATTTTATATTCTTACAAGTATAATTCCTATTATCAGAAAAAAAAATACATGAGTATGCTTAAATAAGGCTGAGATGATTACAACGGAACGTATTTAAACAGTTATTAACGTTATTTCAGCTACGAAATGGCTCTGCCGATGTTGAGAAGTTGTTGTGGATGTATCTCTCTGAAAAAAGGATGTTTAACTCTGTCAATACTGTCCACTGTAAGTTAATATACTTGATATTCTTCTTTAACCCCTGTGGGCCTGACATTCAAACCTTCTTTGAGGCCCGCGGCTACCCGGGTAGCGACGGAGCTATAATACAGTGTCATTATTACTTTAAAATATTAATTTAAATTGATTTTTAAGACTCATTACTTTTACTTATGGTTATATAGAAACAAGAGAAAATTCTCTACTAAAGCCAAACTCGATTGAGAATGCTTGTCAACAAACAAATTTAAAATAAAGGTAGAAAATGCAACACATTTTATGCCTAATAAATTTAAAATTATGTTTTATTTTTTTTATAAAATCTTATTTAAAAGATAATGAATATATTAATTAGTTTTAAGCTTACTAGTCTAATTTATTGTCATGAATTCGTCATTAACAAGTTAACTAAAAAAATTTGATGTAAAATGACTAGTGATTTCTACCTTCATTTTTAATTTGTTTGTTGACAAGCATTCTCAATCGAGTTTGGCTTTAGTATAGCGGACAAATCCGACTTAGTTCACTAGAAATCAGAACAACGATATTACTAAATTATATTTATGGTACATCTAAATCTTCCTGAAATACTCAACTTAGTAACGAAAACCGCTTTACAATGTATGAATAAAAAGATCTAATGTACGGACAAAGAAAAACATCTTTGTTTTATAGATATCTGCGTACGTTACTTAGCTACTACAATAAACATAAGGTTTTGTCGAATTTATTTATTTATTTCAAAATTGTATTATCTCAATATAATATAATTGACCTATTACTACAAATAATAAAAATTGAATTTTGACAATTTTCAGTTATTCTGCCTTGCCTATATAATCATGGGGTCATTGCATCTACAGCGTCATAGAGAGAGGAAGCCGGAGGACAACCTGATATCCATGACCTTGGTTATGTTTGGCACTCTATCAGCCATCAGTAACATTATTGTTCTGATAGGAATCATCTGGGTGAGTTGACATAGTGATATTTGCTGCGACGTACAAAAAGGAAGCAGGAAGACCGTGATATGACAATGGCGATATTTGGCACTCTCTCTGCCATCAGGGTGACATTGAGATTCATACGGGAATTATCTTAGTAAATTGACACTACAATATTATGACAACCTAATATATGTCATCATGGTCATGTCTGGTACTGCCTCCACAATCAGTAACAGCGTGGATCTGAAGGGATTGCCTGGATAAGTTGAGAGACCGAGGAAATGTTTGGCACTTAGTCGATCACTAGTAACATCGTGGATGGATTGTATGTATATGTATGTTTATGGATGTTACCTTAGTAAGTTGACATTCATACTTAATAAATTACTCAGGATCATAATAGGATTTTGACGGCCTCAGTGGCGCAGTGGTATGCGCGGTGCATTTATAAGACGGAGGTCCTGGGTTCGATCCCCGGCGGGGCAGATTAAGATTTTTCTTAGTTTGTCTTGGTCTGGCTGGTAGGTGGCTTTCGCCGTGGCTAGTTACCACCCTACCGACAAAGACGTATCGCCAAGCGATTTAGCGTTCCGGTACGATGTCGTGTAGAAACCGAAAGGGGTGTGGATTTTCATCCTACTCCTAACAAATTAGTCCGCTTCCATCTTAGATTGCATCATCACTTAACATCAGCTGTGATAGCAGTCAAGGTGTAGTTGATAAAAGAAAGGATCTACCACAACAAAGTACTAGAAAGAAACATCAAAACACCAC
This sequence comes from Mycalesis mineus, assembly GCA_034621355.1. Lineage (NCBI taxonomy): Eukaryota > Metazoa > Arthropoda > Insecta > Lepidoptera > Nymphalidae > Mycalesis > Mycalesis mineus. The sequence continues at coordinate 14,520,918 of CM067896.1, forward strand.
TAAAGTCAAGTTTGTCACAATCTCGAAAAAGTTACTAGCTCAGCATAACCAGGCAAATTCTAGAATTGATAGATTTACTGGACTTTTGGGTACAAGTTTGGTTATATACTATTGCTTCTAAATGATTAGACCGATGATGGTAATTCATATATCTTCCGATTTTAAAGTTTAGAGTAAGAATTATTCAATTTTTTAATCAGTTTACCTATTTTCCTCAAGACATCTTTTTCTAACAGTTGTTTTTATTGTTTTTAGTTAAAGATGAACGTGTTTATATGAGTTTACGTAAAAACGGGTAAATTAGGTACCCATATACCATAAAACGTTTTTATTACTCGGTCGGTTGCCAATGTTAATGTAGAGTCATTGTCCAACCATTATGAAACTATTGTTTTAAAATAGTAGTAAGTACAACTATGTTATTGTGTGTGTGTGTTTTGTATCTACGCACTCATTCAGGAGACACTCTTGTTAATATTAGAAGATTTACTTTTTTTTATAGACTACAAGTTAGCCCTTGATTGCTATCCCATCTGATTAACGAATAGATTCTTGGAAGAATTCAGCTTTTCTTTCTACACACAAGACAGGATAACCGAAATTGTAATTTATAGAATTGTAACATTAATTTTTAAAAGAGCAACTGCTGAGTTTCTTGGCGGCTCTTTTCCGCAGAATCTGCCTTCCGAACCGGTGGTAGAGTCACTACGTACTGACACACTTGATGTTTAAAAAATGCTTGTAATACAACCTACTATACTAAAGCCAAATTCGATTGAGAATGCTTGTCAACAAACAAATTTAAAATGAGGGTAGAAAGTGCACTACATTTCATGCCTAATAAATTTAAAATTATGTTTTGTTTTTTTATAAAGTTATATTTAAAAGATATTAAATATATTAATTAGTTTTAAGCTTACTTATCTAATTTATTGTCATGAATTCGTCATTACCAAGTTAACTAAAAAATTTAGGTGTAAACTGACTAGTGATTTCTACCTTCATTTTTAATTTGTTTGTTTACAAGTATTCTCAATCGAGTTTGGCTTTAGTATAGATAAATGATGTTGAATTTTTTTTTAACCAATTTCAAGCAAACCGAATAAAAATGACTGATACGTTGACTCCAAAATATGCTGGGTTTAGCGAAAGACTCAGCAAGTAGGGCGATATGTTTGACCAGACCTAATAAATGAGTGCCTTGGTTAAAGCATTGCTTACTTAAAAACTAAACCGACAATAATATACCTTTCTTCGCTATTTCAGCGACGACCAGGCTGCCTACAGCTGTCTCTGCTGTTCAACTCCGTGTTCATCCTGTGCCTCTTTCTGGTCGCGGTGGTGACTTGCCTGTTCAGCCCGGAGCTAGAGCCCTATATACAGCAGCCGGGGTATTTGGCGCTTATCGTCATATTTATCCTCGCTAAAATAGGTAAGAGACATTTATCGATAATGTTCAAATGAGCGTTCATCCTGTGCCTCTTCCTGGTCGCGGTGGTGACTTGCCTGTTCAGCCCGGAGCTGGAGCCCTATATACAGCAGCCGGGGTATTTGGCGCTTATCGTCATATTTATCCTCACTAAAATAGGTAAGAGACATTTATCGATAATGTTCAAATGAGCGTTCATCCTGTGCCTCTTCCTGGTCGCGGTGGTGACTTGCCTGATCAGTCCGGAGCTGGGGTTGTACCTACATACAATCTCATTACTCTAGTCAATCAGTTCAATAACGTGAAAAATAGAGATAAAGGTCCTAAAAATATGATATGTTAAGAAGAAACTAGAATTTTTAAAAAATTTTAAAATCACATTTTATGTTATAAAAAAAGTATTTTTATTGCTGAAATCTATGTAGCGGCGGCGTGCGAAGCGCTATTTTCAACATCTAATTAAAATTATAAACAATGGAGATAGAGTTCCGGGAGTTAGAACGTTTTTATTAAAAATTTCCTCCTCTTTAACGAGCTTTTTTTTATAATTGATTAGATGTTAATATTTTTTATATTATTAAGAAAAACGAAATATCATTTTTTTCATCTTATTTTGTTAATTACAATTGCAATTTTTAATCTGCACCAAAATCCTTCAAAAACTTTTTTCTAGAGGTGATTTCGAATCGAATAAGCCATCGCTGATATTTTTAGGACCTTTATCTCTATTTTTCACGTTGTTGAAGTTGTTGACTAGAGTACAGGTTATTGGGCGCTTGTAGTCATATTTATCCTCGCTAAAACAGGTAAAAGACATTTATCGATAAGGTTCAACTGCTTGAATCTTCCTGGTTGCGGTGGTGACTTGCCTGTTTAGCCTAGAGCTGGAGCCATATATACAACAGCCGGGGTATTTGGCGCTTATAGGTCATATTTATCCTCGCTAAAACAGGTAAAAGACATTTATCGATAATGTTCAACTGCTTGAATCTTCCTGGTCGCGGTGGTGACTTGCCTGTTTAGCCTAGAGCTGGAGCCATATATACAACAGTCGGGGTATTTGGCGCTTATCGTCATATTTACTGCTAAAACAGGTAAGAGACATTTATCGATAAGTTTCAACTGCTTGAATCTTCCTGGTCGCGGTGGTGACTTGCCTGTTTAGCCTAGAGCTGGAGCCATATATACAACAGCCGGGTTATTTGACGCTTATCGTCATATTTATCCTCGCTAAAACAGGTAAGAGACATTTATCGATAAGTTTCAACTGCTTGAATCTTCCTGGTCGCGGTGGTGACTTACCTGTTTAGCCTAGAGCTGGAGCCATATATACAACAGCCGGGGTATTTGGCGCTTATCGTCATATTTATCCTTGCTTAAGCAGGTAATAGACATTTTACATACTCGACAGCTTTACTGCGTGTCCTAACGAATATAGACTGCGCAGTCTCCCTCCAGAATGCGTTGATGCATTTTCCAGCGATAAAAATGGAAAAGATATTTAGTTAAAATGTTAAATTTTCAATGCAACAATCTTTTTCTCTATATTGCCACATGATCTGAGTTATTTATTACTATAAATTGCGCTCTTTGCCATGAGATAGCGGTATGAAATCCTTGTCCACTGTAACGACAACCTTGTTCATTTATTTTGCGAAAAGATTCCCCAGCCTGCATGCCTCACAATTATAAAGAATGTTGGTCACTTCTTGAATCAAGAAACCACTTGGGTGGCGCAATCAATATGACGTCAGCAGTTTGAGAATTATTTTTTTTTTATTTTACAAACTTTTCTTTAGTATTACCTATCCCGGCGTCTATGACTAAATCTTGCAAATTAAGTCAAAATCATGTAAGTGTAAGTTTGCATATAAATTATATCGCGTGATAATGCATTATAGACGGCCGAGTGGTGCTTCTGCATCCTAGGCTGTGGGTTCGATTCCCACGTCTGGAAAAATATTTGTGTGATGAGCATAGACATTTTCCAATGTCTGGGTGTCTATCTACATATTATAAATATTTATGTATAATATATATAAAAATATTCGCCAGTTATCATAGTACCTATAACAAAAGCTACCTAAGCTTACTTAGGGGCTATATAGCGATGTGTGTAATTGTCCTATAATATTTATTTTTTTATTATGATGACATGGAACTGTCTATTTTTCGAGCTGGAAGGTGACCATAGGAACTCCGGAATCAAACGACACAATTCATTCGTCTTGATGAGTACTTATAACAAAAGCTTGTTTCTGAAAAAGATTATATCTATTTAGTTATTATAGGCAGTGCCGTATCTAGGCAGTGCCAGCGGTGCCCAGGCACAGGGCGCAGAAATTACCAGACCACATACAAACAATATTCTATATATATATTATAATAATTAAGGAAGCCTTACTTAGAGTCAGTTACAAGTCTGTACACACTTTATACTCACACATACACACACACACACACACACATACACACACACACACAGACACTACTTATGGGAAGAGCGGGACCTTCTGACACAGGTCTAGTACTTACTAGAAGGTCTCAGCCCCATCAGTTATGTACCACTGTGAAACAATAAATAAATTTTCAATTTTCAATTTCAAAACAATACGATATTTAGAGTTAGTCACAAGTCTATAAGGCGCAGTTACGCACGCTGGCACAGGGCGCATAAATTGCTGATTACGGCTCTCATAATACTCGTAGGTAAACTTTTAATTATCTTCGATTAAAAACTACTTTTTCTGTTCCAGTGTACTACGTATATTATTTGATTGTCGTGAACAGCCTCGTCAAGAAGATGAGAATGTACGGCGAATCTGCTTTGCCTTATTAAACTATATAACTTCACTCACTTGCTTATGCATATTATATAAAAGTTGTTTATATAGAAGACTGCTAGATAATAATTGTGATCGAATACGCTTTTTATCTGTTTAATATTGACGTTGTTGTCTACTGTTTTGTATGTGATAAAATAAAACGTAGGTTTAGTATAATTATTTTGTTTTTTCTATTCGTAATTGCATTAACAATAATTTGGTAGCATGTAACAACCAGTATCAAACCAATCGCCCTACGATGTCCGCAAAAGAGATATTATGCCTAGTGGAGGAAAAGAAAATTTCTCAAAAAAAATTTTAATAAATAATAAAACCGAGTTCAAAACGCACTAATAGCAAAAAATGATTACGTCATTTACTTACTTTAACCACAGGAGGTTCTCAATTCGACACGTATATTTTTTTTTTTTTTTATATGTATGACCACGCAGGGCACACATACAAGGTGATCTGATGACGATATCCTGGGGAAATTGAAGGAACTCTTCAAATTTTGGAGGCACGCTTACAGCGATTTCGATTTTTGTCTCGGTATCAGTAGCTTTTTGGCTACTAGTGTCGTATAATATATTATGACAGTATAGCACGAGTACGTTACGTGGCGATAAATCACTAAAAAGTAAGAAATAAAATTTTTTAACAAAAAATAGAAGCGACTCAAAGCGCACTAGTGCCAGCCAAGGTTTCTACTTTCAAGGACGTTACTTACTGTTCCTTAAACTTGCTGGCACCGACTTCGTAGATATGCTTAAGTAAATTAAAGCAACTAAATGACACAGTTATTTTTTACTTTTTACTTAACCATATCATTGGTGACATCCAAGTTTAAGGAAAATATATATAACAAAGTCGAAAAGCACTTTATGGGTTTTAGGTAACGTAAAAAATTAAACAAAAAATAAAATTGTTTATTTCATTTATTTCGCAATATTTAATTCAATGCGTTCAACCAAGCAATTGTACAATAGTAGGAAACACCAGAATCCAGATGTTCTATAAAATCAATTTGACTTTCACATCTGTGTAAATAACTATCATGGCAACACTTAAAGCATTTAACAATTGATATTTAGTTGTGAAATATATGTAATTCCTTTAAACGGGTCCATTCACATACTTTATATAAAAATATTAATTCAAACCATTTTTTTTTTGTAAATTAGGCATAAGTACCTATTTACATATTAAATTAATATTATATGCATAATACGCCATTTTAAGGTCGGAAAGAACAGCATTTTTCAGTTATTATATTAATAATTATAAAAAAATCAGTAAAGGAAACTCATATTTGTAGCAGATATTGGAAAGGGCCCATCTTTCCCACTATGCCCTGAGATAAGTGCCCTGGGCCCTGCGATCTATGGGTTCCCCTATTTTTTTTCAAATTATTTATCAAACCATAAAAGATATTTCATATCCATTTAGTTTTTCATAATCATAGCCCTATTACCCTGAAGTAGCCAGGTTACAGAGGGCCCTCGAGGGTGGTATGTGAACAGACCCATACAATTATATTTTATATAAAAGATTTTTGAGGAAACCTATTAATATAGGTAGATACATTCATCGTAAAGGGATAGACGACAATATATAAAACATCAAACTCCTAGATATGTAACAAGATATACGAAGTAGGTATCATTTATTATAACTTTTATCTAATTTTTAATGTTTTAGTTATGGGTAGTAGATATACATATATTTATAAAATTTATTTTGAACTACCAAAGGAATGACTCAATGTATGACAGTATTGTTCAATGTTCTCTCTCAAAAAAATAACATCATAAAAAATACTTGGTAAACAAGGTAAGGACTTGGTAAATTCTTATAATTAGCTTTATCAGGCTTAGTTTTCCTCCGAGATGCGTAGAGTTGGGATTGACTTAGTGCCAAGAAGGTGACAATTTTTCATATTGACTTGTAGCCTAATGTGCTCTTTCAGGTACCCATGGGAAATACTGAAAACATCTTAAAAAGAAGAGGGAATTAACGATATATAATTTGACTTTATTAACCGTTTTAATCAATCGATTGCAACGATCAATAAAGTCAATCAATTACCATTAACGTCAATCGACTAAGGCCTGTGTGCACTAAGATTTTAGTTATCATAACCAACGGTTAACATAACTTTACTATAAATTTACTATTTATAATAAGCCCGTACGCCGATTTGAGACGTAAACAGGGCGGTTATCTTAACCGAGCTTACGTCCTTAACCGGTGTACAGGTTGTCGTGAATAGTAAATTTTACGTATAGCTTATGTTAACCGTTGGTTATGTTAACCGAAATCTTGGTGCACACAGGCCTTACTTATAATGCTTCAAGATTGCTTCAAGGATTGAACGGCAGCCGGATGTCGCTTTAACGTACTCGTAAATTTCAATCACGCCTGGCCCGAGATGGGTCCAGTTAAAATAAATAAATATATATAAATAAAATTGTAAATTACGTTAAATGTAAAATCAATATTTTGGATCGGATCTGTTTCAGTCATTCCTTCGGTTTCACAGAGGACAGAGAGGTAATAGACACGTACTATGAACTAATTAAAGCGAAGGACGTCTTATTGTCGTTTTTTTAATTATCTCCTTGCCGTACTCAGTAACTGTACGGGCAGCTATAACTTTAACACACTTATCCGACAATAACATAGAAACAATGTTGATTTATATTTTTATTAAACAGGAAACATCATACTTTATATTGTAAAATATTATTCATGCGACATATTATATTATTTTTGCGTCTGTAAAATATTATTTTCCATTAATTTTGAATTATTTAGCAATGAAAATTATGCAAAAGCAAAGTTAAACTTAAATATTTAAGAATTTTCATACAAAGATTTACATTGAGTGAAAAACGATACAAAACAGTCATAATTTATTTACGATTTTTTTACAGAATTTCACTAATACAAATTAGGAAATGAAATCATATGCATTTTTGTGAAATTTTGGGTAGATAAGCAGCCTTGAAGGGTGCAACGGGTTAATTATGAAAAAGGGGTAATTTCGAAATGTATAAATAACTACTGTAGTCGATCGATATTTTTTGCTGTGGAAATATTATGGAACATGCCATTTTATTGGCCTGCCTAATTTCAGACGTATCAAGTTAATAATAGCAAGTAGATGTTTACAAAAAAACACTTGTTCGGAATGTGTTGTTTCCTATTTACCCTGAAGCATTAATCAAAAAGCTACAATATAAGACAAAATAGCATTTCTGCTCGGCCGTATAGTATAACAAATAGTTGCTTAAAATACGATTTAAATAAATAACAATTTAAACATATATAAATTATTTAATAAAGTAAGTAAACTTTGTTATTTAATTAAAGTTTAATTCTTTATTAAAATGTTTTTTTTTTCATTTTTTAATGAATTTAGTATTTAATATAGTACGTACGTATTTACATAGTATTTTTATGATAGAAGTAAAATGTCATTGCATTGGTTCCATTTCATTATACAACAGAATACAATAAGACTTATATAAAATATTTTAAGCAAACACACTTCATTGATTTTCATTTTATTTTATAAAGTGAAATTTGTTTTGATAAGAAAAATATATAAAATTTTCTCATAAAAATATGATTGCTAAATATATTATGCTAAACTTAGTTATAAGAAATCAATTATTATCCAGTAGTATTGTAAGTGGGTACTAAGTTAAAATTTATTTTTGAATCAGATTTTTATGAAGTATACATAATTCTATAAAAATATAAAAATAATGTAAAAAATACATTTATAGAAGAATTTGAATAAAGACCAATATAAATGTTGATAAAGATTTATATAAATAGATCAGATTCAAAATATAAGCGGTATATGACTAAAGATAAAAAACTATTTAGTTAGAGTATATAAATAAAAAATGCATTATATAAGTATATAATATAATCATAAAGATGTTTTCATTTGTACATGCATTACAAAAAAAATTGTTTAAAAATACTTTCGTTTCGAAAAACTTTGATAATAACCACAGACTTATATCTAGCTAGAAAGAACAGCAAGGTGTTTTTTTCAGCGCATCCAAATGTTAGTGCTTTGCACTTATTTACTGCGTTTTTACTTGGATCAGAGAATAAAGTTATTTCACAAAAAAGTAATATTTTTTGGAAATTTAGAATCTAGATTAATATGTATTCACCACACACTTCTGATTTATTTTTAAATTTATATTTAATATATAATTGTTTAAGTTACGATTTTGTCTGTCATCAACAAGTGAACTAAAAAATATAAGTGTGTGGTCATTTGCTTGAAATGCATCGCTATGCCAACATTTTTATGTTTAGTATCTCATTCATTGCTGATTAGATTTTGTGACAAATAACACGATTTTAGTTAAATGGATAAGCGGCGTCTAGCGAAATATAAGTCTCTAGTAAAACATTTAAACTTATACTCTACCCTGTTGTCGAGGCAAAATAATGTCTTTAAGTTTAATAAATATTTCCATTACCTATTAAAACTATAAAAATGATAATTAGGTCCCTTCAACTTACAAGTTACATATAATATACAGAACTTAAAATGATATTATAAAACATAATTTGCTTAATAAATATATATCCATTGTTATTGTCATATTGATGACGCTTTCATTTCAAAGTATAGTATTATTATTTTATTGTATAGTTTTAAAATTCGTTAAATGTTAAACCAAACCAGTTTGTGAAATATTATGAAGAAGAGTAATAAAAGGCTTATTTATATTATTTAAAATGATATTTTGTTTTGTAACTATTTTTTTCCGGGCATCTCAACACATTCATACACCGTTTATCTAAGATCTATGAACCAAGTAATATGATGTTGCACTGAAAAATAACTGGAAATGGCATTTGTTCGTTCGATGCAAAACATTTCTCATTAGATAGGCCCTAATTAAGTACAATAAATAAAATATAAATTTACATTCTTATCTAAATACTAAGTATAGCACAAAATTATATTTATCGAAGAATATATAAGTATACATTAGCTCAAAATATTATTTCTAACATTATATAAATAGTAAGCGTTATTGTTAATACGAGGACAGTAAAATAACCTTGGGAACCGTGTCTTGTCCAGGAATACATTCTGTCTTATTTTATGCCTCATGGTACAAATCGTTTCAGGTCGTGTTCTGTGCATAACAAAATTAAACACAGACAAATTGTTGAACCACAAACTACTCAAGTATATTTTAATTACACTTGTAAGTAGTATAAGCGTAATTATAGGAATACGAAAAATATGTTATCAATTAAAAGTGCTTTGGATTAATTATGAAAATGGGGAAATTCTGAAATTTGCTAATAATACTTATCAACCCTATGTTTTTGCTGTAGCGAAATTATGGCGTTATTTTATTGATCTTTCAAAATTCAAATCCAACGTCGTGTAAAATTAAACCATCTGCAACCGAATTTCCATTAAAAATATAACAGTTCCAATTTCATTTTGTCTGCACGCCTACTGTTGCGTACCAGGTGAGTCAAGGTGCACATTGCTTGCACATGGGCACTGCGATGATTTGAGCTGTTTTTGCGTAATCATTTCCCAGTAACAGGGTACAAAAATATATTTTCCAAATTTCCCCTTTTTCGTACAACACCAAAGCTTCCCACCGTAAATACATACTTAAAACAAACAGACACACTAGCGAAGCGTCCGTCTAATTTAAATGTAGCAATTTTATCAATTAACAAAATACGCATAAAATAACTGTATACTCGTAACCGTACCGTGTCGTATCAATCTAAAATAATATGTCTTTAGGAACATTCGCTGTCTTTAATTCTTCGTCAAATTCAGTATAATTATATAACAATTTTATTATTTTGGAAAGCAAGCAAAACATATAGGTTTCCATCGTAAATATTTCTTTTAATTTAAAATTAAAAGATTAAATAAGCACTTAAATATTTTATGTAGATAACAATCTAAAATTTTTAATATATAAAACGTAAACTTTATAAATAATTATGCTCCACGTAATATTTCGGGCATAATCCGAAAAATTTCAATTTGAACCGTTTATATATTTCGTACTAACAATAGTCAGAAATAAGAAATGGAAACATCCTATACCCATCTGTATGAAGTATCAAAATTAATATTGTAATCCACAAAAAAGGTATTGTATGTATCACGGATTGGATAGATTGGAGATGGATGTAGGACGTTTCTTGTTCGAACCCTATAAGGAGACCGCACACACGTAATAATATTGTCAATGTTATGGAGAATATGTAAAGTGTATGTGTTAAGATTCTTCTAAATAATACCTACTTTTATATTACTGGGGTATAACTTACTTTGCGTAGGACTTTAGGTGACTTCGTCTCACATATCCTTACAGATTATAAAACAAAGTGTCACGCCAGAACTATCTGTTCGTTGGCTATAAACTCAAAGACTACTTGAACACACCGGCATACGGTTGCCACCAATCGATACTTGCCCTTTCTTTCACTTCGTTGGTGTTCTTAGAAGGTCGTAAAACATGATTTTCCTCACGGGCATCTGCTAGTTGTCAATAATACTGACAATATTACTAAGTGTATCCGAGCAACTACACAATTAATAAATAGATAGAAACAACAATGACAATAGTTTATTAAATCTAATATGTATACGAATACTCACCGTCACACCCATAGAATTTGTTCTATGGTAACATCCAATCTCATGTCCAACATCGTTACAAAAATGACAAATTCCCGGTAAAAACAGAAATAGCCGGGACCATGACACGTTTACAACACACCGTCTTCGTTGATTGACTTCAAATAGCTTCGCACCACGGCTATGTAGTAGAAGTTTTCAGCTGAAAACAAATACTTTCATAAATTATCATAATCAGGACCTTTTCAACCTTTCCCCCGTGTAGCCCCGGTCTTGATTTTTTTGAGGTGGTGCAAAAACTAAAACATGCAGCTTTTTGGAAACTATAAATTTTCTGAAAATGAAACCTATCTAGATCGAATAATCGCCCCCGTAACCACTACATACAAAAGGAGAATGCCAGATCGTAACCCAGTAAGAACACAAATTGTAAATATACTAAAAATATCCTATTATTATTTAAATGTTTTACAATAAGTCAGTTTTACATTTGGACATCGGAATAAAATTGTGTTAAAAAAAAGTAATTGAACTATTTCCTTTTAATTTACACTCTTTACGCATTTTCAAATCTTTATTGTTGCACTGGGTTCTAGTCTTTGAAATCGTTTTTATTGTATTTTCATCAACAGTGGGCTCTAAAAGGCTAGTATCCAGAGTCGTTAAGCCTGTTTAAAATGTATTTCATGAAGCTTTGCTGTCATGTCAGTGTGACAACTATACGGAACAACAATACGAAAATGGACGATAACCAACGTTAGGGTGACGAATACTCCGAGTTTTAGAGCTTTTAATTGTAATTTATATTAAATAGTAAACAAAATGCAATAAAATGATGCATAATGCATTGTTGTACAATATGTTTTTATTAGTAGGTTGAAGTCCTATACATTGTCTGTCATTGTCATTCTCATTTCATAAAAATCGTTGGAGCCGTTTCCGAGATTGAGGTTATTTACATAATACGTTTACAACAAGATTTGCTCATTTACTCGTAAAGTGTTATGTACACAGATAGATAGATTAGATTAAAATCTAAAACATTTCTTCACAAAGTCAACATTATCACCCTCAAGCTACCTTCATTTGAAATAATAGTGCATCTAAGCTTTAAATCACCTCCTACAATGGTAGAGAGCTGGCCCTTTAAATAAGCTAAAATGTCGACGTAGACTTTTTTTGTTTCAAGAGGTTCTTATAGTTGTCGGTATAATTACAGGCCTTAGACATACATTAATTAGTTACAGGTACGTAAAGCTTAACCTGAGGCATTTGACTATTTCTTTTTTTTCAGTACAGATAACAAACTAAGATGCAAGGTGGCAAACTTGTTAGGTATAGAATGATATCCACACCGCTTTCGGTTTCTATGGCATTTGAGTATTATAATACCCATAATGATGATGCAGGTGAAGATGTATTCTTAAAATGATCTGCGTTCTGTTATATGATTTGCACTTAACATCAGGTGTACCTTCAACTTGTTTCATCAAGAATAACCTATAAAAAGAAAAACATACCTATAAAGAATATCTGCGAGATCAAATGTCCGGCGCCCATGTGCGACATGGACTTCAGGAACCAGATGACGTGCAGCACCAGCACCACGATCCAGAAGATGCAGTACTTCTTTATGATGCCACTCTTCTCCTGGAAGTATGAAAATGTGCCGTGTTTTCTATCACTCTTTCAAAAAGTAAATATAATGTTTTAAATTATTTTTTTTAAAAAACCATGAACATAATAGGATGATTCAATTAATAAAACTTATTTGTTTTTGTAATTGGTACATTACAAATTGCTTTCTTAAAAGTACAAACGATTTGCACGTGCACCGCTACTGGAAACCGCTGTGCTGTTACCTCACAGTGTAGTAATTACACCCACAAACATCTCAAAACACAGAACAAAACATAACACGCGCTAGCAACAACTTACTTTAATCCATAACCCTTACCAACATAAGTTCAAGTAAAAACTTGACGAATAAAACCACAATACAGAGGACGATTTGCCTTCAGGACCATCAGGTTCGGATCAAGGGCGACCAATCGTGGCAAAAACATTAATAAAAAAGTTGAGAGGTGTCAAGGGACACCCGGATGGAACGAAGTTCCTTTCGATTAATTAGTGAAGGAATTGTAATAAAATTTTATTTTTTTTAAGTAATAATAATATTTGTTGTTGTACACCGAAACACCAAAGGGCGCCACGAGAGCGCGAGACAGCATACAGCGGCCCCCGCCGCTAACGCGCACACACATCAAAGGCGGCGGCAAGATCCTTTGATAAAAAGTGTCGTGACAACTTTTCGTAAAAACGCGATAATAAATAATAACGATAAATAACTCAAATTTAAATTCCTTATGTAGTCTATATCATAGGTGCTGAAAAACGAACGACTGTTACGATATGGTTTGATGAATAGAACGATGAAGGCTAAAAATCCGCCACAGCTACGAAGAACACCAGGACGAAGGCGTAGAGCATGGAGTACATGCCTTCGTCGCCTAACACTCGGTTCATCACCTTCTGTTACCTACCTTATAAACAGCCCAGACGAACACCAGGTCGAGCAGGAACTTGACGAACAGCACCGTGACAAACACCACGACGAAGGCGTAAAGCACGAAGTACACGCCGCCTTCGTCGCCGAACTCGCGCTTCATCTGCGACATCTCCTTCAGTTACCTTATATACAGCCCAGACGAACACCAGGTCGAGCAGGAACTTGACGAACAGCTCCGTGACAAACACCACGACGAAGGCGTAGAGCACGGAGTACACGCCGCCTTCGTCGCCGAACTCGCGCTTCATCTGCGACATCTCCTTCAGTTACCTTATATACAGCCCAGACGAACACCAGGTCGAGCAGCAACTTGACGAACAGCACCGTGACAAACACCACGACGAAGGCGTAGAGCACGGAGTATACGCCGCCTTCGTCGCCGAACCCGCGCTTCATCTGCGACATCTCCTTCAGTTACCTTATATACAGCCCAGACGAACACCAGGTCGAGCAGGAACTTGAAGAACAGCACCGTGACAAAAACCACGACGAAGGCGTAGAGCACGGAGTACACCCCGCCTTCGTCGCCGAACTCGCGCTTCATGTGCGACATCTCCTTCAATTACCTTATATACAGCCCAGACGAACACCAGGTCGAGCAGGAACTTGACGAACAGCACCGTGACAAACACCACGACGAAGGCGTAGAGCACAGAGTACACGCCGCCTTCGTCGCCGAACTCGCGCTTCATCTGCGACATCTCCTTCAAGTCCACCGCGAATGTAATCAGGATCACTGCCAGCACGAACGTTAGGATCTGGAACATTTACAACAAGGTTAAGTATATAGATTGACTTACAGACGGAAGAATGAAAGCCTTTTTATGACTACGGTCTAACGATAATAATCTCGAACGATAATTTTATTACTTACTTATTTAATTAATCGATGCTTGAATATGTTACAGTTTCATTAAAAAATGCTTACATATAATACATAGGTCACAGTTTGTGAGTGTGTGCACTCACACACTCCCAAACATTCGCCGTCTTGTATATTTGTTACAGTTTCATTAATAAAATTATTATTATAAAAACAAAAAACCCGATTGCCTCCGAAGTTATATTGAGAGAAAACAAGGATTACATATCTGTCTACACTTCTAAATACCTTATGGTGCTGCAAACTCGGACAAATATTGTAACCTGCGGTGGAAAGAGCCCCCATCTAGCAGCTGGCGACCTCCATGTCCCTACGAATGGGAAAATTGTACGTGGTTGTCGCTCGGCGGTTGCATCTTAAAGTTATATTTTTGTTTTTAAATATTTATATTTTTGCCACACCATGTCGCAAAAAATTACGACCTTTTATTTCGTACACATATTGCTAAGGTAAGAGAAAAAAATACACACAACCTGACGAATTAAGGCACTTCCCATTACAGCCGCCATTTTGAAAATTTATATAGCCTAGTCACTACCACATTTCCGCTGACAATTTCAATCAATAACTACACATGTCAAAATCCGTTCAGCCGTTTAGGATGTAGCGCGTGCCGAAGAAATGGACATACATACATACATACGCTCGAAAAACATAACCCTCCTTCTGATGCAGTCGGGTAAAAAATACTTATATATCAGAATAACACATAGGCCATTTGATCGCGTTATTTCCACGAGAACGAGAACTGCGTAGGTGATACCGCGAACGTCCTCTAATAAACAATAATTAAAGAAATCTATGAACTTACGGAATTGACAACACCCAGGACGATACAGCCCGTCTTCAAGTCCAGTACAAAGCAACACTTGTCCAATACTGGGAGCTCCATTCTTCCCTGGAACAACAAAACTTCTTCATCAAATACTTCAGTATCTACATATAATAGATTGGTTAAGGAGGTTTTAAATAAGCGACCTCTAGGTTTTTTACGAAGTACATAATTTAATAATCAAAGAAGATAATTTTTGAGAAAACGAGCATATCGCCAACCATTAAGAGGAAAATAACTGTCTATAACAAAGCATGCTCGTAACGCCCTAATATTCGTCCAGTTAATATGATCATAATTACGAAAATTGACAATAGATGTAAGTGAAAGTTTGCCTGAATCTTTCGGGAAGTTTTCGAGAAACAGGTTTTAATGATGCCAAAATTAGGGAGCATTTTTGGGAACAGATACTGATAGCAAAGTGTCGCTGATGCGATTTCTTCACGTCTATATTGGTGCACGCTACAACACTGTTTGAAGACAAACATAAGTATAGCGGTAGACCATACTACGCCGTTCGAGTTCTCTTTCAAAGAGCTATCGGAATGGAATATTTGCACCTTTGCACTTTAATGCAGTCTATGATAGAACGTGCTTGCTCATAAGACGTACATTCACTGTTAACTTTGGCATTATACGTTAATTAGGTAAAGCTGGAGCGGTAATATATACAGGTGCAGAAAACTATTATTTAGCAGCGGACTTTAGCTTAATATAACCTAATTGCACTCAATATAATGATACAAATCCTTTTAACATTCATATACACGTTGCAAATGGAATGGAATAAATCAGCTAAAGATAGAAAATACTGGCAAGATAGAATAGTTTTGGAGGACGCCTGCACCCGTGAGGGTTCTCATCTTCATACTAATAGAAACTAAAGCATAAGATTAAGTCAATGACTGTATATAATGATAATAATAATAATGATAAATTATTTAAATAAATGTAGTAATTAAATTGAAAACTAAAACATAATTCGCTTAATAAATATATATCCATTGTTATTGTCATTAATATGCTTTCATTTCAAAGTATAGTATTATTTTTTTATTGTATAGTTTTGAAATTCGTTAAATGTTACAACAGCTACTATGGTTTTTGCCATCACACTGCTAATCTTAAAGTTAAGTTACCCAGATTAGATCACAGTGCAGCGCATGAGGATGTACCTACAGATGCAATTTTATAGGTAGGCGGTGGCTGGAGACCAGCCATTAGATACAAGTTAAGAGGACCATCTGTTTGTTATATCAAACGGGTAATTTATATTAATAGATAGCTAATGAAATTTCAAAAGAACCTTTATTTGTATCTGAATCTGTCTCTATTATTCTAACAAAGACAATAACTAAGCGGAAATAATTTAAGATAGGTGGGTACCTAATGCGCAAAATCATATTCACAAAATGCATCACGAGACAAAGGCTAACATGCAACAAATTAACTTACCATTTTATATAAAAAATAGTAATTGATAACTCTCACAACACTGATAATTGATAAGATTGATAACCCAGCCCAATTGTTGCCCGTTCCAGACGCTAACGGGTGTAATTGTTTGACATCTTATGGGAAAAATGCCAGAGCATTGTGAACCGATGTAAGGACGAGTTTCGGTAAAGTTGGGAGAGGTGTTAAGGGGGAGCGCTTGGTAATTGCATTCGGCTTGATTAATAAGAGACCGACCTTATTGTTTTTACGCAGTAAACGGATGATCTACACTGCGGTAAATATATAGATTTAAAATATACAGACAAAAATGAAACAATTTTAAATATTTCTTTTGCATTTTTTAAATTCTAACTACGATAAGGATCACGTACCAACTTATCTTCAGAATACACATTCTGTTCTAGTCATCAAGCTGTTTTTTTGTGAAATCATAGATACCTCGCATAATCTTAATCGCATTAAAAGAACACAAGTAGGAAAAAGAAGTACACAGAAATAATTCGAATTAAACCATCTAATTATTCGTTAATTCAAAATATTCCATGTACATGACAAAACAGTCTACCTACATAAGTAACAGTCTACCTACACTGAATTAGACTTATATGCCTCTACCATAAAAAGGAAACTCTTAAGACTAGTCAGATACAACTAGTCGCAAGTGAACTCAGTTGGACGCAAGTGGACTCAGATGGAGGCAAGTGGACTCGAATGGATGCAAATGGACTCAGCTGGACTAATGTGGACGCGTCCATGCTTCCGTATAGAGCTTACCATTAACAGGGAGGCTGCGCGATCCTGCGCAGAGAATGGCTCTTTAGTCTCAATCGATCGCCCCCGATCATGATAAAACGTTTCTTTATAGAAACGTTTTATCATGATCGGGGGCGATCGAGCGATCGATCGGGGGCGAGCAACAGTAACGATGGTGTAGTTATACTACACCATCGTTACTGTTGCTACCGCATAACGTTTGAACGGCGCAGCGGTTTCCACAGTGGATTTATAAGACGAAGGTTCCAGGTTCAATTCACGGCTGAATCAATAGAGATTTTCTAATTGCTCTAGGTCTTGGTTGTGGAGGGCTTAAGCCGTGGCTATATACCATCCACACAACGTACAGTGGGGCAAGTGTGAGTTTTTCACCGAGCGACTGCATAAAAACGTAGTCACTCATAACGTCAAATTATATAGCAAAAAAAACGTTTACTCTCGCTGTAACTAGATGGCGCTAGTAAAATTCCATATAAATTTGCGTTACGTTTTTACGCGGTCGCTCGGTAAGAAACTCACACTCGGCACTCAGTAGAATAACGTACCGCCAATCGATTTAGCTTTCGATACCATGTCGAGTAGAAACCGAAAGATATTCTTGTCTAGTTTGCTCATTTCTACTTTAGATTGCATTATCACTTGTGTAATTGCAGTCTAGGGTTCGCTGGTAGTAAAGAAGAGCTTCCCATTAACAGGGAGGCTGCGATCCTGCGCAGAGGACGGCTCCCAATCGATCGCCTCCCGATCATGATAATATGTTGCTATTAGTACACCATCGTTACTTTACTACTACATGTTATTATCCGACTGCTGAGGGGAGGCTAATGTGTTTAGAGCGTATGTCTATACCTTCACGTATATCTTATTTTTGGCACGTTCCAAAAGCTTTAAATAGCATGAGAGATGGTATACAATTGGTAGTTTTTTTTTATCAACTACAAGTTAGCCCTTGACTGCTATCACACCTGATGTTAAGTGATGATGCAATCTAAGACGGAAGCTAATTTGTTAGGAGTATGATGAAATCCACACCCCTTTCGGTTTCTACACGACATCGTACCGGAAAGCTAATTCGCTTGGCGGTACGTCTTTGTCGGTAGGGTGGTAACTAGCCACGGCGAAAGCCTCCCACCAGCCAGACCAAGACAAATAATCCCGGAAAGTTTTACCTAATAAGCTTTCCGGGAGTTTTGAAAACTTGTAATTTAAGATTTATTTTAGTCAACTGTATTAGGAGCGACGCACCATAATAGCCCAACGGGTGGGGATCGAACCAATGACCTCTTGGTGTCAAGTCAAACCCGTTGACCGTAGAGCTATAATAGCTCTACAATAAACGGCAATAATTGCCGCAACAATCTTGATATAATCTTTCCAAATTTTCACTTTGCCACATCTTTGAAAGAATATTTGCCGCTCGCGCCACCATATTGGAAAATTGCCTTCAGTAGCAGTTTCTTGACGACATCTCCTATTACAAAAACATTTTTTTTTTCCTGATTCATATTACAAAAACATGTTCTACAAATATAAACAGGAGAAAATTTCTTACAAATTATGTCATAACGAATTTTTTCATTAGTTTAATAGTTTCAGCGTGAGAACGCTATAAATCTTAACATGCGTGATACAATTCGTTCATTTTAACTTGCGTGATGAAAATTCGTTCATGATAATGAGCAAACCTACAAGCATTAAAATTGTTTCAAGTTACAATGCCTGCGCAGGGCTTTAAGTACACATCTACATATTATATACTAGCAGTCGCCCGCGACTTCGTCCGCGTGAAAACCTCTTAGGTACCCTTCTAATTTTAAAAACAGACTTTCATATAAAGTGTGCTCATTCCCGCTCCCCCTCTCAATTTATTTTTTTTATAGTTTCCCGTCAACCAATATCGTGTTCGTCCCGTGTACTAAAGATCTACCTTTTTGTTAAACATTGTACAATATTATAATACATTCGACCAAATTTGATTGTCATAAAAACGGTTCTAGTGAGTTAATCTTAAAAGATAGACTTCTTCTTCTTCACATATTTTTAGATGATTTTAAGAGGAATAATTCTTTCATACATATAGTTTTGGTATCTTGAACAGTTTTCGCAGCGCACGCAACGGAAGCCCTCAAGAATGAATAATTCTCCTCGTTTTTTTCACATTTTCCATTATTTCTTCGCTCCTAATAGTTGCAGCGTGATGTTATATAGCCTAAAGCCTTTCTCGATAAATGGTCTATTTAACATAAAAAGAATTTTTCAATTCGAACCAGTAGTTCCTGATATTAGCGCGTTCAAACAAACTCTTCAGCTTTATAATTTTGGTATAGATAAAACAAAGTAATGTTAGATGCAACACTAAGGCTTGTGTGTACCAAGATTTCGGTTATCATAACCAACTGGTTATGATAGCCGAAATCTTAGTGCACACAGGCCTAAGTATTACTTGAGAATTGGCGGACCGATTTTCATAATCTTTGATTTATGATGTTGGAATTATCTATATACCAAAGAAAATAACTATTTAAAAATCGAAAACTCAACTGCGTAACAAATCTAGCACAAAGAGAATTTATACATACATCCCAATATTTTTTCAGAAACAATGTATCGCGCGTATGAGATTTATATATCAGAAAAACTGTAAGAAAAATTATTTGAAAAATGAGCTATTCTACATTATTTATTACGGATGAACATTCCACAACATAACAGCCTAACAGTCATGTTGCTAGAGCTATAAATCTATGCGACAGCGTGTATTCTCGTATCTCATCTCGTTTAAACGACTATGGTTCAACCATTATAGTAAATTTATCGTCGAAGCGCGATATACAGTATACAATTCAGACCTTCCAGCCAGCTTAAATCTTAGATTGCATCATCACTTAATATCAAGCGTGATAGGAGTCAAGGGCCAACTTCTAGTAGATTAAAAAAATTGGTTGTCTGTAAAGTCGGTTTACTGACGATAGTTGAACGTGACAACGTCTGAAGAAAATACTGATGGAATGGTAGCATTTAATTGGTTATTAAAAATTTAAATTTAGGTAATTTTAATAAATATTAATTTAAATAATAAAAAAATTGACTTTGATGTTGTAAACTTAAAGTGTAAATTAAGAATCAATATATTAATTTATAATTCTAAAATTAATATATTTTTAAATTATATTTAATTTTTCGAATGGTTCAAAGGATTTGTCTTTTTGTCGTCGTTCTGCGATCTTTTACTTCAAGCCTTACTGGAAAACCTCAAAGAGAGATAACACCATATTTTTCATTTTTTTCCTGCGTGCAGCCGGCGTTTTGAAAATTTATAAGACTTTTTCACGTCAAAAATATTTCAAATTATCAACCTACTTTAATACCCACTCTATGGCCAGGCCTTCCCGAAGAAAGGGCATACATAGATACATACATGCACCATGCATAGATTGGCGTGAAACATTACCTCCTACTTTTGAATTGGTAAGCCATAAATTAAAGTCGCTTCCTCCCAACTGTACGCAACAGATTTTAATGCAAACTCTCTCTAAACAGATTAAGTGATTCAAGATGATGAAGTCACATGCAGCTGACAGTATGATACAACAACCTAAATGTCAGTAAATGATGAATTAATAAAAATATAATATATCAATATAAAACATTGCCCCAACAACATGTGCGAAACACGTGCACGAAACCCGGTTTTAGGATGCGGCTGTTACAAAATAAGGCAATGAAATGAATGTATGCTTGAATAGAGGTCAATGCAATTAGGCCAGTTACAGTTCAGTGACATTGACAGCTGTGACATAACGTTCTATTGTCTATGTCGATTTCAAACTTCGAATATGTCATCTTGATGTCATCTTTCATTATTATGAATTACAGAATTGTGCTTCAGTTAGTTGTCAAAATGCGCAAGAGTGAGGTGGTTGTGTTAGTTGTATTTTGTTTTATTGTGCCGCTGCGATGTATTTTACGAAAAGGCAAGTTGTGTAACTCATAATGCTTACTTATATTGTGCAATGTGTTGGATATGTGCCTATATTTTGTTGTTTTTCAGTTGTAAGAAATATTTTAAAGACAAGTGAAAGAGTTATTTTCCACGTGCAAATACATTAAACTTGCTTGTAGTTAATGTTGAGGTGCATTATTGTGTTTGGTGGATAGCACATTTGTAAATATTGGTTTAAATAACCTCTTAGTCACATTGCTCTGGGAGGTACCTATCAAATTCGATTCTCAAGTTGATTAATTTGAGAAATTACGATTCTGATAGACTTGCTAGACGAGGGAACGTAAACATACATTTTATACGAATATAGAGCCTCCTCCTAATTGTGTGTTAGGTAGGTAACTTAAAAAAACTTATTTTCTATAAAAAAAACGTAAATAAGCTGAATTAAGCCAATTACGCAGTGACTCTACCTGTATCGCATAGTGTTAAATCAATAAATAGGTAACCATCACAGACAATTCCTCTAAATAATCAACACAAGTCATTTATTATTTCTACTTATCAATAAAGATACCTACTTGAAAAAACTAATCATCAAACAATATTGGCATTATTGCCAACCGACGAAACTTATTATTTGGGACTTTGGGAGTGAAACTTACACAGTGGATTGCAAATATATAGGTAAGAGTGAGAAAGATAGTAGTTAGTCTACTCTTTTGCTCTTAGTAACTTTCGATAGTTCAACGCCCTTTATTGCGAATCTATATAGTTTGGAGTATAAGTGGAAGTAGAAAACGCAGATGAAAATACGGCCTCATAAAAAGGCTCAGAGTAACTCAGCAGGCGATGAAGAGAGCTAATGCTAGCTATCTCTGCGTAAACGAATGAACGAGGAGAACCGCAAGAGAACCAAATTAACCGACATAGCTCAGCGCGTCGCAAAACTGAAGTTATAACCGGCAGGGCACGCGTTTCAAAGAGCAGATGGACGTTTAGGGCTCAAGGTACTAGAATGGCGAACCCATATCGGAAAGTGCAATGTTTTTCAACCCCCTACTATTGAACTGACGATTGGTTGGTTGATGAACTGACGACATTAAACGTGTCGCAGGGAGCCGCTGGAAGTTCCTAAAAGGGCCAATGTCGAGCAGTAAACGTCTATCGGCTGATGTGATGGAAGCAAATTCAACTTCCCTACATCAAAGCATCACTGATTACTTATGAATGCAGAGAAATCGGCTGCACCTTTATAGAACCACTAATTAGACATTCGGAAAACACAAAAGACAACCTTATAAAGCACCTTTCATTTTATATGTATATAGGACGCTGCGTTGCAAAAAATGCAGATTTGGATTTTTCGTACAAAGGTTTCCAAGTAGGTTCCTTTTTCCTTGAAAAAAAAATATTTACTCGTATTATAAATGCGAAAGTAACTGTTTGTTTGTTACTCAATCATGCCTAAACTACTCAACTGATTCAAATAAATTTTAAATCGATTCAGTAACAGAATTTCTCGCAACAGGGATTGCGGTTGCGTCTGCTAGTTATTGATAACTTTGAAACAGGTCTGACTGTACCAATTTAAGTATAACTAATATAGTTAGATAAATAACTTAATAGAACCTGTATATAGAACAATAATTCGTTTTATTACACAAGTACGTAGTTAGTACAATGATAGCGCAATTCAGATAACAAATAAGTAGGTACCCAATATAAACGCGATTAGAATTATTTTTATTGTAACTGACGTTTCCAGTTACATTGTTCAAAGGCTCTTATATCCTATAGGATTCCATACATAATACATATGCACCTAAATTCATAACTATCAGTCTGTTAGCAAGGCAAATCTTCAACCATATAGGAGGGGAGATGGAATATTGGCCCACCGTGCTGCTCCGAAGCGGCAGGCTTAGACTTTATTAACAAACTAGCTTTTGCCCGCGACTTCGTCCGCGTGGAATTAGTTATTACGGCAGCCTAATTTTTCTAAGCTTTGAATGTCATATTTATTAATATCTAATCAACTGCCTAAGAAATAGGTCTTAAGCTTTCAAAATGACGATACTTTCATACAACATTTCATCCCCTCTTTAACCCCTTATAACCCTTTTTTTGCAATTAAGAGTAGCCTATGTCCTTTTTCAGGCTCTAGACTTACTGTGTACCAAATTTCATTTAAATCGGTTCAGTAGTTGTAGAGTGAAAGCAAGACAGACAGACAGAGTTACTTTCGCATTTATAATATTAGTTAGGATAAATCACTTAGGGCGATAATAAAACGTATCAGATGTAAATGCCGAACAAAACAAAAATAAATAATGGGACAGACGAACTAAGGTGCTCTCCGATGTACGTAGGTGTAGCAAGTAGCACCACCGGCTCCAAGCTTTGAATACTCTCTGACCGACCGACTCTGAGCTCTTAGACGGCCGAGTGGCGCAGTGGGTATTGACCCTGCATCTGCGACCTAGGCTGTGGATTCGATTCCCATGTCTGGAAAATGTTTGTGTGATGAGCATGGATGTTTTGTAGTGTCTGGGTGTTTATCTATATATTATAAGTATTTATGTATAAAAATATTCTTCAATTATCATACTACCCATAACACAAGCTACCTACGCTTACTTTGGGGTTACGTAGCGATGTGTTTAATTGTCTTATAGGTAATATTTATTTATTAATATGCTAAAAATATCTTAGAAAAAAGAAAACAATAGAATTCTTCTACAATCTGACCCAGGATTCGATGTCATGACCCCGTGATCTAGACTAGGTAGTCAACGTCGCTTGATTACGAAACTATAATAAGCAAATAAGTAAGTTGGTGCGTTGCATGCATGCATTGGAGAAGCGTGATCAATGTAAGCTCTCAAATAGGAGAGCTATACAGGGTTATTTTTATTTAAGTGCGGATTCTTTTTTGCGGTCCTCGAGCATTACATTTTTCTTCAATATCTGACTCAACAACAAAAAATAGAACCGACTCAAAACGCACTAAAAAGTAAAAATTAACTGTGTCATTTAGTTGCTTTAATTTACTTAAGTATATCTATGAAGTCGGTGCCAGCCAAGTTTAAGGAACATTTAAAGCAGTTTGTGGGTTCTAGGTAACGTCCTTAAAGTAGAAAACTATCAAAATGACGGCTAGTCGGAGGACTCGTAGGCCACTGCTTATACAAAAACCCTAGTTAATATTTCGAACGAACGACGATATACATGTTATTGCGATAATAATACGCTTACTACGTGTGTGTGTGCAATCAACTATCTCCTGTAGACAATGCATCAAGCGCGTAGCACTGCTTATACAAAAAAAAGACTGTGGCACTCCTGCCGCGGTAAAGCTATTGCGTAGAAGTTAAGCAACATCGGCGGTCAGTACGATGGCCAACCCTGATGTTGGCTTTTTTAAATTTTTATTTTTTATTTTTTTTTAGTTCTTTTTATTTTTTTATTTATTTTTTTTTAAATTTTATATTTATAAATAAGACATTATAATTGCATAAGTTGATAAAAAACTTATGCAAATATTCTTATATATTTATAAATTTAAATTTAAAAAAAACATTAAAAAAATAGAAAATAAAACAAACTAAAAAAAATTTAAAAAAAACAACATCACGACAACGACGACGAAGACAATCTGAAAAAACTAAAAAGGGTGGGGGGTGTTAGGTTTTTTCGTTACGGAATTTCTGGATTCGGTCTCCACGCTCAAGGCCCGCGATAGAAGCTATGCAATAGCTTAAAAACCCTGGCGAATATTTCGAACGAACGACAATATACATGTTATTGCGATAATAATACGCTTAGTATGTGTGTGTGTGCAATCAACTATCTCCTGTAGACAATGCATCAAGCGCATTGTATAATATAATTTAATCCTGTGATTTAATCCAATTTATTGTTCTACGCCGCACGTCATTTTTAATAGATACCTACTAGCTGTAGCTGGGGTTGCCAGAGTATATAACCTCAAACTGGCCACTCTAATCATTGTGCACAGCGGAATTCATTTATAAATTATTTACGTCGTCTAGAAACAATATCAAAGCCACCATTCCTGAAAACACAGACAGGGCAGCACATATATATCTACATAGATTCTTTGTCGACCAAGGTCCCCGTAACGGACCTAAATTCCTACAAACCACATGGTCACAGGGCTGCCATAACTGATCCTACTTAGTCCACACACCTCATCGAGTTAAATTAATTTTGCTTACTCTGCCTGTAAAGTCGGTTTACTGACGATAGTTGAACGTGACAACGTCTGAAGAAAATACTTAGCATTTAATTGGTTATTAAAATTTTTAATTTAAGTACATTTTTTTAATTTTGATTTTATAGATTTATATTTTAAATTTATAATAAATATATTAATTTTAAATTTAAAATAATATATTTAATAATTATATTTAATAGACGGATGTCTCTCAACTTCCTTCTAAAGCGAAGACCTCAAGCGATACCTCTAGAAATCGATAACAATTTGTTACAATATTTAACGCTAATTAATCATTATCTTTCAGATTCTGAATACTGGACTAAATTAGCCATAGACGAGCTAGAGGAGGCACTGAACGTGAAATGGAACGTGGGCTGCGCAAAGAACGTAATCCTATTCATCGGTGATGGCATGGGACCTAACACTGTGACCGCTACCAGGATATACAAGGGAGGGGAGTCCCATAGATTAGCGTTTGAGAAGTTCCCGCATGTTGGGCTGCTGAAGGTATATTCCCTTTGCCTTTAGGTTTAAACAAGAACATGTTGGGACATGGACATTTCAAAGGAAAAACCTCATAATAGAATACCCAGGTCCCCGGGAGAGACTCTTCTGTTGCCGCTCAAAAATGCAATGATTTCCATTTCATAGTTTTTCGTAATATTGTAGCAAAAAGGCATAGAGTCCAAAATTTTTATTAGCTCCTAATTTAGCAGCGCAACAGTTTTAAAATATATCGTCTTTAATCATATCAGTTTTTATATATGATACTGGGTTCATACGTGGTTAAAGCCGGTATACACGTACCTACGCGGCAAAGATTTTACCAAGCGATTGTTTTCTGTGAAACGTTTTAATGTGTGATAAAAACCCAAGAATCACTGCCAACTCATTTTTAAGCTGGGTGCGAGCTAATTATTTATTTATTTATTTATGTATTTATTAAGGAAAACCAACTGCTGATACATTATTTCTAGTCCATTGAATATATATATCGAGCTTTAGTTAATGCTCAGCTTACAACAGGTCTTCACAACATGCATAATAAATTTTAAATTAAGATGTCTAATAGTCGATCATTCCCCGAGATAATTATTTAGCATTGGACTAGACAGAAGATTTCCCAATGCCGATACTCATTATTTCTTAGAAGAAAGAAAACTCCCAAAACGTCTAAGCCTGGCATACAGGCTCTAACCCAGATCCTTATGATGGGTTTATACTACAGTCGGCATAAATTATCTTCTTCCAGACATACTCAGCCGACAAAATGGTACCAGATTCAGCCAGTACAGCCACAGCTATGTTGTGCGGGGTCAAAGTCAATCAGAACACCGTGGGGGTCGACTCCAGCGTAAAACACTTGGACTGTAAGGGGTCCCTCAACCCTAAAGCGCAGCTGGACTCATTGGCTGCATGGGCTCTGAGAGCTGGAAAAAGTGCAGGTAATCGAATCCTTCAAACTTCAAAAGGCCCAAATAATTATTATTAAACTAATTGTGTACTGTATGACTGCCTCGTTGGTCTAGTGGTTAGCCTATGTAGCTTCAATCACGAGGTCCTGGGTTCGATTCCTGGGTCGGGTCACGGAATATTTCTGAGCTTTTTTATTCTTCAATGAAATGTTCAGTACATTCCAAGCTCGGAGTCTAGAAGTCGAACATCTTATAGTGATCGTTATTAATGAAACATTATCACCCTGAGCCCGCCAACCCGCGTTGGAGCAGCATGGTGGGTTTACGCTCCATATCCCCTCTCCTATAAGGAGGGAGGCCTGGCCCTGTAGTGGGCCGTTAATAGGCTGATAATGTTGAATAACGTTGTACCACCAGATATTAGATGCAAACTTCAAATACTATGAGTGCATACATACCTAGTTTGATTTTATAGTTGAAAATGAACGTCCAGATGTCACTACCTTACCTGTACCCTGTACTTAAATGTACATACCTTCACATTTCAATTATAGTAAAAAAGTAGTCTTTATGACACCACGATGCAAGTGAAATCGTATCGGCCTTCGCTGCTCTGCTGAGCCCCTTCCACTTTAACACTACTTCGCGACCAACTGTAATGCGACATGCGATAAATAGTCCAAATAATCTTCTAGGTTTCGTGACCACAATGCGAGTAACCCACGCAACCCCGGGGCCAGTGTACGCCCACAGCGCCGCCCGAACGTGGGAGTGCGACGACATCATGCCCACAGGAACTGAACAATGCAAAGACATCGCCAGGCAACTGGTGGAAGACTGGCCCGGGAGAGACCTCAATGTAAGCATCGCTACTATTGTATTTAGTTGAATTTGGTTTATTTTATACGAAAATCTTTGTACCTAAATATATTTTGGATTCAAGGTAATCATGGGAGGTGGCAGACAAGGTCTGGTGGCTAACAGTACGGGAACCCCTTCCGACCCGATCAGTTCCTGGGCCTGCTCCAGACGCGATGGCAGGGACCTAATCAAACAGTACAGGATAGATAAACAGAGAAGAAGGTTGAAGTACAGCGTCGTGTCCAATAATAGAGAACTGAGGAAGATAGATTTTAATAAAACGGATTATCTTCTTGGTGAGTCATCGTCATCATCATCACTACTGCTGAACATACTCGTAGGCCTTTTTGTAATGATTTTCAAACGATACTTTTTTGAGCCGCCTGCACCCAGCTCCCTGTAACCTGTTTGAAAAAATCGGTCTATTACCTATTTAGGGCATCGACCATCACTGCGCTTTCTAATGGCATAATGGGTCGCCATTCCTCGGCGTTTTTGACGGCATTCGTGGCACAGTGGATTTATAAGACGGAGGTCCTGGGTTTGATTTCTAGCTAGTGAGAGGTTTTGGCCGAGGCTTGTTACCACCTTACCGACGTATTAAAGACGTACCGCCAAGCTATTTAGCGTAACGGTACGATGCCATGTAGAATTAGAAAGGGGTGTGAAGGTCATTCTACCCTTAACAAGTTAGCCCGCTTCCATCTTAGCTTGTATCGTCACTTATCTTCAGGTGTGAATGCAGACAAAGTCGAACTTATGTGAATAAAAACAAATGCTCAGGGTCAAACCTGTATATAATAGATCGTTTTAGCCCCTACAAGGGGCTATGTACATTTTTCTTTTATTTTATTTTCTTGTTATTTTATAACAATGTACTATTTTATTCTTTCAGGTATATTTGCGAACGAGCACTTACGCTACGAAAGTGAGAGAGACAAAGGAGCAGACGGAATGCCTTCCATCAGTGACATGGTGGAGGCGGCCATTAAAGTGCTCAGACGAAACTCCAAAGGATTCTTCCTTATGGTTTGTGTTACAACCAGTATAATTTTAAGCTATTGCATAGCTTCTATCGCGGGCCTTGAGGACTTGAGCGTGGAGACCGAATTCAGAAATTCTGTAATAAAATATCACGCTTAAAAAAAAAATTAAGCGCCTTACCGCTAGGCCACGGTCCCGATGACGTCGGAAGGTAAACATAAGTTGATAAAAAATGCAATGCTTTTCCGCGACAGTCTCCGAGTGCCGCACGTCTTTTCTTAATTCTTTAATTCTAGCAAAGGTGTTAAGGGAGTACCTAAAGTTGAAATAACCAAGTTAAGCCGAGAGGTCTGCTGAACTATTGAGTCACGAATTCCCTCAAATAAATTTGAAGAGCCAGTTAGCGGTTTTTTGTTTGAAATAAATTATATTCATTTTAAAGTATACCTATACTAGCAGACGCCCGTGAGTTCGCTCGCGTCGTAAATAGTGAGGCCATTCAAAAATACAAACAGAACAAAATGAGAATCCTTTTTTTAAGAAAAATAGGTATAGCAAGTTATCCTCAAAAGATATATGGCACCGCAGACATTCCCAACAATTATCGCATCCCATTTACATAAAACTTAAACAAATTATATACTAAAGCCTGTGTGCACCAAGATTTCAGTTATCATAACCAACGGTTAACATAACTTTAACTATAAATTTACTGTTCACGACAACCCGTACACCGGTTAAGAACGTAAGCTCGGTTAAGATAACCGCCCGGATTACACCCTTGACCGGCGTACGGGTTGTCGTGAACAGTAAATTTATAGTAAAGTTATGTTAACCGTTGGTTATGATAACCGAAATCTTGGTGCACACAGACTTAAAACCTTCCTACATCACCACTCTATCTATTGACGAAAACCGCATGACCATACGTTCAGTATTCTTCGACTATATCACGAACAGACACACACGCGGCGGGGACATTGTATTATATTATGTAAGGAATATAAATGACAATAGATTATTGTAAATACCCAGCCAATATTCAAATGGGTAATTGAATAATAAATTGGAGGTCAAGGCATGTCGCGACGTTGTAACAAATAAAATTATAATCGTAAAATAATCGAACAAGTTGGGGCGCATTTCAATGTTGTTACATCACTAATTAAACTTTAGTGACGTTACTACCTCCTACTAATCCTATAAACGCGAAACGCGTTTTTGAGAAAAAGGGTCTTGACAGACAGACGGACAACAAAGTGATACTATAAGAGTTCCGTTTTTTCATTTTAAGTTACGGAACCCAAAAATAACTGTATCATTTAGTTGCTTTAATTTACTTAAGCATATCTATGAAGTCGGTGCCAGCAAGTTTAACGAACATTTATTTAACGTAGTAAAGCAGTTTGTGGGTTCTAGGTAATGTCCTTAAAGTAGAAACCTTGGCTGGCACCGACTCCTTAAGTAAATTAAAGCAACTAAATGACACAGTTATTTTTACTTTTTAGTGCGTTTTGAGTCGATTCTATTTTTTGTTATTATCCTGAATTTTTACGAAAACGGGAACTGCGTTGGTGAAACCGCGAGCGACCTCTAGTAGCTCAATAAAAAATTTAAGTCAGTGCCTTAAAACACATCAAGCTTAATGCTTTTCAAGGTAGAAGGTGGCAACATAGACATGGCCCATCACCGCGGAAGAGCCAAGGTCGCGATCAACGAGTCTTCAGCCATGGAAGAAGCTGTCAAAGTAGCCGTCAAGATGTCAGATGAGAAGGACACGCTCATCGTGGTGACAAGTGATCACGCGCACTCTTTGCAGATCAACGGATATCCTGAACGAGGGAAAAGCATTTTTGGTGAGATTATTTTTTTTTATGGTAGATAGGCTTGCGCTTACTACAATCACAATGCGCTTACCTATTAAATATAATTATTAAATATATTAATTAAAAATTAATATATTTATTATAAATTTAAAATATAAATTTATAAAATCAAAATCAATTATTTTATTAATTTAAATTAATATTTATAAAAATATACTTAAATTAAAAATTTTAATAACCAATTAAATGCTACCATTCCATCAGTATTTTCTTAGTCCCGACTTTACAGACAACCAATTTTTTTTTATGGTAGATAGGCTTGCGCTTGACCACAATCACGCCTGATGAAAAGCTGTGATGAGGTATAAGTTGGAATGCGCTTACCTAGAAGACGTCTTGCACTCTTGCCTTAAAGATGTTCAGATTGTAAGTGGTAGGAAACACTAACTCTGGAAGGGACACACTTTTGCCGTGCGTACTAGGAACGAATATTTATTTAGGTATATGTAGAATAATAATAATTCATCATAATATACTTTTACGTGATGCTTCTCATGGAATAAGATCAAATAAAGATTAATAAGAATAGTTAAATATTCTAAACTATGAAAAAATATTCTAAAAATGAACGATATTAATGGACGCCCGCGGCTCCGTCCGTTATTGTGATAGTGCGACAAAAAGTAGCCTAAGGCAGGTTTGCACCAAGATTTCGGTTATCATAACCAACGGTTAACATAAGCTAAACGTAAAATTTACTGTTCACGACAACCCGTACGCCGGTTAAGAACGTACACCGGGCGAGCTTACGTCCTTAACCGGCGTACGGGTTGTCGTGTACAGTAAATTTATAGTTAGCTATGTTAACCGTTGGTTATGATAACCGAAATCTTGGTGCACACAGGCATATGTCCTTTCTCAGGCTCTAAACTATCTCTTTATTAAATTTTAATTAAATTGGTTCAGTAGTTCAGACGTAATTGAGTAACAAACAAACAAAGTATTTTCGCCTATATGATAATATCATAATATTAGATGAAAATAGTGACAATATTCTCATTGAAATGTAACCATTT
This sequence comes from Mycalesis mineus, assembly GCA_034621355.1. Lineage (NCBI taxonomy): Eukaryota > Metazoa > Arthropoda > Insecta > Lepidoptera > Nymphalidae > Mycalesis > Mycalesis mineus. The sequence goes on from CM067896.1 coordinate 14,552,700, forward strand.
CCTAAACCTCTTTATTGAGATTGTACTACAAAAAAAAAGAATTATCAAAATCGGACAACACTGTAAAAAGTTATGCGTGGTCATACATATAAAAAAAGAAACAAAAAAAATATACGTGTCGAATTGAGGACCTCCTCCGTTTTTTTCGTCGGTTAAAAAAATCCGCGATGGCATATATCTTTCAAGAACAGCTTGCTTTAACCATTTTGTCTATTTAAAAACGGTCATGTAATTTTTTTGGAAGGTTTTAATGCATTAGTGTCCTCGCGGGCATTTGCTCGTAATTTATAAAGTACTTCATTACTTACCTACTTACACAGTTGATGGATATAAACAGGCGTATGAATAAAAAGATTTTTACAGGTACCACAGGACCCTCGAAGTACGACGGGTTAAACTACACCATCCTATCCTACGGCACCGGAGGGCCGGGCGCCTTCCAATACTCCATAGAAACCAACGCTACCGGCAGCCACATAGTGAGACAAGACCCGAGTAAAGTCGATACGGAGAGCTTCAAATATGAACAGATTGCTGCAATACCGCTCGAAGAGAACATCCATGGAGGTGTGGATGTTGCAGTGTACGCTAGAGTGTAACACCAAGGGTGTTCATAGTTTTAACTGGTCACTGTGAACTTGACCTTGTAATTTGAAAAGATATAATTAGTTGGGGGCCGGCCGGCGCTCACTGCATTCTTAACACGTATAAACTATAGTTACCTTGGTGACGCCGATTACGCACAGATTTTTTTTAATGGAAGAATTTTCAAAATGTTTTATTGGCTGCTTATTTATTCTACCGCACCGGATTGGAACCATAGTTCCAGATAAGTTCTGGAGCCTGTTTCGATGACTTATTATTATTATTTCTAGAAGGGACGTCTGTCAAGGCCAGATGGGTGGTCAGTCCTCATTAGAACCATTCCACCCAATTCCCGTGGTTGAGACACAGGTCCCCTCGCCTACTTGTAGCCTTCGTGAACCTAACTATTTCCCCTATAGTGAGGTTCGTCAGGTCTGCTTCACTAATTCTATCCTTACCTAGTATCTCCCATCTTACCAGCGCGTACATGGGACACTCAGCTATGAAGTGATAACTGGTCTTCTCTTCGCCAATTGAAGATGGACATGAAGGATGATCCTTCGTGTCCAGAGTTCGAGGACTTAGGGCGATTTGATGATGGGGACCGGAAACAGCGGCAAAAGATGATTTCATTCTTTTATAGCTTACAAGTTAGCTCTTGACTACAATCACACCTGATGATAAGTGATGATGCAATCTAAAACGGAAGCGGACTAACTTATTATGAGTGAATAAATCCCACACCCCTTTCTATTTCAACACGACATCGTACCAGAACGCTAAATTGCTTGGCGATACGTCTTTGTCGATAGGGTGGTAACTAGCTACGACGAAAGCGTCCCACAGGCCTGACCTGACCAATTTAGAAAAACCTCAATCGACTGAGCCCGGGATCGAACCCAGGACCTCCGTCTTGTAAATCCACCGCGCATGCCTTTGCGCCACGGAAAAGAACGAAGACGGCGTATTCTCCCCTTTGCCTTTGATGTGATAACAACGTCCTAGACCTACTAGGCTGTGATATATTGAGATGTTTGTCAGGCAGTCAGTCCCGATAATCATTATTCACATCTATTAGATGTAGAAGATGATTATTAAAAAGTCAAAAATTATCTACCCTGAGCCTGCCAACCCAAAGTTTCATATCAAAGATTAAAATTCCATACCCCCTCTCTTATTCAGAAAATTTTGGCCAGGACCCTTTAAGTCCCTTAAAAAATGGGCTTATACTCGTAATTATGATGACGAATGATGTTGTTTTTCAGGTCCATACGCCCATTTGTTCCATAACGTCCACGAGCAGAACTACGTGTTCCACGCAATATCGTACGCCGCGAACATTGGCCCGTACTCTGCGGGCAATTCCCTACAAATCAATGTTGCCATATATGTAACAACGCTACTTACATTGGTAGGATTTAGTTTATGACTGTTTTCGAATGCAAACTTTAGAAATCAATTGTTTTAGTTATAAATCTATAAAAATAAGGAAAATTGTTTATGACTTGTAAATTAAACGTTGAGTTTTACCTGCGTTTCTATTTTAATACTATGACATTTCATTTTTTTTTATACTACAATGCAGTAATGACTTTGATTATACAAAGAACTTAAGTTTTTGTATAATTAAAACGCTAAGAAGATGCTGGAGCCAGAAATTTAATCAATGAAATGTAAAATGACTTTGTTTCGACCAATGGCTGACATGCTCTAAGCTTCGTAAACTATTGCATTTTTATGTTTTACTTAACATTATATTTGTTTTAAAATAAACTATTTGTAAATAAAGTTTTTATCTCTATACCTAAAGCCTATGCAGACAAATAATTAAAACATTTTTTCGAAACTACTTTATTGTCTAATTACACCAACAACATTAATAAGTAGTCAATTATATTAAAAACGATGTAACAAAAGTTTCATCAAAAATATAAATCAACATGTATAAAACTCAAAATATTCGAATGTAAAAAGATATTCAACCTTATTAATTATATTAAATATTATTTTGGTAGTTTATTAGCAATATGGTAACACTGACACTGGTTACTACCAAAACAAAGTGGTCTAAGTCCAATAAATATATTTTTGTGATTTCTACCACATTGGTAGTGTTGTTAACACAGACGAAGCGTAGGACAAACTTACAGCTAATCGTTAGCGGTTACACCGGTATAACGTGGACCCATTATAACTAATACACCACAGTTTACTTGTTCAGGTACTTCTTCAACATAAAACCGAGCACCACTGCACCAGCCAGAGCTAATACTGCCCATTTTAGATTTGACCTGAAACGAAAAGAAATTTGTTTTTACACCATACTTTCACAATTGTTAAGAAGTTTAGTATGAAACTATACCTAAGTTCATGAATTAGTGTATTAATTTAAGTTCATATACTTATGAAAATTATATTCGTTTTATTTCTCACAGCTTTATGGAGTTGCAGACCTGCGTATTTTTTATATTAATTACAAAATAATATTTCCACAACTTTCTAAAAAAAATGGCCTTGATACGAGTACCGAAACACAATCGGGTGAGGAAGTAAACTTTGTTAGTTTTTAAGACTTTTTATTTTGAGGCGCGGAGCTCTTAAAATACTGTAAACCCTAACAATAAAATCGAAATTACTACATATAATAAAACAAATGACTATAGTTAACTAATCTTGGCTCTGCAATTGAACATTGTAGAGCAAACAATTAATCTACCATATTAAATTTGAATAAATAATAACCTTGGTGGAGGCACTGGACGTTTCCTAAAAAAGATTATGATTTTATTGCACCGCACATTTAACTAATGAAAATAATTAGCTCATTTAGAATTTTAGGAGATATTTCCCAGGATCGTATATTTCTAAATATTATTTTACAAGCAATAGCTTTTGCAACATAGCCTAATGTGTGGTTCAAATATCGTGATATTTTATACATACAAACTACTCAGTCCAAACTACCTGCACCTAGACTTCATCACGTCAGAAAAATACCTAAATCTACTCGTATTATTAAGCTAAGTAACAGTATTGATTTTAATTTAGAAAATATAATAACCCAGAGTCGCATGGTCGTCCACGAGGTCTCCTAAAAAGAACACGAATCATTTTAATAGTAGAAATGTTAACAATTAATATATAATTTATCATCATCATCACTTCATTACCAGAGTGAATGACTGCTGAACATAGCCTTTTAAGCCAAACACAACGATTGAGCATGCCTGTTACCAGACAAGTTTGAATGAAGGTAGAAATCCAACTCGTTTTCGACCAATTTGGCGGGTTGAAAATTATGTTTTGGGGTTTCAAAAAATCAGATTTCAAAGTATTGAATATATTAATTAGTTTTGAGCTTACTAACCTAATTTATTGTCATCGAATTCCTCATTTCTGGTTAATTAGAAAACACAGAGATAATCTGACCAGTGATTTCTACCTTAATTTTTAACTTGTTTGTTGACAAGCATCGCAATGCAGTTTGGCTTTAGTATAAGTGTAGTGGAGTGGAATTGAGCTGACTTCATTATGCAGAGTGAATTATCAGAACTAAGTATAGTTAAGTACGCGGTTTAATAAAAATTAACTCTTTTTTGCTCTCTTCCATTCTTTTTAACAGAGAAACCTATAAAAAAGCATGATATACCTTGTTAATAAGGTTGTTTATAACTTGAAAAAATTAATCATGTAAAATTAAGATAGCGTAGCTCTTTTTGGACGATATTTCATAAGAAAAAGACTAGCCATGATTCTATAACTTCATAAATATTATCTTATCCACTCCAACTCAGGTAATAGTTTATGATAAGATAGTATGACAATGCTTAAGGTCATGTTTAAGCCTAACATATTTTATTTCAGCCATTAAAGCTTTATTGGACATCGCCCAAACAAATCCTTAGACGGTTTTAATAAAAATAAAATTTATAAAATAATAGTTTGTAAATGATCTTAACCTTTCTTTTGGTACATAAATAGCTTTCACCCTTCCTTCAGGCCTTGGCGTCGTTGGTGGTTTATATTCCGATTTTACCGGTTCTAACGATCGACTGCATTCAAAAACGAAGATTATTACGACTTATATCGACCATGAATATTATCAGAGATCACTACTAGGCAACAAGACCGCCTTTTGCTAATGGATTTATACAATACAATAAGTACATGTTGCAGAAAAAATATTAATCCAAAATACTTTAAACTACACAAACTTGATTTGTTAAACTAATAATTTTTTTTTATCGACTACAAGTTGGCCTTTGACTGCTATCACACATGATGTTAAGTAATTAAGTAGATGATCTACACCCCTTTCGTTTCTACATGACATTCGTTCCAAATACACAAACTTGGCTTGTTTGTAAACTAATAAATGACAGGCTGTTTTTTTTTCTTACGCATTTTAATTTAATTAATAATATCTTTGAGAAAGAGAGATTGTGACCTGCTCGGCGACCCGTCATACGTTCTCCAAGTTCTTTCAGTTTTTGTCGTTCGCGGTAAGTGTGGACAACTGAATCCGAAAAAAAATTAAATAGTTATTGAAAATTGATAAATTAAATATAATACGATGTTTTTTTATAATAATTAACCTGGATTCACCACATAGCGAGCATCGAGACCTTGACTTTGATCTGTAAGGAAAATAACAACGGAAAATAATATGAATATAATTACTGCGCCTGTGGTACGGTGTTTAATTAAATTAATTAAAAAATCATTAAAATTGATTCGGTGAGGTTAATAACATGAGTACTTTACAACAAAACAATTTAATATTGAAATTAAAATTCCTTTAAATATTGAAAATACTACTTACGCCATTTTAACCAAAATTCCGATATTTTTTTAATATTTGAACACTTCAATTTGAAAATTTTCGGCAAATCTTTTAAACTTAATCAAAATAAAACGATTATAATATGTAATTTTCATGAGAATTTTGATAGCAGGATATAAAATATATACCTTAATATAAATCATTAAATGTCACTAAGACAAGTTCTTTCAGAAGTAAAAAGACAGACATTACAAAGAAGTTTCTATGAGTCTGTAGTAAGCTACCTTGTATTACTTGTTCTAGGGAGAAAATGATCCATCTGGCATTAAGTGGTAAAGCAATCGCTTAAAAAGACGAAGGCTAAAGTCAATATCAATAAATTATCAGACCTACGCAATACCCTACTTGTATCCTAATGTATTAATGTAAATAATAATAATATTTTTTGTATACAATAAACTTGCGCTTGACCATGATCTGACTTGAGTATAAATATTAGTAAGTAAAATTAAGTATAAATATTATGGCCTAAACACGCGTTTGCTTCGAAAATGCTTTTGTGATTATGTTACCCAGTAGTTCTTATTTTTATTAAACGGTTTTATTTAGCTCACCCCGTTTGTTTTATTCTTGGGTCAAATTTAGTAATTCAAATTTCACTGCCTAATTATAGTGTAACATTACAAAACAAACATTTTAATCAACGATTGTAGACAATTGACGTGGCCCACGGTTTTATTTTAGTCTAGTCTATGCATATGTTTATAATTCCCACGACTGTATCTATTTTATTATTTTTTGGTTTTTACGCGATGTACACCGCACGGTGAATCCATGGAATGCTAAGATATTCGTCTCCCCCCCTACGCAATAGCCTTCTTGTATCCTAATGCATTAAATATGTAAATAATAATAATATTTTTTGTATGAAATAAACTTGCGCTTGACCATGATCTGAGTTGATGATAAATATAAATATTATGGCCTAAAACCGCGTTTGCTTCAAAAATGCTTATTTACCTATTTTTATTTTATTTCTTAAATCAGAGAGAACTTTTGTTTTATTCCGACCACTTAAATCATTGTCATACTCACTCCTAGCAATACTTTTTGCTTAGATGGTGAGGAAATATTGGTAACATGGCCAGTATTTATCTACAAAATGAATAATAAACTCAACACTTGCCATAAGGCTTAAGATGCGCGCAAAGACATATTTTTAAATCGCCAAGCGATTTAGCGTTCCGGTATGAAACGTAGAAACTGAAATGGGTGTAGATCTTTGTCCCACTCCTAACAAGTTAGCCCATCTTATACTGCATTATCACTTAACATCAGGTGTGATAGCAGTCAAGGGCCAACAGTTGTCAATATATGTAATGGACCTGCCACATTTTGCTCCTTGTGCTGCTACTCATTATGCTTCTTGCATTGCATCAACATTCCTTTCACAATGCTCTACTTGAGCAATTAAATTACACACTTTTCATTTGTCTATCCTTTGATCCATAAAAAGCTGACAAAATAGGAAGTGGGCAAGACAAGAAGCACATGTGGCATGATGAAGTTGCCAAACTGTCATATGACTAAGGTTATGTTAACACACAAAACGTAACTTACCTCAACTCTGGGTTTAAGTCGAAATTGTGTCCAGGTGTCGGTTTGCCACCAGCTTTAGACTTCTCCTCCGCTGGTAGAGTGCCAATCAAATATTTCTTCATTAACTCTCTGAAACATAAAATTATACCTATGTACACATGACAATAACCTTGAGAAACAATCATAGTATTTATTTAGGACTAGTAGTCGCCCGCGAATTCGTCCGCGTGAAAACCTCTTAGGTACCCTTTTAATTTTAAAGACAGACTTTCATATAAAGTGTGCTCTTCCCCCGCTACACCTCTCAATTAAATTTTTTTTATAGTTTCCCGTCAAGCAATATCCTCCGTCCCGTCTCGTGTACTAAAGATCTACATTTTTATTAAACATTGTACGATATTACAGTACATTAGCATTAACAATATATATTTAAGGCAAGCTGATGTGTATAGCTTGTATTAAATAGTCTATTTCACTTTTGAGTCTAGCTTTCATAGTAAACAAAATAATTTACAATCCGACACGCAGATCTAGAGATTAGCCCGTTTAAACAAACAAACTTTTTCGTGTATTATATAGATATGGTCTGCCATGCCAAATAAATTGAAAGAAAAGATCAAAGATCGAATTCTCAAAGAATATCAGTACCTAAATGTTGACCCCTATACAGTACATATAACAGCAGCAGCGGCAGTGTTATATTTTTTAGAAATTTTATAATATCTCCGAAACTATATAACTAATTAACATACTGTAAAAGGCAAATCTTATCTCTATAATATCCTTGTGATTATTAAATAATTTATTTTTTAAGATTAGAAAAATTTAAGCATATGAATTAATTAATGATTTATTACAGAAAATATATAACTAATAACTAATTAAGTGATGTCAAAAACAACTTTGTTTACAATTAAATACTCTTAATCAACAACACATTTATCTGGATAAAGAATAATATTATTACGTTGATACAACTCTTAACAAATGCATTAATTTCAACCAAAGTTGATTACCATAAAAACGGTTCTAGTGAGTTAATCTTAAAAGATAGACATATACTGTCGTGGACATTTTTTTAGATCATTTCAAGAGGAATAATTTTTTCATACATATATTTTTGGTATCTTGAACCATTTTCACAGCGCACACAACGACCCTGAGGATGTTTCCCTTTCAAGCATTTCCTGGGTATTTTCCGCACTTGGCCAGTGAGTTGGCCGTTGTTCACATTTTCCATTATTTCTTCGCTCCTAATAGTTGCAGCGTGATGTTATATAGCCTAAAGCCTTCCTCGATAAATGGTCTATTCAACACAAAAAGAATTTTTCAATTCGAACCAGAAGTTCCTGAGATTAGCGCGTTCAAACAAACAAACTCTTCAGCTTTATAATATTAGTATAGATAGATAGATTTCTTCTCTTAGACACAAATCTAGAAAAGAATCATAAAATTGCTTAAGTGCCTAGAATGCTTGGCAAAGTAATAATCTTCACTCATCTACTTTAATATTTTATAAATGACTGTGCAGTCTAACATACTTGCACTGCGGCCAGGAAGGGGTTAAAAATTCTACTTATTGACAAAATTTAGGAATTTCTACGCACAAACAAGTTTTATGATGATAAAGTTATGTAACTCAAAATTTTAGGTGCAGAACACTAAACTGAACCACTGGCCATGTGGCCAGTGGTTCTTCGACGACAGTGGTATGCGCGGTGCACTTAGAACTGGTGGGAGGCTTTCGCCGTGGCTAGAGAGAGACGAAAAAATGATTCACCGTGCGGGTGCCGGGTCCATCGCGTCTGAGAGAAAAACTCAGCCCGAGACTTGTGACACGGGTGTAGGTTTAAGGGTACCCTTTGTGACGCGAGTCACACTCACCTCATACCACTAAACCACTAGCCATGTGAGTGGTTTCCATCTTAGACTGCATCATCACTTAACATCAGGTGTGATAGCGCAACCATTTCATCCAATTACAGTGCTCTCACCTTGCATCATCACTGTGACCAACATCCTCAAAGTCTTGTGTTGCTTCTTTTCCTGCTGCATCCAGCAGAGTGTCTTCACCACCGGGATGCTTGTGTGAAACAAAATAATTTATTTGAAGAAAACCATTACTAAATGTTAAATCTATCAATAGTGGCTTTACTGCCAATCATGTAGATATAACCTACTAGAAAACATCTAGCAATTTCAATTATAATTCAAATATATTCAGAAATTTACAAACATTCAAATATGAAAACTGAAATATTGTTTTATTTGAGTACTTTTTGGATGTATTGAAATAAATAAATTAAGTAATATTGAACTACATCCAACTAAAGTAGTGATCTTGTAAGTTTCTAATTTCTTACATGCTTAATAGAGCATGTTAAGTCATCAAGGTCTTTATAATTACCATCATTTTTTAATCAATGCTAATTTATTTTGTAACCTAAGTTGAGAAATCAGTACTAAGTACATTAAGTACGACAATCAAGTAGTGGGTCTATGAAAATCCCTTTCTTCATTATAAGAGGGAAAAATATGGCAATTTGTTACATTAATCCATTAAAATGAAAACCTTAACCTTGAACTACTCTTAATTTAAATATATAAAATTACCTCTTCCAGAAAACTTGTCACATCATAAACATTGTCGTGAATTATCATCCATACACCATTATCCTTACTATTATGTTTCTTTACTTCAGCCGTAGATATCACTTTTTGAGAAGATTCAGAACGGAGGTCGGTCATGGTTAAAAAAATTAATTACACAAACCCCAACGTTTTATAAAGGAAAATTATTGGAATAACAAGGTTCTCGTGCGCTTCAGGACTTCTACTTATGCTCTATTTAATTCAAAAAATGTCGAATATCAATCACCAACTTATTGATTTATTTATTCGAAAGACACCAACTTGGAACGACAAAATCATATGATTTTTGTTGACAACCTGTGGAAACTGGAAACTTGACAATTCAATTAAATCTGTGCTTGACATCGACATTGATTAACATTGACAAGTATTTTTATTTTATTTGTTTCCAAATCAAGGTCTTTTGAGTTTTGGAAATTCCCGCTCTACATTTCTTGATCTATAATGATTTAATCTGTAAAATTCTAAGTAAAATTAGTCTATCACTTTTCAGAGAGAGGCAAGAAAGAATTTGATCCCAGGCCGTAAAATAAATATAAAAAAGTGTTAGAAGTGTCAACGTCACAACGTCAAGGAACAAGCACAGCACAGTCACAGACGACATTTCGTATTTATTGTTTACATATTTCTTAACCTAAAAGACTTTTTATTTAATACGATATTTTACCCGAATTTGAGAAAAAAATAAATGGCTGAAGACATTGATTTTAACGATGTTTTAGATGACATATTTCTGAGCGAAAACAAACAATGTGAACAAAGTTATGAAGAGGGTTTTAAAATTGGCTCTGAAGCTGGAAATCCAGAAGGATATCATTTGGGATATCACAGAGGTGCAGAATTGGGGAGAGAACTAGGTACTTATTCATTTTATTCTAAAATAAAATAATATTATTGCATAATATAGCAGTATTTTGAATTGACAGTCTACTCACATCACAGATTTGGCTATTTTCTATGAAGAGAAATGTTTTTAATAATAATAATAAAATAAAAATAGTTTATTTCAGCAACAAAAGTAGAACACAACAAACAGTAAGCTGGAGCCTTTTTTTAAGAGTACTAAATATACTCCTGTATTAAAAGACTCCGCTCTTCCTAAATAGTAGTTGTAACAAATAACAATATCCGTAATATAATTTAAACATAGTGAAAAGTTCTATATTTATATATATACATACTTATGTAGTTGAATTTTAAAAAAACCAGCCTTAGTAGTTATAACTCTACTAGCTCTATATTATAACCATATAGACTTACACCATAGACCCTGCAACCACAGTAAAAACATGAAATGTATAAGAAATTGGAGAGAGGTCCTTGATTCAATTCTGCCTGCTGAACTATAGTTTAGTTCTCTCTAACTATACAATGTTCAGCAGGCAAAATAAAGATAGAGGATATTGGTGATCTTACTAATTATATCTGTGTATTTAATAAAAAAAAATAAATAACTTGTATTCTATATTACAATATTCTCAAACCAATGTCCTCAAAAACCATTATCATTATCATACCATATAGGAGAGGGGATATGGATCATAGACCAACCACGCTGCTTCAATGCGGGTTGGCGGGCTTAGGGTGATAATGTTTCACTTATTTTAGATCACTTATCATCAAAAATCATAGATACAAAAAAAAATTTTCAAATGTTTGCAATTTCAATACAAGAAATGATATTTACAGGTTACTACTTAGGAGTGGTGACATATCACATACAAAACAAAGACAAACAAACTCCGCTGTACACAGAAAAGTTGTTAAAGCAGTTGGAAAAAGTGCAAGAACTCATAAACACTTTTCCTCGCAGTAACTCAGAGGAGCACGACATTTTAGCTCTTGCTGAAACTATCCGGGCGCAATACAAGAAAGCTTGTGCTTTGTTGAAGATACCTTCTGCAAATCCTTATGATTCTACTGTCTCTTTTTAAATATTTTTCTTGTAAGTTAAGTTTTAGTACAGATTATTTTAAAATTATGCATAAAAGTAGCCTGTTTGCACCTAAGACAATTTTTTAGATTAATCTAATGACCTGATCTTATGTCAATAGCTAAACAACAGAGCAAAACTTTACAGGACATCCTAACTAATATTATAAATGCGAAAGTAACTCTGTCTGTCTGTCTTGCTTTCACTCTACAACTACTGAACCGATTTAAATGAAATTTGGTACACAGTAAGTCTAGAGCCTGAAAAAGGACATAGGCTACTTTTAATTGCGAAAAAAGGGTTGTAAGGGGTTAAAGGGGGGATGAAATGTTCTATGAAAGTGTCGTCATTTTGAAAGCTTAAGACCTATTTCTTAGGCAGTTGATTAGATATTAATAAATATGACATTCAAAGCTTAGAATAATTAGGCTGCCGTAATAACTAATTCCACGCGGACGAAGTCGCGGGCAAAAGCTAGTAAGGAATAAATCACATGGTACTTCAATACTACATCAATTTGATGCATAGATGGTACCGATAGTGGAACTACACTGAATTAACGTAATCAACTACTTATGGACCAAAGTACATGACAACTGCAGTACGTACACAGTATTTTTTACGTACTTTTCCTTTTTTCAACACCTACCATGTAAGTGGTTAGGCTATGTGGCTTCGACCATGAGGTCCTAGTTTGGGTCGCTGGAATAATTCTGGGTTTTTAATTCTATAAAATTGTCAGTACATTCCAAGCCCAGAGTTGGGAAGTTGTTGGTGTTACACCTCATGCCCTGGAAAACATGTTAAGCCATTGGTCCCAGTCACTATCATCAGAATCTGATAGTGATCATTAATGTATTAAACATTATTGTATTGGAGAAGTGCGTTGGGTCTATATTTGACACTCCGGGCGCATGGTATGCGCGGTGGATTTATAAGACGGAGGTCCTGGGTTCGATTCCCAGCGGGGCAGATTGAGATTTTTCTTAATTTGTCTTGGTCTGGCTGGTGGGAGGCTTTCGCCGTGGCTAGTTACCACCCTACCGGCAAAGACGTACCGCCAAGGGATTTAGCGTTCCGGTACGATGTCGTGTAGAAACCGAAAGGGGTGGGGATTTCATCCTACTCCTAACAAATTAGCCCGCTTCCATCTTAGATTGCATCATCACTTAACATCAGGTGTGATAGCAGTCAAGGGCTAACTTGTAGTCGATAAAATAAAATAAAAAAATAACCCCTTTCTTACATGGAAGGAAGCCTGGCCCAGTAGCGGGCTGGTAATTGGCAAATAATGATAATATTAACACAATTAAACAAGGATAAAATATAATACTTTACTAAAACAATAATATATTATTTTTCAGGTAAATCTACAATGAGTTCTACAATTCCCAAGCTGCACAGCAAAATAGATAAAGCAATTGCATTTCTCACTCCATTTCTGCCCCTCGCTAACTGTCATATGGTGGAATTCTTTACAGACAACCACTGGGATAATTTGTTGCCCAGTAAATTGAGAAACTATCTAGATGACTGTGACTTCAATGATGCTGTTGAATTGTTTTGGAGGTGTGCTGAAGGAATCCATACTGGTATACATTTATTAGATCAACAAATAAGGGCTAACGATAAAACACGCGCGGGTGCGGGCGCACGCGTCGGACGACCGCCGCGGGCCACAAATCCGCGAGCGGGCACCCGTTGCGTGCGCCCGTCTCAGTTAGCGTTGCTAGTATAATTTTGATGTCGAACGTGTACAGTTGTGTGGAGTAGATTACCATGGATTATTTTCTAATTTATTATTTGACAAAAAGACGTCAACGGAAACAACGTCGACTGCATAACCCGTTGTTGACAAGCAGGTTACTCAGCGTAGAATTCGAAAATTCATTCGCCATATCCCATAATACTGGCCGAAATTGCACCTCAATTATTACGCGCTCTGTATGTATTCATGATTGTACCTAACGTTCGAGGCGTGTGGCGTGTGACATCTAGCGGCGCTCGTCTGATTTGTAGAAACAAATACGCTCGCGAGTGCCCGCCGCGTGCGCCCGCATCGTGTACCCGCCGCCCGCCGCGCGTGTGACAATCCGTCGCCCGCGCCCACGCTCCGTCGCACGCGCCTGCGCTGTCCATACTATTTTTCATTATACACACGCGAGTGTACGCCCGCATGAGTTGTAGCGTTAGCCCTAATAGAGTTATATCTTACAACATGTGATAAGGTTTACATGTTAAGAATATTTTAGATGGTGAAAAAAGTATTATTTGAATGAAGAGTGGAAAAATTTCATGTTAAATAGAAAATGATAAGTTGTATTGATGAGAAGGTCATTAAAGATTGTTATTAACTCACTGATTTTTTTTACTGTCCATTAATTAACACTTGTATAATTTAATCGTATATTAGCCCAATCCACTCTTTTTTTTTTATCAACTACAAGTTGGCCCTTGACTACTATCACACCTGATGTTAAGTGATGATGCAGTCTAAGATGGAAGTGGGTTAACTTGTTAGGAATAGGACGAAAATCCACACCCCTTTCGGTTTCTACACGACATCGTACCGGAACGCTGAATCGCTTGGCGGTACGTCTTTGTCGGTAGGGTGGTAACTAGCCGCAGCGAAAGCCTCCCACCAGCCAGACCAAGACAAATTAAGAAAAATCTCAATCTGCCCCGCCGGGAATCGAACCCAGGACCTTCGTCTTATAAATCCACCGCGCATCCCACTACGCCATGGAGGTCGTCAAACTCAGACAGTTTTCTATACTGGATTTAAGAATATACATCTACCAGCATTAATAATTTTGGTATGTAGTAAAAAAATTGAACAGATAAAAAAGGAAAATCTTTTGACGAAAAATTAGCTTTGTTGTAATCAATTGTAAAAATCGCTAGTACCTAGCTCTTTACCTTAATTGTTTTTTACAGACAGAAATGAGTTATCAAAATGGGTGCAGGAGACCCGAAGCCACTGTTTAACTGTAGACGATGAGTACTGTCTCTCAGCAGACCAACTACAAGAACGCATCAGGTCCTGGGGCGGTGACATGATGCCAGAAGTGAAGATCTCAGAGTTTATGAACGACAAGAAAAGTTATGAGGTAGTGTATAGTTAATTTTCAACTGACAAGAAGCAAGTGCAACAAATAATCAAGTAGTAGAATCACTAGCATAGAAGGGTTTTTAACACTACTAACATTGACATATTAATACTATGGACTTCGGGTCAGCGATAAAAAGTGTCCGAACCAAAAGTAAGCCAAAACGCGAAATGATTTCCAATCGCAATTCAGTCTCATATTAGCTGACTGACAGAATACACGTCAACAATGCCGTAATGTGTTATAAAAAACTTGTAAGAACTACCCGAGTAAGGTGAGAAAAGAAGACGGTGTACCATATTTTCAGTAAGTAAATATTTACTGATGATTTTAAAGTATTATTTTGCTTAGAAACAGACTATTTTAATAAAATTTTAATAAACTATAGAAACGAATTACATAACCAACCAAAATGAACAAAAGTATCTATCTGTCCTTTTCCCATACGCTACCCGCGTATAGGATGGAAGGAGTGCAATATGTTTATCTAATTAACCACATTTAGTTCGGATCTGCCGTGAGCAATAGAATGTTTTAGAACAACGACTGCATAGAGTTATTTTGTTGTTTAACATTTGAATTATTTAATTACTTAATTTTTGAATGAGAATAATTTGATTATTTTCAATTCAAAAATTTTTATTTTTTATGTCAACTTTTATTTTTTATGTCATGAATATTAATCAAATAACTTTTACCATAATAGTATATTAATTTGATAACTATAAGAATTATCTACATGAAATTAGGAACAGTTATTTAAAAAAGTGATCTAACGTCATTGAAGTAAAAAAATATATTTTCAGTTTAATTAAAAAGAGGAAAATATAGAGAACTTAAAATTTCAAAGTAAAGAACTATGTCGAGTGACGTATCATTTTGTACATTAGTGGATTTGATTTGTAATTAATTATTATTATAACTAGATATTATTTTATACAAGATAATCACAACAATTATTATTTGGTACAAGATTTATCCCAGCATATAGAGGTCAGGGATATGTAAATATAAATTAAAATTTGCTGTAAATATAATATATAAATATAAGATGCCAAAAAATTTGGAAGCTACCGACTCCACACCATTTATGTTGTCCTAATTTCACGAGAAGATGTCATGTCAAAAAAAGGCTGCCATGGTAACCGTCAATCGAAGCTGATTACTTATTGCATGCAATTAGACCGTTGCAAATTAGACTGTATAACAATACGATAAGACATACATTACAATGTTATTTTGTGTATAAAAACATAAATACTTCCTAGTGTGTATAAAATATCTTGGGACACTTTTAACATAAATTTTGCATTAGACCCGAAGTCCATAGTATTAATATGTCATCATCATCATCATCATCATTATCAGCCAATAGACGTCCACTGCTGGACATAGGCCTTTTTTAGGGACTTCCAAACACAACGATCCTGAGCCGCATGTGCCCAGCGGCTCCCTGCGACCCGTTTGATGTCATCAGTCCACCTGGTGGGGGGTCGACCAACACTGCGCTTTCCGGTGCGGGGTCGCCATTCTAGCACCTTCGGCCCCCAACGTCCATCAGCTGTTCGAACCACGTGCCCCGCCCATTGCCACTTCAGTTCTGCGACTCGCTGAGCTATGTCGGTTATTTTGGTTCTTCTGCGGATCTCCTCATTTCTGATTCGATCACGCAGAGATACTCCGAGCATTGCTCTTTCCATCGCCCGCTGAGTGACTCTGAGCCTTCTTATGAAGCCCGCAGTTAGCGACCAAGTCTCGGATCCGTATGTCATCACTGGCAACACGCACTGTTCGAAGACCTTCGTCTTCAGGCACTGAGGAATTTTGGACGAAAAGATGTCACGCAGTTTCCCGAACGCTGCCCAACCGAGTTGGATTCGGCGGTTCACCTCTTTCTCGAAATTGGACCTACCTAACTGGACCATATGCCCTAGGTATATATACTCGTCTACAATTTCGAGTGCAGAATTTTCAACAATAACTGGGTGGAGCGAAACATGAGCATTACACATGATCTTTGTCTTGCTCATGTTCATTTTAAGGCCCACCTGTTGAGAAACTCTGCTGAGGTCATTGAGCATATTATTAAGGTCATCTAGAGATTCTGCCATTATCACTACATCGTCGGCAAACCGCAGTTGAGTGAGGTACTCGCCATTGATGTTGATGCCAAGTCCGTTCCAGTCCAAGAGCTTAAAGACGTCTTCCAATGCGGCGGTAAATAGCTTCGGGGAGATAACATCTCCCTGTCGCACTCCTCGCTGCAATTGGATTGGCCTCGTAGTCTCATCCTATATACGGACTGACATGGTGGCGTTTTCGTACAGGCACTGCAACGCTTGGATGTACCGGTAGTCGATTCGGCACCTCTGCAATGACCTTAACACAGCCCAGGTTTCCACCGAATCAAAGGCTTTCTCATAGTCCACAAACGCCAAGCAAAGTGGCCGGTTATACTCTTCGGTCTTTTGTATAACCTGCCGCAGCGTATGGATGTGGTCTATGGTACTAAAGCCTTGTCGGAAACCGGCTTGTTCGGGAGGCTGGAAGTCATCAAACCTACGAGCGAGACGATTCGTGATGACTCTGGAGAACAACTTGTAGACATGACTCAGCAGCGAGATTGGTCTGTAATTCTTCAGCAAGGTATTGTCACCCTTTTTGAAGAACAGAACAACCACGCTCCTGTGCCACGCCTGAGGCGTCTTGCCCTCGTGAATGACGGAATTGAACAATCGCTGAAGGACTTCAAGTATCGGTTTACCACCCGCTTTCAGGAGTTCTGCTGTGATTCCGTCATCACCTGGCGCCTTGTTGTTCTTTAGGTGTCAGGAGGCCAGTGTCAGGCAGCAGTGACACTGGTTCGAATAGTCCAGCTCTGCGGTGACCAACCCGCCTGCCCAGCGTGGTCACTATAGGGCATTTCTTTTATGGGAGACGGACCAAGGAAACAGCCCCTAGTCCCCGGCAGCCCCGCTATTCCTGGCTCTGGCAGCGGTCATGGTAACGGCGGGGCAAGGGGTGTCAAGAATCTCCGGCAGAGATTCCGCTGCCAACCCCGACGACTGGACCTGGCAACATTCAACGCACGCACTTTGAGGACTGACGAAAAGGTGATCGAACTGGAAGAAGTATTAAGTAAGTTGCGCTGGAGCATTATAGGATTGTCTGAAGTCCGAAGAGAGGGCGAGGACTCGATAATCCTGAATTCCGGCAATTTACTATACTACCGGGAGGGCGAACATCTGTCCCAAGGTGGTGTTGGGTTTATCGTTCACAAGTCCCTCGTTAACAATGTTGTACGAGTCGAGAGTGTGTCGAGCAGGGTAGCGTTCCTTGTCCTCCGAATTACCAAACGGTATTCGTTGAAGGTTATACAGGTTTACGCACCGACCTCGGCACAACCCGACGAGGAGGTAGAGGTATTGTATGAGGATATTTCAAGAGCCCTGCATGCTTCGAACTCCTACTACAATGTTGTTATGGGGGATTTCAATGCAAAGCTGGGCGAGAGGAGTGGTTCAGAGTTGAGAGTGGGGCAATTTGGCTATGGGCAACGGAACCACAGGGGCCAAATGTTGGCTGACTTCATGGAGAAGGAGGGCCTCTTTATGATGAACTCCTTCTTCAAGAAGCCACCACATAGGAAATGGACCTGGTTGAGCCCCGATGGTTCCACGAGAAATGAGATTGACTTCATCTTGTCGACCAGACGGCATATATTCAACGATGTCTCTGTGATCAATAGGGTCAAAACCGGCAGTGATCACCGACTGGTAAGAGGCACGTTGAATATCAATGTACAGCTTGAACGGTACCGACTGGTGAAGTCAACGCTCCGACCTACTCGTGCCCACATCCAAAACCCCGAAAGCTTTCAACTGGAACTCCAGAACCGCTTCGATTGCCTAGCACATTGTGTTGATGTGGACGATCTGAACAACAGGCTAGTGGAAACTGTCCATTCGGTTGGGTCTAAGTTCTATAAGACCCACCGCCCAAAAACCAACAAGAAATTCTCTGACCAAACACTCAAGCTCATGGAGGAAAGACAAGGAATGCGATTACAGTCTTCAGGGGACGCTCTGAACTACCGACGTATCAATAGACAGATCTCTAAGTCGCAGAAATGTGACTTACGCCGCTACAACACCGAGCGTATCATAGATACAATAAAACACAACCGTGGCTCGAAAGTGTTCGCGAAAGATCTGTCTATTGGACGCAGTCAGTTGACGCGTCTGAAGACCGATGACGGTAATCTCATTTCTTCCAAGCCCGAGATCTTGGGTGAGGTCGAGAAGTTCTATGGACAGTTATACACGTCAACTCAAAAGCCTGTTGACAATTTGGCTGAAGACCCCAGAGCCAAATTGACCCGACACTATACCGAAGATATCCCGGACGTCAGCCTAGACGAGATTAGTATGGCTCTCGATTAATATGTCAATGACTACTAAAGCCAAACTCGATTGAGAATGCTTGTCAACAAACAAATTTAAAATGAAGGTAGAAAATGCAACACATTTTATGTCAAATAAATTTAAAATTATGTTTTGTTTTTTTATAGACTCTTATTTAAAAGATATTGAATATATTAATTACTTTTAAGCTTACTAATCTAATTTATTGTCACGAATTCGTCATTTACTAGTTAATTACAAAAATTAGGTGTAAAATGACTAGCGATTTCTACCTCCATTTTTAATTTGTTTGTTGACAAGCATTCTCAATCGAGTTTGGCTTTAGTTAATAATTAATAATTAATTTATTAACTATATTATACTAAAGCCAAACTCGATTGAGAATGCTTGATTTGATTTGAGAGAGATTTATATTATAATAGAGATACTTATATTCGACTTTCCTAATCTTAAGCGATAGGAACATAACAAAAAAGAACAAAATTAAAACAAAATAATTTCAATGTAATTCCTATATTATCTAAATTCTAAATTAAAGTCGGCGTGTCCATGAGTGCCTTAGATGATTCTGTTTATTTAGTACACTATACGGTTCATATACAAAGTATACGCACATAGCATATAAAAAATCTACCACTTTATTATTACAAGGGGAAAATGTAAAATAATTTTAATAATTTCCCCTGTTTTTGAATTAAAATATTTCATATTTTAAATTTTTTTTCAGAAGTTTTACGATATGACAGTAGATGGATAGTATTTTGGTTGTCTATGGTCAGGTCCAAGTGATGTCTCGCGCGGTGGCGTCTCTGTGCGCGGCGAGCGGCGCGTCGCACTGTGTGGAGGCGGGCGGCGGGCGCGGGCCGCTGCTGCTGGCGCTGAGCCTCGCCTACCGTCTGCCCAGCCTCACCCTCGACTGCGACCAGCGCACCCTCGCTAGCGCTCACAAGAGGGTCAAACTTATACAGGTAAAGAGCATCCTCACATAGACATAGGGCAGTATGTCTCTGTGCGCGGCGAGCGGCGCGTCGCACTGTGTGGAGGCGGGCGGCGGGCGCGGGCCGCTGCTGCTGGCGCTGAGCCTCGCCTACCGTCTGCCCAGCCTCACCCTCGACTGCGACCAGCGCACCCTCGCTAGCGCTCACAAGAGGGTCAAACTTATACAGGTAAAGAGCATCCTCACATAGACATAGGGCAGTATGTCTCTGTGCGCGGCGAGCGGCGCGTCGCACTGTGTGGAGGCGGGCGGCGGGCGCGGGCCGCTGCTGCTGGCGCTGAGCCTCGCCTACCGTCTGCCCAGCCTCACCCTCGACTGCGACCAGCGCACCCTCGCTAGCGCTCACAAGAGGGTCAAACTTATACAGGTAAAGAGCATCCTCACATAGACATAGGGCAGTATGTCTCTGTGCGCGGCGAGCGGCGCGTCGCACTGTGTGGAGGCGGGCGGCGGGCGCGGGCCGCTGCTGCTGGCGCTGAGCCTCGCCTACCGTCTGCCCAGCCTCACCCTCGACTGCGACCAGCGCACCCTCGCTAGCGCTCACAAGAGGGTCAAACTTATACAGGTAAAGAGCATCCTCACATAGACATAGGGCAGTATGTCTCTGTGCGCGGCGAGCGGCGCGTCGCACTGTGTGGAGGCGGGCGGCGGGCGCGGGCCGCTGCTGCTGGCGCTGAGCCTCGCCTACCGTCTGCCCAGCCTCACCCTCGACTGCGACCAGCGCACCCTCGCTAGCGCTCACAAGAGGGTCAAACTTATACAGGTAAAGAGCATCCTCACATAGACATAGGGCAGTATGTCTCTGTGCGCGGCGAGCGGCGCGTCGCACTGTGTGGAGGCGGGCGGCGGGCGCGGGCCGCTGCTGCTGGCGCTGAGCCTCGCCTACCGTCTGCCCAGCCTCACCCTCGACTGCGACCAGCGCACCCTCGCTAGCGCTCACAAGAGGGTCAAACTTATACAGGTAAAGAGCATCCTCACATAGACATAGGGCAGTATGTCTCTGTGCGCGGCGAGCGGCGCGTCGCACTGTGTGGAGGCGGGCGGCGGGCGCGGGCCGCTGCTGCTGGCGCTGAGCCTCGCCTACCGTCTGCCCAGCCTCACCCTCGACTGCGACCAGCGCACCCTCGCTAGCGCTCACAAGAGGGTCAAACTTATACAGGTAAAGAGCATCCTCACATAGACATAGGGCAGTATGTCTCTGTGCGCGGCGAGCGGCGCGTCGCACTGTGTGGAGGCGGGCGGCGGGCGCGGGCCGCTGCTGCTGGCGCTGAGCCTCGCCTACCGTCTGCCCAGCCTCACCCTCGACTGCGACCAGCGCACCCTCGCTAGCGCTCACAAGAGGGTCAAACTTATACAGGTAAAGAGCATCCTCACATAGACATAGGGCAGTATGTCTCTGTGCGCGGCGAGCGGCGCGTCGCACTGTGTGGAGGCGGGCGGCGGGCGCGGGCCGCTGCTGCTGGCGCTGAGCCTCGCCTACCGTCTGCCCAGCCTCACCCTCGACTGCGACCAGCGCACCCTCGCTAGCGCTCACAAGAGGGTCAAACTTATACAGGTAAAGAGCATCCTCACATAGACATAGGGCAGTATGTCTCTGTGCGCGGCGAGCGGCGCGTCGCACTGTGTGGAGGCGGGCGGCGGGCGCGGGCCGCTGCTGCTGGCGCTGAGCCTCGCCTACCGTCTGCCCAGCCTCACCCTCGACTGCGACCAGCGCACCCTCGCTAGCGCTCACAAGAGGGTCAAACTTATACAGGTAAAGAGCATCCTCACATAGACATAGGGCAGTATGTCTCTGTGCGCGGCGAGCGGCGCGTCGCACTGTGTGGAGGCGGGCGGCGGGCGCGGGCCGCTGCTGCTGGCGCTGAGCCTCGCCTACCGTCTGCCCAGCCTCACCCTCGACTGCGACCAGCGCACCCTCGCTAGCGCTCACAAGAGGGTCAAACTTATACAGGTAAAGAGCATCCTCACATAGACATAGGGCAGTATGTCTCTGTGCGCGGCGAGCGGCGCGTCGCACTGTGTGGAGGCGGGCGGCGGGCGCGGGCCGCTGCTGCTGGCGCTGAGCCTCGCCTACCGTCTGCCCAGCCTCACCCTCGACTGCGACCAGCGCACCCTCGCTAGCGCTCACAAGAGGGTCAAACTTATACAGGTAAAGAGCATCCTCACATAGACATAGGGCAGTATGTCTCTGTGCGCGGCGAGCGGCGCGTCGCACTGTGTGGAGGCGGGCGGCGGGCGCGGGCCGCTGCTGCTGGCGCTGAGCCTCGCCTACCGTCTGCCCAGCCTCACCCTCGACTGCGACCAGCGCACCCTCGCTAGCGCTCACAAGAGGGTCAAACTTATACAGGTAAAGAGCATCCTCACATAGACATAGGGCAGTATGTCTCTGTGCGCGGCGAGCGGCGCGTCGCACTGTGTGGAGGCGGGCGGCGGGCGCGGGCCGCTGCTGCTGGCGCTGAGCCTCGCCTACCGTCTGCCCAGCCTCACCCTCGACTGCGACCAGCGCACCCTCGCTAGCGCTCACAAGAGGGTCAAACTTATACAGGTAAAGAGCATCCTCACATAGACATAGGGCAGTATGTCTCTGTGCGCGGCGAGCGGCGCGTCGCACTGTGTGGAGGCGGGCGGCGGGCGCGGGCCGCTGCTGCTGGCGCTGAGCCTCGCCTACCGTCTGCCCAGCCTCACCCTCGACTGCGACCAGCGCACCCTCGCTAGCGCTCACAAGAGGGTCAAACTTATACAGGTAAAGAGCATCCTCACATAGACATAGGGCAGTATGTCTCTGTGCGCGGCGAGCGGCGCGTCGCACTGTGTGGAGGCGGGCGGCGGGCGCGGGCCGCTGCTGCTGGCGCTGAGCCTCGCCTACCGTCTGCCCAGCCTCACCCTCGACTGCGACCAGCGCACCCTCGCTAGCGCTCACAAGAGGGTCAAACTTATACAGGTAAAGAGCATCCTCACATAGACATAGGGCAGTATGTCTCTGTGCGCGGCGAGCGGCGCGTCGCACTGTGTGGAGGCGGGCGGCGGGCGCGGGCCGCTGCTGCTGGCGCTGAGCCTCGCCTACCGTCTGCCCAGCCTCACCCTCGACTGCGACCAGCGCACCCTCGCTAGCGCTCACAAGAGGGTCAAACTTATACAGGTAAAGAGCATCCTCACATAGACATAGGGCAGTATGTCTCTGTGCGCGGCGAGCGGCGCGTCGCACTGTGTGGAGGCGGGCGGCGGGCGCGGGCCGCTGCTGCTGGCGCTGAGCCTCGCCTACCGTCTGCCCAGCCTCACCCTCGACTGCGACCAGCGCACCCTCGCTAGCGCTCACAAGAGGGTCAAACTTATACAGGTAAAGAGCATCCTCACATAGACATAGGGCAGTATGTCTCTGTGCGCGGCGAGCGGCGCGTCGCACTGTGTGGAGGCGGGCGGCGGGCGCGGGCCGCTGCTGCTGGCGCTGAGCCTCGCCTACCGTCTGCCCAGCCTCACCCTCGACTGCGACCAGCGCACCCTCGCTAGCGCTCACAAGAGGGTCAAACTTATACAGGTAAAGAGCATCCTCACATAGACATAGGGCAGTATGTCTCTGTGCGCGGCGAGCGGCGCGTCGCACTGTGTGGAGGCGGGCGGCGGGCGCGGGCCGCTGCTGCTGGCGCTGAGCCTCGCCTACCGTCTGCCCAGCCTCACCCTCGACTGCGACCAGCGCACCCTCGCTAGCGCTCACAAGAGGGTCAAACTTATACGGTAAAGAGCATCCTCACATAGACATAGGGCAGTATGTCTCTGTGCGCGGCGAGCGGCGCGTCGCACTGTGTGGAGGCGGGCGGCGGGCGCGGGCCGCTGCTGCTGGCGCTGAGCCTCGCCTACCGTCTGCCCAGCCTCACCCTCGACTGCGACCAGCGCACCCTCGCTAGCGCTCACAAGAGGGTCAAACTTATACAGGTAAAGAGCATCCTCACATAGACATAGGGCAGTATGTCTCTGTGCGCGGCGAGCGGCGCGTCGCACTGTGTGGAGGCGGGCGGCGGGCGCGGGCCGCTGCTGCTGGCGCTGAGCCTCGCCTACCGTCTGCCCAGCCTCACCCTCGACTGCGACCAGCGCACCCTCGCTAGCGCTCACAAGAGGGTCAAACTTATACAGGTAAAGAGCATCCTCACATAGACATAGGGCAGTATGTCTCTGTGCGCGGCGAGCGGCGCGTCGCACTGTGTGGAGGCGGGCGGCGGGCGCGGGCCGCTGCTGCTGGCGCTGAGCCTCGCCTACCGTCTGCCCAGCCTCACCCTCGACTGCGACCAGCGCACCCTCGCGAGCGCTCACAAGAGGGTCAAACTTATACAGGTAGAGAGCATCCTGACATAGACATAGGAAAGTATATCAGTGTACATAGCTCCTGCCATAGCTGGCGCAAATCGCAAGGCTTTTGGCTGGAAGCAAAAAAAATTGAATTGCTTATTAAGTATCTATTATCACATCTATCTTTTTATAGAAACAATGGCACGCAATAGCAAAGAGGATTAAGGATGGTACGGCAGAGCGCATATCGGAGGCAATCGATACGGAGCTTCATCGCTTTGCAGAGAGTTACATCACTAGCGACACAGACCTGCTACAAATTGTGAGGGAGAAGTTTCCAGAACACTCGAATGCTGACATCAGACTGCTTTTAACAGGTTTAACATTGTTTGTTTTAACAAGGATAGCTATTTCTTTTTTTACCCGACTGTGTCAGAAGGAGGGTTATGTTTTTCGAGCGTATGTATGTATGTCCATTTCTTCGGCACGCGCTACAGCCTAAACGACTGAACGGATTTTGACATGTGAGGTGTCGTTGAGTTTGTCAAAGTTGTGGTAGTGACATAGCCTATATAAATTTTCAAAATGGCGGCTGTAAATGGGGGAAAAAAGGGGGGATGCGTGTGGTTTTTTTTTTTCACTTATCTTAGCAATATGGGTACCAATTGAAAGGTCGTAAAAAGACCATTCCAAAAATATAAATATCATATCATGTTCATATATTTTTTTAAGTACTTAGATGAAAATTTAATATCACTATCATTCTTAAAAATGTAACATTTTCAAACTATTATTATATTTTTGAAAAAAAAATATATAAACTAAAACATTAAAGCAGTATAGTATAGAAAATTCCTTCTTCCTTTTTCATAGCCCCAGTAGTTAGGAATGCGCATGGATATGTCAGTCATTTCTCTAATATCTACTTTCCGGACCTAAGTTATATGGATCCGTGTTATTTAGAATTGTTCCTTTAAGATAACAACCAAGATCGGAAGCTTAAGGTGTTGGCCAAGATGGTATATTTGGAGAGCACGTTAATTTTTTTTCATCTCCAAACTAAGAATATCTCGAAAGAAGTATCGCTGACTCTTTCATTCCATCTAATCAAAAAAGGGAGGCATTTTTTCTATTTCGTCGCTATTCGACAATGTCTTCTTTACACCAAATTTATCTGTTGATGAATTCGCTATGAAACATTCAATTTTTTACACGCCAACGTTTTGGCACTGCCGTCAAATCGATCAGATACGAGGTTATTTTTCATTGCCATTTCATTTAATGTTTTAGAACAACGACTGCATAGAGTTATTTTGTTGTTTAATATTTGAATTTTTTAATCCTTTATTTTTGAATTGAAAATAATTCCTTCACACTCGATTATTTTGATAACTATAAGAATTATCTACTATTTAAAACGGTGATCTAACGTCATTGTAGTAAAAAAATATATTGGTTGGTACTAGATTTATCCCAGCATATAGAAGTCACTGATACATTTAAAGCTTGCTATGAATATAATATATCGGTTAAAAATTACAAAAAAATTCAAAGCTACCTACTCTACACCATTTATGTTGTACTATTTTCACGAGAAGTTGCCATGTCAAAAAAAAGGCTGCCATGGCAACCATCAGTCAAAGCTGATTACTTATTGCAAGCAATTAGACCGTTGCAAATTAAACTGTATCACAATAATATAAGACATATATTACAATGTTTTAGTTTTTTCGTGAATTTTGTATTACACCCGAAGTCCATAGTACTAACTATTAATGTCAATGACCCTAGGTCTGCACACTTGCGGCAACCTCGGCCCGACGTCCCTCCGTCTGTTCGCACGCTGCGTCCACACGGGCGCGCTGCTCAACGTGCCGTGCTGCTACCACCTGCTCACAGAGACAGTGGATGAGATGGCGTTTGACGTGTTCCAGCGGGACTACGGGGATGGAAAGTGGGGGGAAGGGTTTCCTATGTCGGAACGGTTAAGAGGTAAAGTATTTACCGACTTTCGCAGTCGCAATTCCTTTTCAGTCCTGGGTCTGTAAACCCAAAGCCAAAGTATCGAGTTTTTCTTTTGAGAAATTCTCAGTAAAAATTTTTAGCCCAGATTTAGAAAGTTGTCGGTACACTTCTGGGCCTCCTAAAGCTCTTTGAGCTGTCGGTTCCGGTCGTTGTTATTAAAATCTGATAGGCTAATAATTAACCTAAGCCCACATGGTAGCAGCATGGTGGGCTTAAGCTCCACATCCTCTCTCCTATAAGAAGTATGGTTGTTAAAATAGACTGATGATGATGATGATGATGATGATATAAATTTACTGTTCACGACAACCCGTGCGCCGGTTAAGGACGTAAACCGGACGGTTATCTTAACCGAGCTTACGTTCTTAACCGGCGTACGGATTGTCGTCAACATTAAAGTTATGTTAACCGTTGGTTATGATAACTGAAATCTTGGTGCACACAGGCCTAAGTACTACTAAACACAGTTTTATTGTACAGGTTACAACTTGGGGAGAAACGCCCGCATGCTGGCAGCGCAGTCCATAGATAGAGTGGTGCACCATAGACAATTACCCGACAAAAGTCTGCTCTACCGCGCTTTATTACAGGTAAGTGCCGTAAATATTCTATACGTACAGGTTTTACCCGTACGAATTTGTGCATCACTATTTATTTTTTTATGGCAACATTAATGGAATAGTTTTAGTTACAACTAGTGAAAGCCCGCCCGACGACCTCCATGGCGCAGTGGTATGCGCGGTGGAATTATAAGACGGAGGTCCTGGGTTCGATTCCCGGCGGGGCAGATTGAGATTTTTCTTAATTTGTCTTGGTCTGGCTGGTGGGAGGCTTTCGCCGTGGCTAGTTACCACCCTACCGACAAAGACGTATCGCCACTCCCACTCCTAACAAGTTAGCCCGCTTCCATCTTAGACTGCATCATCACTTAACACCAGGTGTGATAGCAGTCAAGGGTCAACTTGTAGTCGATAAAAAAAAAAACTTCGTCCACATGAACTTTCAACCCTTCTCTTAAGGAAACGGGACTGATTTTCGGGATACACAATATCCTATATCCTTCCACGTAGTATGAACCCTAATCGTGTGAAGTTTTATTTAATGTACAGAAGAGTGGTTTCTTCAGAAAAACTGAATAAATGTTACCTGTACGAATATTGTAGTGCATTCCTAAAAAAATTTCATCTAATATACAATTCATGTTCATGTTTTTTGAATACATAATTTTGTACAAATTTAATTATGTCATTACCTACTTAACCTACCTATAGACTAATAAATTAATTTTACTTGTATTTTTAACCGACGAAAACAAATGGAGGAGGTTCTCAATTCAACACGTATATATTTTTTTGTGTATGACCACGCATAACTTTATACGGAGTTTTCCGATTTTGATAATTCTTTTTTTATTAGAAAGGGCACACTTCCAAGGTGGTCCCATTGTCATCATGTTAGGATTTAATGATGATATCCTGGGAAAATTTAAGGAACTCTTCAAATTTTATAGGCACACTTGCAGCGATTTCGGTTTTTGTGTAAGTATCGGTAGCTTTTTGGCTACAAGTGTCATATAATATACTATGACAGAGTAGTATTAGATAGTACGAGTACGTTACGTGGCGATAAATCACTAAAAAGTAAGAAATAAAAATTTTTAACAAAAAATAGAACCGACTCAAAACGCACTGAAATATAAAAAATAACTGTGTCATTTAGTTGCTTTAATTTACTTAAGCATATCTAGGAGTCGGTGCCAGCCAAGGTTTCTACTTTAAGAACCTAGAACCCACAAACTGCTTTACTACATTAAATAAATGTCCCTTAAACTTGCTGGCACCGACTTCATAGATATGTTAAAGTAAATTAAAGCAACTAAATGACAGTTATTTTTAACTTTTTAGTGCGTTTTGAGTCGGTTCTATTTTTTGTTATCATACTTAGATTTATTACTTATTACAAACTATAAAAATATTTTTCATTTATATTTTACAGGTAATCATCAAGAAGCATTTACCAAACTTACCTGTAACGGAAGGTAAACTCAAAGGCTTGTCATCTAAATGTCAAAATTTCAACGACTATTTCAAAATGGCCGACACTCTACTAAAACTCGAACTCTATGACAGTTTACCTAAAAGTTACCTCACAGATGTACACAAAAACCTAGATATGCAATGGCAAAGAATTGTTTTGTTTTATTTCGTTAGGTTATGTTTGGCACAAGTTATAGAGGGTGTTGTTTTGTTGGATAGACTATTGTATTTATATGAAAACGGTTTTGAAAAATGTTATCTCGTTAAGTTGTTCGACCCCGTTATATCGCCGCGTTGTCACAGTATTGTGGCTGTGAGATGACAATACGCCTTTAACGGTTTAAGGTATTTTATTATTTAAGTAAAATGGCTGGCTGGAAAAAACTGGCTAAGTAGGGCATTAAATAGAGAGAACTGGAAGAAGATGGAGGAGGCTTTTACACGCAAGGGACCACTAGTTGCGAAGAAACAATAAAATAATTTTTATGTATTGTTAAAACGAATCTTTGTAGAAGTGGAAATAAAGCATTTTTTTTTATCGACTACAAGTTGGACTTACAATCTGCTATCACACCTGATGTTAAGTGATGATGCAGTCTAAGATGGAAGCGGGCTAACTTGTTAGGAGTGGAATGAAATCCACACCCCTTTCGGTTTCTACACGACATCGTACCGGAACGCTAAATCGCTTGGCGGTACGTCTTTGTCGGTAAGGTGGTAACTAGCCACGGCGAAAGCCTCCCACCAGCCAGACCAAGACAAATTAAGAAAAATCTCAATCTGCCTCGTCGGGAATCGAACCTAGGACCTCCGTCTCATAAATCCACCGCGCATACCACTGCGCCACGGAGGTCGTCAAAATAATAATTATTTAAGTAATGGACGCCCGCGGTATCAATTAGCCTAGATGGCACTAAAGCCATAGGCTAATTGGTACCTAGACTATATTATTATTCAAAATGGACCAACTGTTAGTTTTAGAGATTAGCCGGAACAAAAAGACAAACAGAAATTTAAAAAACTTAATTTTGTACCGTTTAGACTTTCATTTGTATTTAGTAAAAAACTAATAATTTGAAATTACAAACAAACAGAGACTTTTATAAATTCTATATATTTATTACCTATTGGTACTAGCTGTAAGATTTATTGTTAAATATTCAATAAATAAATTACTGTTAAATTGTTGTTTTTTCATTAGCTATTGGCATTACACACCCGATGTTAAGTGGTGATAATGGTAGTAGAACTTGCCGAGGTTCATTCCAATAAGTCAATTGAACTAAGTTGGGAATCGAACCCTGTAATCATAGCATCATAGTAACGCTTAAACAATTTAAGTGGCCAAAAGATTTAATTTGATATAAAAAAAAATATAAATTTCTCGTATCAATCATCAAATCACTCTGCAAATACAAATTATTTTTGTGGTATAGTTTTTGCAAATCACGAAGGCGAGTTAGCTTTACGCGTGGTTGAACGTGTATATGAACATTGCTGTAGTGTGCGTGTGTGACGGAGCGATCAGTATCGGACTTGCCAAGAAATACTGTCAATAAGCGTCACGGAAATAACAAGCACAAATAACCGTTGCGACGACTCGGTCGTAACTGATCGCTGCGCCAGACACGCACACTACAGATTACTGTAAATATGCACGAGAAAGCTTTCTCGTGCATTGAAAAGAGTATATGGATTAGTTACCAGCGCTGTCATGACCTGCGCAGTTCAGCGTGTGGCATTTCTAGATGAGACACGATAATTGAGCTTTTCTCCCTTCCTAGTATTCGAACCCTGGACCTCGTGATCGAAGCCACGTAGGAGGAAAAGTCAAGCAGTGTAGTTGGTATGAAGAAACATGGTGTTATAGTAAAAACCTCTAAATGAGGAATGATAATGTCAAAAAGTCTTTCGTAGGATTGGGTGTACTCTTCTACAAGATGACCAATTCAGTTTTAGATCTGCCATTGCATAATACTCCAGTGCAATTAGACATTGAAAGAAACCGTTAGCCTAGGATTTGCCTTTTCTGAGAAGGTTTACTATGGTAACATATATATTTTTTTTCACCATCGGAAAGTAGAGATTTCAACGAACAGAAAGCACACCAATTTTTTGGAAAAAAATGATATTTTGACGGCCAATTTTTCGGTTGAAAATTAGGTTATTTTTTTGATATTCGTTCAAAATTAGGTGAAAAACTAAATATTTCGAACAAAAGTTTTAGATCAGGATTTTCACTAACCTGGTTTTTGAACTTTTCACATAAATTTTGAGGTTATGTGAAAAAAGTGTAGGAACAAAAGTTTTAGATCTTTTTATTACCTACAACTTTGCCATTCAACTATTTTCCGTAGGACTTAAAGTTTTGCCGGAAATTGAGAAAAACCGTTTTTTACCCCTATACCCTCACCCTCCACGCCTTCCCGACCTCAGATCGCCTGTAGATATTTTTCTTTTCATTTTTATGATATTCTCTTCCTTTTCCAATGGGTTTCATCCTACTGCGATTTTTTTTGGTTTCAAAAATTAAATGCACTGGTCTATAAGTTTAAATAATGTATTAAAATTAAAACTCACTTACTAAGTCAGGGTTATTATACTATTGATGATTTTTAAATGACAAAGACGTTCAAAGGCAATTGGATCGGCTTTCAACTTCACACAGGAAGTGAAACGAATAACTTTATTTAACAACAAACTTAATATTGTAAAATTTATAATCTTATAAAAAGAGCAACTGTTTAGTTTCTTGTCGGCTCTTCTCAACAGAACCTGCCTTCCAAGCCGGTGGTAGAGTCACTACAATTAGTCCAATTTGACGTTTCAAAAGTGCTTATAATAAGCCTACTTGAAATAAACGATTTTGAATTTCAAATATCAATTTACGTAATTCCTTGGCGAAGTATTTTCATCGGATTCGATTCAATATAAAGTGTAGGTACACAGTGGGCGGATGACTTAATTCCTCGTCTTTCTGTCCTTGAAATGGATATCAAATTAAAAGGGCAGGTGAATAATACATCTCTGTCACAGTGCGTCACAGGATATGAAATATCTCAATTGTTGTCACCTACCCACCAGATTATAATAAAAATAACGTTTTTATTAATAGTTCCAGGAACTCAACTTTTTTGTCTATCTCATCATTATCAACTTATTAATAGCCCACTATAGGGTCAGGTTATCTCCTTGTAGAAGAAGGGATATAGAACTTAGGTCCACCACGCTGCTCCTAGGCGAGCTGGCGGGCTTAGGATGATAATGTTTAATTAATTAACGATCACTAAAAACGGCTTAACGTTCTCTCCGACGAACGTAGTCTGTTTTTTTTTATCGACTACAAGTTGCTATCACACCTGATGTTAAGTGATGAAGCAGGCTAACTTGTTAGGAGTGGGACGAAAATCCACACCCCTTTCGGTTTCTACACGACATCGTCCCGGAACGCTGAATCGCTTGGCGATACGTCTTTGTCGGTAGCGTGGTAATTAGCCACGGCGAAAGCCTCCCACCAGCCAGACCAAGACAAATTAAGGAAAATCTCAATCTGCCCCGCCGGGAATCGAACCCAGGACCTCCGTCTTATAAATCCACCGCGCATACCACTGCACCAAGGAGGTCGGCACGGAGGCCTACCTACTACAAACTCAACCAAATTTTTATCTGTATTATACCTAATCATTTTTCATCATCGGTAGGTCGTCATCATTATCACTGTTGGACACAGGGTTCCTATATATGCTTATAAGCAGCGCCAGCATTCTATTGCTGGTTTTTAACCGACTTAAAAAAAAGGAGGTTATCAATTCGACCCGTAATGTGTTTAATATTTCCAAAACAGCCCAGTTTTCGCATAATATGTTAGTCTATATCAGCGTCTGAACACATATGCCAAATTTCAAAGTGTATGTATGTTTGTGTTTGCATGTATCTTCGGAACTACAAGTCTGATTTAAGTAATTCTTTTTTTGTTGTTCTAGGTATTATTTAACTTAGGGAACACTACAAGCAAGCAGCGATGTCGGTAGTTTATAAGTGGCTGGCGAATATTGGTACTCATAGTTTAGAACGAGTAGGTTTTACGTATGTTCATTGTCAATAAACCACTAAAAAGTATGAAAAAAAAATTTAATAAAAAATTAAACCGACTTTAAAACAAAACTTTAATTGTTTTTGCATTCAATCGGTGCCGACTTTATATAAATGCTTAAGTAGGCAAATTAAAGTAACTAAATGACCCAATTATATTTTTTCTTTTTAGTGCGTTTAGTTGGTTAAATTTTCCATCCATCTATCCACATCAAACGCTCTTTAAATCTGAAAAGAAGCCGATCAAGGGGTAACTAGGAGTATGTACCAGCCGTATTAGTTTAATCAATTTCGCAAGTATAAAAAAAAAATTTAACGACTTATCGTATTGTCGAAGAAATGTTTTTAACCAATAAACAAAAAATTATCAAATTCAAATTAAATTCAAAATCATTTATCCAAGAGGCTTACTACAGTTTTGAAACGTCAAATTGGACTATTTGTAATGACTCCCACCCATCCTCTTTTTATAAATTACCAATTTTACAATATTAAGTGTGTTGTTACAGCTTCCTGTGTGAAGTTGAAAGCCATTAACCTTCATTTAAAAAGGCAAGGCTTAAGTGAGTTTTAATACATTGTTTAAACTTATGCAATGGCAGATCGAAAACTAAATGACCCAATTACATTTTTTCATTGATAACTTATGTCCATTTCTAGGAAGACGGTCGTTTAAATCTTTTTCCGTTTATACATATTTATATTTTGTTTAACATAAACTAGGTTATTGAATATGTATTGACAGGCTACTGTAAGAATTTTTATTTCTTTAAATTTGACCAGATCAACCGATCTGTTTCTGAAATCTGAAGACAGAATTGAAGCCGTTCCCCAAACAAGATGCCAAAGACTCACACTGTGGGAGTAAGCAAAATAAACCAGTCTAGCTGTTTCTACTTCTAAACTGTCTTATTTTTCTCACTGCAAATGCTGCTGAGCTAAGTTTAGCTGTCAGTGACTCTATATGAGCGCTCCACTGAAGTTTACAGTCCAAGGTACTCCTAGAAAGACTGTACAACTCTCCATTCTTGCGTTTCACCATTTATCATTAAAGACTTATCATCTAAAGAAAACTCAACACATTTAGTTTTCTTTGCATTTAATTAAATTATTAGCAGTAAACCAATTGCCATACAGCACGGTTTACATCGTCAAAGTCTCTTTTATTTCTCTCAGTTTTAAAACTTAAAGATTGTCACGAAAAAATGTTTTTAACATTGAACAACAATCGTGATCTTGTTCCCATTGGATTGTGACAATATTTTATCGGTTCACAACAGTCAACTTGTGATATACCCCAACATCAGTATTTTTGTCAGATTACCATCTCGGCTGACTCTGAAGATTTATTTATCGCTTTAAAAATGTTGTGCTTCCATTGCCACGATAATATTTCGTCACAGTATATCGGCTTCGTCTTTTATTTTGGTTTGGCTTTTATTGTGTAAAACACACAAGACGGTATAACCAAAATTGTAAATATGCCAAATGTTGGCCAATCGTTTTCAGTTAATAAGTCTGCCGTTAAAACCTTTTTAATAATTTAAAAGATGACGAATGTTAAATAAGTATTTAATAAAAAAATGTCATAAAAATCAATGAAACTTGTTTAATTTGTAGAAATATTTCTTTGATTCAAAGTGCCCCAGTATATGTATCAATGTACCCCAGCTGTGGGGCATATTGATACAAACTTACATTTTTAGTAAATTGGCTCTAATACTTTTTTTTTATTAAATCTAATGATTAATTTGACATTGGAAAGTAAGTTGAATATATATTCAATAGATTTTAATTGGATGTTACTGTCAATAGGTCTTTTTTTATTGGGTTTAAGTAAAAATCGTATCAAGGTGCCCTAACTCCCGCTACTATACAAAATGTAACATTGAATTGTAAAAGAACAACTGCCGAGTTTCTTTTGGCTTTTTTCAGCGGTATCCTTTCTAACCGGTGCAGTGGTAAGAAGAGTTACTTCGGAATTGACATTTCAAAACTGCTTGTAAAACAACCTACATGAA
This sequence comes from Mycalesis mineus, assembly GCA_034621355.1. Classification (NCBI taxonomy): domain Eukaryota; kingdom Metazoa; phylum Arthropoda; class Insecta; order Lepidoptera; family Nymphalidae; genus Mycalesis; species Mycalesis mineus. The sequence continues at coordinate 14,587,238 of CM067896.1, forward strand.
ATCAATTTTTTTGAGTTTGAACAAAAAAGGAGTCGTAGATGACAAATATAGTCGCTTCAAGTGTATAATAAGTTACCAAAGCAAATCAGACAGGAAAATAACCTTATAAAGTTTAAAAAGGCTTTATATAAATTTCTTACGGACAATACATTTTATGACATAAATGAATACTTTTCTTTTTAACATAAATCTTAAATCAAATGTGTAATTTAATTTAATTTTGTCTTTTATTGAATGAATTTTTTGTGATTATATTAATCTTAAATGTTTATTTTATGTTTATGAAAATGTTTAAAAACTTATAATATTAATAATTTGCATGCCCAATGGGTGTGATACAGTAGACTTAAAACTAGTTATTTAAGACCATTGTAAATATCCTGTATTAGCAAATAATAAATGATTATGATTATTCAAACTGCACGGTATGTAATCTGTCGCTGCGACACAGTAGGAACGCGCTTTAAGTAGATCTACCAAGTAGAGGCATCTGATTTGTCGCATAGCAACAGGAAATCGTACGAAACATGATAAATTAGAATGAGTGGATCGTGTACGTTGGTATGTACTTTGGTATGCAAAGTTCAGATTACTATATTATTAATCTGAAGAAGCCGTTTGTTTTAATTTAATATGTTTTAAGTTCTTCATGTTGAGCTATGTTTAGGTACACCATATATTTACGTATCTAGATTTAGTCAGAGAAATGAAAACAATAAGCGCAAACGTTGTTTTTACGGCCGAGTGGCACAGTGGGTAGTGATCCTGCTTCTGCGTCCTAGGCTGTGGGTTCGATTCCCACATCTGGAAAATGTGATGAGCATGGATATTTTCCATTGTCTGTGTGTTCATCTATGTATTATAAGTATTTATGTATAATATGTATAAAAATATTCATCAATTATCATAGTACCCATAACACAAGCTACCTAAACTTACTTTGGGGCTATATAGCGATGTGTATAATATTTATTATTTATTTTACAGATCCGTAGGCAAATGGCTAAAACGGAACCGTTATGGATTTGTCATGTCTGTCTGTCTGTCCGTATGTCCGTATGTCACAAACACTTTTGTTTTTTTAAATTTTGAATTTCGGAAAATTATTAACCATATCTTTTTGTGCTTTGTTAATTAATTTAATAGCTCTATAGGTCAAGGCCTCCCTTCTGATAGGAGAGAGGATATGGAGCCTACACCCACTACGCTGCTTCAAATAAACGTGCTCTCCGAAGTGTATGAATGTAACATACTATCAACTTTCCAACTCTGGTCTGAGAATAATTAGAGAGAATTTCTTGGAGAAAAGAATTCTCAATATACTAAAGCCACACTTGATTGAGAAATCTTGTCAACAAACAAATCTAAAATAAAGGTAGCAAATACAACACGTTTTATGCCTAATAAATTTAAAATTATGTTTTGTAAATTTAAATAATCTTATTTATAAGATATTGAATATATTAATTAGTTTTATGGTTTTAAGCTTACTTATCTTATTTATTGTCATGAATTCGTCATTGACTAGTTAATTTAAAAATATAGGTGTAAAATGACTAGTGTTTTCTACCTTCATTTTTAATTTGTTTGTTGACAAGCATTCTCAATCGAGTTTGGCTTTAGTATAGGTAGTTTGCTATTTCATAGCCCAACCCAAAACTCGAACCTGAGACTTCCTGATCCGAAGCCATAGACTAACTAATGGAACTGTTGTCCGAAGAGACGCTGTAACAAAACAAAAAATAAAAATTACTTATTTTCCGCGAAAACATTTCTGAATTAATTTTTAGTCAAAATGTAGGTATAGAAGTACCTACCTATACTAAAGCCAAACTCGATTGAGAATGCTTGTCAACAAACAAATTAAAAATGAAGGTAGAAATCACTAGTAATTTTACACCTAATTTTTTTAATTAACTAGTTAGTGACGAATTCATGAAAACTAAATTGGATAAGTAAGTTTAAAACTAATTAATATACCTATTCAATATCTTTTAAATAAGATTTTATAAATAAACAAATCATCATTTTAAATTTATTAAGCTTTAAGTGTGTTGCATTTTCTACCTTTATTTTAAATTTGTTTGTTGACAAGCATTCTCAATCGAGCTTGGCTTTAGTATAGCACGGGACATCGTAAGATAGTGATAAATAAAATAAAAACAGTTTTCCAACCTTTGGATGTCACAGAATTTAATTTGTTGAGTGTAGTTGATACTTGATCTATGTCATATATCTATTTTATGTTGATTGAGGTCTGTTCGCCGATACCTTCATATTTGTAACCTTCGACCTATTTATGGAAATTGAGGGAAAAATGTTCCTAGGAAATAAATGAGGTTCAAATGTTAACTTATTTAATTACTAATTCAATAAAAGAATATTTAGATCATCAAAAATAATCTTAAAAGAAAATCATTATTATCAGCTTATTTTGGCCACGACTCGTAAGAGATGTGGACTTATGGCATAAGCCACCACGCTGCTCAAAAAGGGGTTGGCGGTCCTAAAAGTAGAAGGCTACCTAATAATGATACCTAATTTAAAATCGTAAACTTAAAATTAAAGATATGAGAGTCGACCTACCACCGCTGTCGCAGTCTAATTCACATCCGATGTCTTTTCCTTCTCCTACGTCTTGTTTATGTTTTCCAGAAAACTACCAATCAGCTCAAAGGAGAATGCCAACCGTATATAGGTTTTTAACCCACCAATAAAAGCATATTGTACAAAAATGTATTATGCATCATTTTATTGCATTTTTTTACTATTTAATATAAATTACATTTAAAAGTTCTAGAAGTCGGAGTATTCGATACAAGCCTAACGTTGGTTATTTTCCATTTCCGTAAACAACCAGATAGCACAGCAATCACACCAACATGACAATCGCAAAGCTTCATTAAATACATTTTAAACAGGATCAATGACTGGATACTAGCCTTTTAGAGCACTCTTTTGATGAAAATACAGTAGAAACGATTTAAAAGGCTAGAACCCAGTGCAACAATAAAGATTTAAAAATGCGTAAAGAGTGTAAATTAAAAAGAAATAGTTTAATTACTTTTTTTAACAGAATTTTATTCCGATGTCCAACAGTAAAAATGGCTGATTGTAAAACATTTATATAATAATAGGAAATTTTTAGCATATTTACAATTTGTGTTCTTTCTGGGTTAGGATTTGGCATTCTCCTTTACAACCTGCAAAGTAATTCATTCTATATTGCTTTAAGGAGGACTGGACTCTTTTGCTTTATATGATTTTAATAAATGAACAAGCCAGGTCTCCCTCCTTTTTAGGAGAAAAGATATAGAGCTTAAGTCCAAAGCTGCTCTAGTAGGGTCCTTCCGAATTTGGCTGGGCAGGGAGAATAACTTGAACAAAGGAGGTGAGTGTTGTCGGCCGTTACTAAGAGTACTCTTTTAAACCTACACCCGTGTCACAAGTCTCGGGCTCTGTTCGGAGTTTTTCTCTCAGCCACGCGATGGACCCGGCACCCGCACGTAGAATCCATGGAATGCTAAGATATTCGTCTCACCACACTACTCCAATGCTGGTTGGCGGAGTTTATACTGGTTTAATTTCTTAAGACCCTTCTTCCCTTAAAAATTGGTGCATTAGCATCAACTGCAAAGGAAAAGGCTGTAAGATAAGATTCAAGAATCTAAAAAAGCAAAAAAAAAATAGAAATCATGATGGAAGAGTCCTTCGATCTCTTAGTATGTACTTAATTAACGACAACGGTATGCAGTTCATACTTTCCGAGACTTTGAGATGAGATTTAATTCACTGAAAATGTCGTCAGGGTAAAAAAGTGCAGGAACACGAGTGAAACTTGATTTAATATCTCGGAAAATTCGCAATACTACTGGAAAGAATTTTCTGCTTCACTATCGCAATTAGTTTTCACAGAATTCACGAATAGCCTTTTTTTAGCGATACCGAATAAGAATGTTTATTACATCAATTTTATAATTTAACAATATTTAGTATAAATCAATTTAAAACAACTGAGGTTACGTTGTTCTAAGATACTTTAATCTTAGCCCGGTGTCTGGTAATGTTAGGTTAGTTTATGTTAACCCCTGTATCTTCGATCTAGGTCAGTATCAATTAACACTATTATTCTTAGCCCGCTAACCCGTCTTGGAGCAGTGTGGTGAGTGTAAGCTCCACATCCCCTCTCCTGCAAGGAAGGAGGCCTGGTCCTATAATGAGCAGTTAATAGACTGATGATGATGAAGAACATTCAATTACTGAGGAGATAAAAGCGGTGAGGTATGTCAGGCTTATTTCTGCTGTCAAGTAGCATTGCTGTTTCCGGTCTGAAGGGTATGCTTGCTAATTAAAGGCACACGAGGCTTAACAGCACTTACTAGCGTAGGACGTGTTTCAAACAAGACATAATATGCCCTAAACGGCGCAAGTACAGTAACCTCGTCGGTGGTTATGTATTTGAGCCGTTTGGAGTTGAAACGCAGGGACCGTGGGGTCCGAGTACTCGCTTCTTTTGTAGAGAAATCAACGCTTTGCGTTTGATCGACGCCTCCCGTGACCAGAGGGCTGGTCTCTTTTTAGGACAGAGGATTAGCATTGCCATTCAACGTGGCAATGCTGCCAGCCTTCTGGACACTTTACCGCTCGACATCGATTCGGAGGAATATTATGACGCCTAAGTTTTTCACTGTTTTTTTTTTTAATTATATATAATATATAGTTTAGGATATTGTCGTGTTTAAGCTTTTACTTTTTACCCGACTGCGTCAGAAGGAGGGTTATGTTTTTCGAGCGTATATATGTATGTATGTATGTATGTATGTATGTATGTCCATTTCTTCGGCACGCGCTACAGCCTAAACGGCTGAACGGATTTTGACATGTGAGGTGTCGTTGAATTAGTCAAAATTGTGGTGTGACATAGGCTATATCAATTTGCAAAATGGCTGCTATAAATGGGGGAAAAAAGGGGGGATGTGTGTACTTTTTTCTCTTAGCAATATGGGTACCAATTGAAAGGTCGTAAAAAGACCATTTCAAAAATATAAACATCATATCATGTTCATATTACTTTTTTAACAAAAAATGGCAAAAAATGTACTAAGTGTACCGTCTCATTTCTATACCATAAACTAAAACTAAAAAGTCTCAAATAAAATTATTATTATAAAAACAAAAAACCCGACTGCTTAAAAGTTATGAACTGAAAAGAGAAAAACAAGGATCACTATATCTGTATAAAATACTAAATATTTTATGGTGCTGCAGGCGGGGACAAACGTAGTTTTGGTAGATCTTTCTTTTCCCGCAGGTTAAAATATTTTGTCCCTGTTTGCAGCACCACAAAGTATTTAAAATTTTATAAAGATATAGTGATCCTTGTTTTTCTCTTTTCAGTTCATAACTTTTAAGCAGTCGGGTTTTTTGTTTTTATAATAATAATTTTATTTATTTATTTAATTTTAAATATTTAATTTAATGTACATATTTAACTGTAAATAATATATTAATAAATTACCAAAAAAAAAATTGGTTTTCTGTAAAGTCGGTTTACTGACGATAGTTGAACGTGACAATGTCTTAAGAAAATACTGATGGAATGGTAGCATTTAATTGGTTATTAAAATTTTTAATTTAAGTATATTTTTATAAATATTAATTTAAATTAATAAAATAATTGATTTTGATTTTATAAATTTATATTTTAAATTTATAATAAATATATTAATTTTTAATTTAAAATTAATATATTTAATAATTATATTTAATAGACGGATGTCGAACGCTGCCGAACGCAAAGGCCGATTGTACTTCTTTGTCGCTTGTTCGGCGCTCTCGCTTGCACTTCAAGCCTTACATGGAACGCCTCAAAGCGAGGTAACGACGCATGACGTCATGTTTTTTCGTGCGTGCAGCGCTCTATCGAATTATAAGACGTTGTCACGTCAAAAATATGCCCTGCGATGTAATGCTTTGTAACTGGCAAAAGATTTCAACTTGAGTACATTAGATTGGCTATCTGCTTAATCTCCCTGTTACTCCAGACTTTGATTAATCTTTTTAACCGACGAAAAAATACGGAGGAGGTTCTCAATTCGACACGTATATTTTATTTTTCTTTTTTTTATGTATGACCACGCATAACTTTTTACAGAGTAGTCCGATTTTGATAATTCTTTTTTTATTAGAAAGGGCACACTTCCAAGATGGTCCCATTGTCATCATGTTATGATGATGATATCCTGGGAAAATTGAAGAAACTCTTCAAGTTTTATAGGCACACTTGCAGCGATTTCGGTTTCTGTGTAAGTATTGGTAGCTTTTTAGCTACAAGCGCCGTATAATATACTATGACAGTATAGTACCAGTACGTTACGTGGCGATAAATCACTAAAAAGTAAGAAATAATAACTGTGTTATTTAGTTCCTTTAATTTACTTCAGCATATCTAGGAGTCGGTGCCAGCCAAGGTTTCTACTTTAACACATTCACTGCGAAGCGAGGCCTAAATCACCCCTGATGCAACTTCCCTGTGGTGCGGCAAGGAAAAACGTGAGTTTCTCCGTCGTGCGAATGGCATAGCTTTGGTTTGGTCCAGTGTAGGAAAGTGATAAATATATATTTGAGATGCTCTAATGGTTCCGTACTCGGTGGTGTACCTACCTTGGTACCGGATGTCTTGGCCTCGTGCCGCACTGAATTAACATAATTTTAATGCAGTGCGGAACGAGGCTAAAACGTCCCATATCCCCCCTGACCTCGTACCGCACCCAACGCGAGCTTCCCGCGACCAGTGTTGTGCATCACGTCGATTGGAGAGCACGGCCTTTTACAGCGCCGAACATGTCTAAACGATGTCGGAAGAAGTTAATTTTAAAAAACTCAGAAACAGAGCCCGAGGCAGAATAAATAGGACAGTTTCTTTTCTACTTCTGGTTGCCTTTTTTTTCATTCTGTGAACCGCATTAAGATTTTCATATACAAATAGATAGATAAACCTTATGCATAAACCGTGATCCATTATTTTCCAATAATAAGTCTGTAATAGGTGCCTCTTAATGGTATAGAATGGAATGCTTCGTGCGCGAGTCCGACTCGCACTTGGCCGGTTTTTTTTCTATATGGCGCCTTCAAGCACAATTTAGATTATTAAAAAAAAATGTATCCTTTGATAGCTTTGTGTTGTTTTGCCAGGTTTTGCCCTTGAAACGATCTAATGAGATATAATTGATCAAAATCGGTCAAGTCGTTGCGTAGTTAAGACAGTTTAAAAACGTCGATATTATTTTTCCCATCACTAATCCCAGCGAAAATTTGCCCTATTTCAGTGCGTTACGAGGTGTATAAGATCCCATATTTTGTTTTGCTAATAATTCCTAAACTAGCCATCAGATCCCGGGCGACGGTGGATTAGGGTTCATCAATTCACTGTCTATATCAATAAGGACCAAAATTCTCATTTATCTTTGATTTCGCGCCAGAAAATGGGTTTTAGTCTGTAAAAGGAGGTGGGGTCTAATAGACCGCGTGTCGCCCTAACGTCTGGTCACGGTACGGGCCGATTATACCTCGTGCCGCAGGAACGGAAAGTATGCAAAAATTGGTGCCGCAGCGAACGTGTTAACACGTTCACTGCGAAGCGAGGCCTAAATCACCCCTGATGCAACTTCCCTGTGGTGCGGCAAGGAAAAACGTGAGTTTCTCTGTCGTGCGAATGGCATAGCTTTGGTTTGGTCCAGTGTAGGAAAGTGATAAATATATATTTGAGATGCTCTAATGGTTCCGTACTCGGTGGTGTACCTACCTTGGTACCGGATGTCTTAGGCCTCGTGCCGCACTGAATTAACATAATTTTAATGCAGTGCGGAAGTACCGCACCCAACGCGAGCTTCCCGCGACCAGTGTTGTGCATCACGTCGATTGGAGAGCACGGCCTTTTACAGCGCCGAACATGTCTAAACGATGTCGGAAGAAGTTAATTTTAAAAAACTCAGAAACAGAGCCCGAGGCAGAATAAATAGGACAGTTTCTTTTCTACTTCTGGTTGCCTTTTTTTTCTATTCTGTGAACCGCATTAAGATTTTCATATACAAATAGATAGATAAACCTTATGCATAAACCGTGATCCATTATTTTCCAATAATAAGTCTGTAATAGGTGCCTCTTAATGGTATAGAATGGAATGCTTCGTGCGCGAGTCCGACTCGCACTTGGCCGGTTTTTTTTCTATATGGCGCCTTCAAGCACAATTTAGATTATTAAAAAAAAATGTATCCTTTGATAGCTTTGTGTTGTTTTGCCAGGTTTTGCCCTTGAAACGATCTAATGAGATATAATTGATCAAAATCGGTCAAGTCGTTGCGTAGTTAAGACAGTTTAAAAACGTCGATATTATTTTTCCCATCACTAATCCCAGCGAAAATTTGCCCTATTTCAGTGCGTTACGAGGTGTATAAGATCCCATATTTTGTTTTGCTAATAATTCCTAAACTAGCCATCAGATCCCGGGGCGACGGTGGATTAGGGTTCATCAATTCACTGTCTATATCAATAAGGACCAAAATTCTCATTTATCTTTGATTTCGCGCCAGAAAATGGGTTTTAGTCTGTAAAAGGAGGTGGGGTCTAATAGACCGCGTGTCGCCCTAACGTCTGGTCACGGTACGGGCCGATTATACCTCGTGCCGCAGGAACGGAAAGTATGCAAAAATTGGTGCCGCAGCGAACGTGTTAAGGATATTACCTAGAGCCCACAAACTGCTTTACTACTTTAAGTAAATGTTCCTTAAACTTGGCTGGCACCGACTTCATAGATATGCTTAAGTAAATTAAAGCAACTAAATGACACAGTTATTTTTTATTTTTAGTGCGTTTTGAGTAGGTACTATTTTTTGTTAAAAAATTTTATTAACATTAAAAAAAAACCTTTATATAAAATGATAGATTATAAACTGGAATAGTATATAAGCCAATTTACTGGTATATCCCAATAGCTGGAGAAGAAAATCTGCGTAAGTGAATTCGCGGGATATTGACTGTTAAAACAGTCAAAGAAAATGTTTTGATACGTTTGGTACGCAATCAATCAGACTGAAGGGTGAACATATTTGAATTGTATAATTTCACCCCGGGACTGTTTACCCACCCGGTTTATTCCTCGAAAAACATATTCAGGAAAACGGGAGAGCCGCGACATAAAAGTACGTTCTAGATACGTCGGTGTAAATAGATAATAATGTCACCAGTCAAAGTTAGTACGAAATTAAGATTACAATAACATTGTGCTGTCTAATTTTCTATATAAAAGTTTTTATCGTGATATAAGTTGATAAGGAAAGCCATCCAAAAACCTCTATCAGACGGTACTTTTCCAATTTTGCGGCGCGAGCAGCAAAGAAAAGTACGAGATGGCAAAGTTGATATTCAGAAAGAGGGGTGCATCCCAGTAGTACCCCCTAATTTTAGTTCTATAGAACTGTTGACACACCATATTAGTGCTTAGTGTCCCATTAGTTCTATATAGAACTAATGGGACAAAATTAAAGAAATGTCGATGTCAACATCTTGTTTGTACGTTACATGTAAAATATCTATAGTTTTTACAAGTATAATATGGAATCTCTTTTGATTGCAATATTAAATATCCACTTAAGTTTGAGAGTATCTATAAACATACTATATCGAATACAGCTTTGCTTAAATTGCACAAAACGTCTTTGAAATGGTATATAGGTTTTGAATATAATTTTTTTCTAAACTGAATAGTTTGCGCGAAAGATACTTCCAAATTGGTAAAATGTGTCCCCCCTGTAACTTCTAAAATAAGAGAATAATTTTTAGACACGACTACTACTTGGTTTTAACAACTTAGCTTTTGTCGCAAGGGACATTTTTTTGTTAAAAACAAAATGAAATATCAATTAAAATATAATAAATTAAAGTTTATAAGTTATATGCTATAAGTAAAGTCAAGAGCAAAAACTATGCTACAGTTCTATATAGAACTGTTGGGATATAATTTGACAGCCCAGAAAATATCCCAACAGTTCTATAGAACTACGGTATGGGGTACTACTGGGATGCACCCAGAAAGAGTACATCAAAATCTATCTATACAGTTACCAATTTCCAAAACTTCCGGAAAAAATCCAGCTAAACCCTTTTTGCATCACTAAATTAATGTGTCTACTAACTTGTCATAACAATTAAATGGATTGGAAAACGAATATTGATTTCTGGACCGATAGAGATGTCCTTAATTGGTCCAAGTCTAGCTAGTCTACTTCGGCCGTTGCTAGTGACTAGTGCCATTCTATAGACAAAGACGCCTTGTATTGCCAAGCGATTTAGCGTTCTTTTGGCGTATTATTCACTTCTAATAAGTTAACCCGCTTTCATCTTAGACTGCAACATCACTTTCGATTCGTGAATACTAAACACCTGATTATAAGTCACTCTAGTATCTATTGTCGATGGCTATCTCATGGTTAGCAAAAAATGTCTCGAATAAGAATGTAGGGGAGCCCAAGAAGGGTTTTTTGGAAATACTAGAGCGCAGCAGATGAACATGATGGAGGATACCTTTCACCTTCTTGATTACCTCCACTAAGTAGGTAAGATTTCTTTATATTTGGAACTTCAGGGCAAATCGTTAAAATATTTAAAAATGTTGATCAGATTGTCAGATTGTTCCTCGAGCTGGAAGGTGCACGTAGCATTCCCAGTGCACATTTATAGCATTAAATTAAATAATGAGGAGTATGTTACAGGGGGTATCGCTCACTGGATTACGGTAGTGTGTTCCCGTATCCCATTTTATTAGGTATCGTGTAGGAACAGTATGGGGTTTTAGTCGGTAAGAGACCGACATTACCCTCTCACACCATCCTCTCCCTGGCGAGAAGGTGTCCGTGAGGATTTCCTTATGAATCAAAAATAGAAAAGGGGCTGCTTGCTAGGGAAAAAGTGTGCATTTTGAAAATGTTAGTAAGTAGTTACAAAGTGCCAACCTTCCACTCCTTTAGGTAATCAACAACATTAAAGGTATCCTCATTTTATATGCCGCGCTCGAGTATTTCCAAATATCCCATGTTGGACTCCCCTACCAGTACGTACATCTACTTGATATGTGGTCACGCTTGTACTTGGCACGCACGTATTAAATAGTAGCGTAGAGATCATGACGTCACACGACGAGTGGGACTATAGTGTACGTAACAACATACGTAGGCCTGTTCAGACTATAAGCATGCTTTCATCTATACTTGTCATTAAATAAATTATATACTTACGTAAGGATTTATTATGTAGATGGTGTCTAAGTTCTTACCTAATACATAATAGGTTCTTCTACTTTAGTAAATAATTAATGTTTATCTATAGATTGGTAATGTAATCAAAAGAACAATCGTGTCTACCCCTATAGTACTTTACAAGTACTATTAAAACATCAAGATCTTGTTTGTAGTGAGTCTACCACCGGTTTGGAGGCAGTAATGTAATTAAAATAAAAAAAATTGGTTGTCTGTAAAGTCGGTTTACTGACGATAGTTGAACGTGACAATGTCTTAAGAAAATACTGATTTTTAATTTAAGTATATTTTTATAAATATTAATTTAAATTAATAAAATAATTGATTTTGATTTTATAAATTTATATTTTAAAAGAATAAATATTATATTTAATGAAAAATTTTTCGTCACCGAAAATCAAATCCAAGACCTTAATAAACCTTCACACAATAAAGATCTTCAAAAACTCGGTTTAGTAGTACAATGAGGTAAATATTTGAGCAATAGATTGTATTGGCACAGTGATCTAATAATCCGGCGGACGGGCTTGCCGACACTAACGTCTGATAATGCTGCCTTATCCCCGCCTTAAATGACGCCCACGCCCACAGTGTTATCCTATTCAAATGACATGTTTATCATCATCATCATTATTAAATCAGCATGTTGATTCTTGAAAAAGATGTATAGTCCAAACATCTGCTGGTTCATCAACCCCTTTCTTATTTGACGACCTCCGTGGCGCAGTGGTATGCGCAGTGGATTTATAGACGGAGGTCTCGGGTTCGATTCCCGGCGGGGCAGATTGAGATTTTTCTTAATTTGTCTTGGTCTGGCTGGTGGGAGGCTTTCGCCGTGGCTAGTTACCACCCTACCGACAGACCGCCAAGCGATTTAGCGTTTCGGTACGATGTCGTATAGAAACCGATAAGGGTGTGCATTTCATCCTACTCCTAACAAGTTAGCTCGCTTCCATCTTAGATTGCATCATCACTTAACATCAGGTGTGATAGCAGTCAAGAGCCAACTTGTAGCCAATAAAAAAAAACTTTCAGTTCGACTGTCAATCTAATACGACAAAATGTTATTGGAGCATTTCGAATTCTTTCACGTCCACTGTGCAACCGTAATATACCGGTTTCAATACTGAGGTTTTTTTTTTTCAAGAAACGATTAACAACGATTAGTCCATTTGTCATTTATTCAGGCTTCTTTTCTCCTGTAGGAAAGTGGGATAAGGGACACCACGCAGCTCCACTGCAGATATCTACATCGGTACCCTGCGACACGTTGAATGTCGTCAGTCCAGTTGAGAAACTTACGTATTACAAATATTTCCTTCGAAGAACTATGATAAAGTGTTATACTAGATAGCTTGGTTCACAAAAGAGTTACCTTTTATAAAATAGTGCAATTATCATACAAAACTCTCCTTTTGAGTAAAATCATTTTCCAGGAAAAGCTGTGGGCAGCCATTGCACATTGAATTGAGCAGATTTACCATTGTGCAGTGTATTTTTAATGACAATAGAAACGTCTCAAGTATCTACCTAACGAAAGTATCGAAGTATTTACCTGCAAGGAGACACCGCATTTTATATTAAAGGACAATACAATGCATAAATACATCTTAATATTGTTCTTGTTGTCTATGAAAAGATAATACTTTTAAGTACTTATAAATAAAGGAGATGGTCCAAAATTGTATGAAGCACAGACTCACTTTCTGTACATTAGTTGAAAATAACTACACGTATTAGTAATCTAGTTTTGATTAGCCAAATCTCCGAATTCACTTTTATTTTGGCGAAATTTTATTTATTCTCTTCAAAACAATGCAACACTATAAGTATAATCATGGCGGATCTTAGATATCATAAGTTATATTATCTATGGTAGACATTCTCCAGGTGGAGGATTAGGTACCATCAGATTAATATATTGAGTTTTTTTCTTAATAAAGCTAAGATGTCTATGTCTAAAATGTATTATAGCTAAAAACAAAGTCCGGAAGAAAAGACTTGTCAAAAATGATATATTTTGAGTTTGACAAATCAATGTCACCGCATCTTTGTCATCTACAGACTAATATTAGAAAGACGCCATCTTTTAATACCTCAAAAACTTGGAATTCCATTTATTAGCCAACGTTTTACTTAGTTCGTTTCGTTCATTTATTTTATTTTTGATAAAATCCTTGTATTTTTTCCATTTTAATGGTATATGGTACATGAGTGAAGCTGAAATGGACCATCTCATTTTTATAAAGTATGCCTAATGTAATATGATGATGCTGCAAAAGCAAAGTTTTCCTGCAAGTCTTGGCAGGTGGTAAACCAACCTAGGATCCAGTAAATTATATAATTGGATAATGAATAATATAAATCCGAATTTCTATTCCTATAATTCCTTTTAAAAAAGGAATTATTTTTTGCCTAAAAGGCAAAAGAATATAGAGCAAAGACTGGCGGGTCGCTGCTCTGATTCGAGTCGGTTTTGGCTGTAATGTAAGTTTTATTGATGTACCTCTCAGTCACACCCTATTCTATGGATATTTAAAAAAAATGTTGATAGTAGTTCAACATTAAAATTTATAAAATGTAATGGACTAAATATTAATAAGATTTCAGGTTAAGAAAAATGAATTTGTGTAGGTATAACGCGAACCAAGCCGCAGGTAAAAGCTAGTAAAATTATTAAATGATCACAGCGTTATAAAACGTATGTACATATTAGAGTTGCATGAGTTATGGCGTTTAATATATGGTTTATATTGTCAGCTCATACATTTCACCCTACCGAAAGGATATTGCATTTAATATTTTATGAATTTATGCATTTCACTGCATTTAGGTACCTAAATACAACATTTCAATAATACGTGAAGTCCTAATGGGTCGGGGTGTGAAATATTCTTACTTCCAAAAAAATTCTGAGTAACATTTTTCAACGATTAGTGATGCTAATTCCTGTCTCCTGGCACGTTAAGCTGTTAATAATAAAGACCGGGCCCTCTTGATCTATATCATTAACTTACAACTGACTGATAGTAATCAAATGAGTATAAATACAAGTAAACCAAACAGGAGCGTGCGTGGAGCTTAATCATATCCTGCCTGCTAAAAAAAGAGAAGCATGGCCTTGTAGTGCCCATTTCTTTTAAGGAAATTCTTTTAAGGAAACAGGTAATCCTCAGCGAATCTTCCATGGTGGGGTAGATGAGAGGCTTAAGAGTGCTAACAGTCAAGTCTTGGGAGTCCCATCCGAGTTTAAAGTTCTTCACCGCCGCTTTCCGGGACATCAATGGGCTTCTCAGGTCCCCTCGCTATTAACATAGTACACGTAGTAACACCCTGGCCGAGCTCTACCAGAAAGACTTATGTTAAGCTCAAATTTGCTAAACTTATTTCAAGTTGTTAAGCTGACATCGAGCTTTGTCGAAGATGAATAACAGGCAAAGTGAAATTTACCATCTATCAATAAGTGTAAATATAATAAATTAAAAAAAATTCAATTTAATTAAATATTAATAGAGTCATTCGGGGTAACCGAGCGCAGTGGGTAAGTGAGCGCACTGCTTCTATCTCCAGGAAGGGGCACTGGAGGTGAGGAGTTTGTTTTGGTCAATCAGGGGCACCGGTAAGGTGAATTAGTTGCGACATGCCCAAACGCCTTACAACGTGCACTCTGTTAGTAATTGTCAAAAAAGTATTTTTGTTGATTTAATTTCAACTTTTTAGCGTGTCGGAAAACACGAATACTTCTAAAATTGTTATGTGAAGATGGTATGCGACGTTTTAGTTTATATAATATAATAATAATAATAATAATTCTTTATTTTCAGATAAAAATCCACATTCATAAAATAAAAGTATAAAAGTAAAAATTCTTATGTAATAAAAATTACATGTTAACTTATAGACGTTATTTTTTATTTGCGTCCCGGTGGATACGTCGCCAATGGTTAAAGATCGGGCCAGACATATGCTCACCGATAACCTTAAGGATTGAGTTGTTAGATAGTCTCAATCTGTCCCAGAAAGAGGCTATGCGATTTCGTATAATCGCAAAGAAGTCAGCGACTTTCGCCTCAGCGAACATGCTCGACGCACTGCAGTACCTTGGAAGTCTCATTAGGATGCGGTATGCGTCATTATATTGCACCCTAATAGTGGACATTGACGATCTTTTGTATTTCGTCCATAGTTGGCATGTGTAAAAACATTGACAATATGCACGAAATAACATGAGCTTGACGTCTTTGCTACATTTTGAGAATCTGCGAGCGAGCATGTTGCACCGAACCGAAAGCGCTCTTCTCTCTCTTTCTATATCTAAGTCGTCCTTAAGGTCATCAGTGAGGATATGACCCAGGTACTTAAAATGCTGCACTACCCGAACTGCAGAACCATTTAAATACACCTTAGGCACCCTCTCCGGACCTCTGCCAGACCTAAAAATCATCATTTCTGTTTTGGAAACGTTGTATTTCAATCCATGGTCGTTAGCATAACGACCACAGATAAAAAGAAGTTTTCTTAAGCCTCTAATAGAGGGGCTCAACAGCACCATATCGTCGGCGTAACTTAGGTTGTTAACACAGACATTACCAAGATGGCATCCAATCCTGGTGCTCTTGAGCTCCTCTATCAGACCATTCATGTACACATTAAAAAGATCCGGAGAGGTTAAGCCACCTTGACG
The DNA here is from genome assembly GCA_034621355.1 of Mycalesis mineus. Taxonomy (NCBI): domain Eukaryota; kingdom Metazoa; phylum Arthropoda; class Insecta; order Lepidoptera; family Nymphalidae; genus Mycalesis; species Mycalesis mineus. The sequence continues at coordinate 14,603,234 of CM067896.1, forward strand.
AACACCACAGTCTAGTCTAAACCCACTAGACAGTGTGTCGCCCCACCTCACATGGTTAATTTGGCCTCCGTACCAGTGTCTCAACAGACTTACTACTTCGGTTGGCACTCGAGCCGCGTGCAATTTGTTCCATAGTAGACTGTAGTTTACTAGGTCAAATGCGCGGCTCAGGTCCAAGAAACATGCGTAAACGGATGTGTTTCGTTGTGTATAGTATTGCACTACATGTTTTAGGCTAAAAATAGCAGAGTCTGTCGATACACCGGGTCGGAAGCCAAACTGTAAATCATCAATCCTAATAGCTTTCTGCAGCTCAGGGTGCAAGACCTTCTCTAGTAACTTTCCGATTACAGTACCTAGGGATATAGGCCTGTAGTTACTGGTAGCGGTTAAATCTCCCGTTTTATTCTTAACAATTGGTATAACTATCGTTTTCATTAGATCGGTTGGCAGGAATGAATATCTTAAACACAAATTAAATAAAGAGCATAGCTTAGAGTACAGAGCATCCCCGGCACACACTATATGTTCTATACTCAAATTGTCATGGCCTGGTGACTTACCTCGTTTAATATTTTTTACTGCAGTTTTTATGTCAGCGGGTGTAAGCTGAAAATGATTGTTTAAGCACTTTTCGAAAGAGGGCGTTCCATCTTTTGATGCATCTATTTTTAAAGGCTCTAATTTAAATTTCTTTGCAAAAAGGTCAGCAATTTCCTTAGAATCTTGTACCTCTTCTACAGATAAAGGCAATCTCTGTTTTCCGTTAAAACTTTTAGTGGAGTTCCAAAATTTAATAAAATTTTTCTCCTTTTTGTGCGTAGCAAGAATATCTAGTCTAATTTTTTCTTCATTACGCTGACACCAACTTAATTTATTCTTGAAAGCTTTTCGACTTTCGGTCATTTTGTCAAACTCGCTTCCTGAGGAGGGTTTGCCTGCTGACAACCAGCTATTATAGTAAAGCTTGGCATTTTTATGATATTCGTTCACATGATAGTTCCAACCAATAACTGGCTTACGTGTACGATACCCACCGGAGCGCAAATTAGAAGTTATAATAGCACCCGTCTGGAGTATGTTAACTAAACTTATGTAAAACTTATTAATAAAATCACAGTGTTCAGCAATATTATCACATTGATCCTTATTCTTACATTTAAAACAGTAAAACTCATTTAAAACATCTAACTTAGAATTACAATAGTTAAAATAAAATTCGATTTGACTAGAGTTTCGATTATTCCACTTAATTCTATCAATAAAATTAGAATCAGAGGTCTTTATAGCTGGTACATTATTATATACAGTTGAGACAGCATTTAGGTCGTTTATATTACACTTCATGCGCAACGGTAAGTGATCAGACGAGTAAACCCCGTACATCACCTCCACTAAATTTACTGTACTCCAGCCTGACTTTGTAGTGATACAGTGATCCAACCACCTACGACTACCATGACTGTCACTAACAAAAGTGTAGGTATCCGAGTTGCTGTCCAATAATTCATAGTCAACGCATACTAATTCCTGCTCCATACAAAACGATACTAGTTCTGAGTCAAATCTCGAGTTAGGATGCGCATTAAAGTCCCCTAGAATGTAGACTTTTGTCAGATTATTAACCTCTATAGTTGCACTGATATTTGCTAGACAGTCTGTAAAATCTGGCAGATTTTCTTCACTATCGGTCGGCATATAAACCGTAAACACCGCAAAGTCACTATCACCGAGATTAACACGTATCGCGGCGATTCTGTCACTCGAGCAGTCAATAACAGAAACATTACGTAATTTAGACTTACGCCACAGTATAGCTACGCCACCGTATGGTCGTCCCCGCAGGATCCCCGTCGATGTATCAACGGAAGACTTTGCGGTACATCCGAAGTCGTCATGGACACTGTTTATGAAGTGCATATTCTCCTGTCTTTTTTAAATCATTATTTAAGGTTAAGTTGAGTGTTTGCAAGTCGGCGGCCATTCGTTTGATATTAGGCATTCTGGGTAAAGTGTGCGCGGATAAGTGTGCGCATGCGCTCACTTACCCGCGCGCTTAAACTTTAAAAAACCTTTTAAAGTTAGACCTAGCCCAATATTATTCCCCGATACCTATGTTAAGATAAATATGTTGACCAACAGAAGAATGGATTCAATGCGTAAAGAAAAAGGATTGATGGCATGAATTGTGTGTTTCTCAGGAAGGTGATAATAGTATATTTGTTTGTGATTATTCTTCTAATTTGATTTAAAATTCTTCAAATTTTTGAACAATATCATGATATTGTCATTCATATCAACAGGTTTAATGTTAAAATACTTTGTCTGTAGTGTTGATTGTTTTATTTGTGTACTAAAGATAAGAATATTCATGAAGATTTAATAACAGATAGATCTCCATTGCAAGACTTAATGTTAGATTTTAAGATACTTTTGACTGTGTTTAAATGAAAACTAAATATTTCGTTAAGATGGCTTTACTTTTTTTTGTTTGATGATCCAAGTTTCATTTCAATTTCTTTGTTATATATTGATTATTTATCGACTGCGCTCACTTACCCTATTGCGTCTACTTACCCCACAGGGCTGCGTACACTTACCCGCAATACGGGTCAAGTGTCCGCATTCCGACTTACTATCAAAATTTTGATTTTTTTTGTTAACTATGGAACAGGATGTTTTATTTTCTGTTTCAATTTGTAGGCTAATAAACATTCTTTTCGAAACATTTTTTTTATTTTCCAATTTCTGCTTTGGTTCTGCTCTGTGAGCCTGTAAACAGTAAAGTGCGCACACTTGACCCGAATGACTCTAGGTAATTAAACCTCGTGACAAACTTTTATAATCATATAAATCTATACTAATATTTTATTTAAAATAAATTTTAAATAAAATCTTTAACCTTATTATAAATCTATAATAAGTTAGTAAGTTTGTAAATAAAGTTGTATCGGGGCTAATCTTCGGAACTACTGGTCGAATTTTAAAAATTCTTTCACCAGTATAATGCTACGGTATTGGTGAGTGTCATAGGCTATATTTTATATTTGTATTGTATATATTACCCGAGTTATCACAGTTTTTGTCGCGCGAGTCGGACTGTGAAATTTATTAAATCGGCGTAAATCGCGTGCGATATTATAGAAATAAGATTTGCCCTTTACAGTATGTTAATTCGTTATATAGTTTCGGAAATATTACAAAATTTCTATCATATGGTGTCGCAGACTTTTTAAGATATATAAAGTCTCCATATCTACATTGTTTTCAATTATACTCAACAGTTACGGCAGCGCATGCCGATAAACCCGATTAAATATATTTTTCGGTCCGATTTGCGCGACAAAAACTTTGATAATTCAGTTAATATATATAATACAAATATAAAGTTAGCTTATAACACTTCTCAATAATGTAACTTTCTACTGGCGAAAGAATTTCTTAAATCAGGTCAGTAGTTTCGAAGATTAACCTAAATTTACAAACATACAAAGTTACAAACTAACAAACTTTACCTCTTTATAATTTTAGTATAGATTGTAGAAATGCATTAAAAATATCTGTTCTGCTATGTTGTATGGTCCGCCATATTGGATTTAGAATGATGTCACACATTATATCATGCATTGTCATCCAAAGTAAACGTGTTTACAAAATTTCAGCTCAATCGGTTGAAGGTATGTACTTCAAAATTGAGCTCAAAGATTCCACCCGGACAAACATACTTACAATGCAATTTAAATGAAAGCTTTTAATTAATGCGATTTAATGCAACCAACACTTTTTACAAGAAATGCGGTTTCGATATTAAATTGTTTTGCAAAGAATCACAACCGAGTGGCCATTAAGGAAAATTTACGAGAAAATTCAAACGCACAAATTAAATTACAAAAAAGTGGTTTTAATGGATTCCTCTATTAGATATTCCCATTCCTGCAACAGAGCACGCATGGAGAAATTACTGTCATTAGACATAAATAAAGGTTTTGCTGTCGCGGTTACAGTGGGCGAGTCGCAAGAACGTAAATTGTTACATATACGTAATTAAATTGTATATTTATCAACTTTTTTAATATTTATTAAGTTTTTACATACATATGTACACACACACACACACACACAAACACAAACACCAAAGTATGTATGACGTGTGTGCCAGCAAGTACTTGTACGGTGCAGTGAAAGATAAATATATCATCTTGCGTTGCGTTTTTTCATAAAGCTTATTATTATTGGTACAGGCATATACACAAGCACTTAACTTGCTCCCCAAAGCATGGGGATGTGATAACACCAACATCCCAACTTACATCATCTAGGAATTCATGATTTCATAGCCACATAAACTAAACAGTCTGGCACTGAATCAATGAGGCAGTTACGAAATGGCAATTTCATGATTTAGGCCCTAATTAGATAATTAGGCCTTATCAGGTTTAAATTCAACCACTAAAACATTCGGGAGAGTCAAAATTTTACGTAGCCCAAGAAAAATAATGATTTTGATGATTTAGATATATAAAGAAGATCCCAAAATTTGAGCTTAATAGCAATAATAATTACCATAATAATTAATAATATAACTTTACTATCATAATCAACCTATTTAAATGGCCAACTGCAGGACCTGGTGACCTTCATATAGAAGATATAGAGCTTGGACCCACCGCTGCTCCTATGCGTGTTGGCGGGATACTTTTACTATATTGGGTGTAATTCTGTAACTACATTGGTTTGCATATCACCCGCTGCGCGTACGGGTACGCGTAGTACGGGGGCGGCCGAGGGCGGACCACCCTTGCTATAAGGCTCGCTCGGAGACAACGCGCGGCACTCGTTGACGCACCCCGCGCTACATCGCAGCAATGGCTCCTCACGCGGCCGCTCTTCTCGCGATACTGGCTGGTGAGTCGCTGAACTTTATTTAAACTTTTTACGAGTTCCATTTTCAAATTCGGGCTTTTATGAAAACTCAGTTTCGTTCGGAAAAATGTTTGTACTCAGTTAAAGAATATTGCAACATTGTTATTTAAACTTTTTAAGAGTTCCATTTTCGAGTTCGGACCAATTTTTTAAAAACACTTTGTTTTTTTATAAATAAATGTATTCATCGTGCATGATATTGCAACTTTATTATTTGAGCTTTCGACGAGTTCATTTTTTGAAATGGATCTTACAATTAAAAGACATTTCGTTCAAAAATTTATTTATACAAAGTGTAACTAGTGTAATTAACATTACAATTTTGTTTTTTAAACTTTTGTTGTACTTAATCCTTTTCATCAGCGTTGCGAATCAGTAGAAAACTGCACTACAAGAAGAAAAAAGATCAAAATAGCGTTTACCTAAGTTAAGCCGAAAAGCTTGTAAATTAGAATTTTCTTACTGATTTCCGAATCCTTTGTTTGAATTATTTGTTTTAACTACTACTAACTTTAATTTTAAAACTTTGACTTAATTTTGATCAAAAAGCTGGTTAGATTGAGTGTACTTTCAGTTAAATAATGCATCTTGTTCGGTATACTTTTATCGTACTGTTTTAAATAATCATTTTAATTAATTTGAGAAACGTTCGTATACTGTTCATATCTATAAAATATAAAATTCAAACACTAAACAGATAAAAAAAATTACTAAAAGTTCTTACAATTGTGTATAGCTTTAATACGCATTAAAATTGTATTGATTCCCTTTTTCAAAACGCTTACAATCTCGGAAATTCTCGTCCGGAAATTTGTATAATTGTATATATTATAATTATAATTAAATTATTTTACAATTGTAAAATAAATTCATTGTAACAACGAATAAAGTTTACTAAAAATACAACTGCTCTAAAAAACGTTTATAATAATCGTGTCCTTCCGGTTCTAGCTGGTCAAGGAGAGATGGATAGTGAATTGCAACTTTCTTATAAAAACTTTTGTTGAGATGCTTTTTTAAATTTAAACTTATTACTTTTAAAAGTTTCCTTAGAAATATGAGCATGTAGAGTCTATATAATTTTAAAAGTTAATTTTAAGGTGAAAATAAATTAATAAAAATTAAATTAAAGTAAATATATGTATTACTTGATTTATTACATATATTTACTTTAATTTAATTTTTATTAATTAATGAAACATCACTAGATTTATAGATAAGTCTGATTTCGATAACATGTACGTCATTGAGAAGCGATACTTCGAAGTTCGTCAAATTTTCAGGATACCAACCATCAACTATAATAGCGACTCAACTGTAGACCAAAACCGACCAGTGTGGCTAGTGTAAGATTTTACCGCGTCGATATCGAGAACGGTAAACGCAAATTTTATATGACACGGACACTTCAATTCTATATAAAATTTGCCTTTTCGCGAATGTGAAGTTTTCTTGTTTTGGTGAAAGCTCACACTAGGCACTCAGCTGACGTTATTACGTAATAATAACCTAAACTGCAGTTTAGATCTACAGTTGTGTCACGATAATAGTTGATAGTAGGTATGCAGTTACAGTTTTCGACGATTCAATTTTTTATCAATAGGCTTATATTATAAAATCTGAGTAATTAGGGCCGTAGCCCCTTTTTTTCTGCCTTATATATAGAACCTCAGCTCCCATACTTCAGACAAAAACATTATATCTACATACCTTAATCTTACTTTTCTCAATATAGTGAAAAACATAGTCGCTTCCCGCCCTATGTCGGTCGCCGTGTGTAGGCGTAGATATAAGATATAAGATTGTACAAAGCATCGGATTTTATTACTGTTTTTATCAATAGAAAGAACAATTCAACGGGAATGTTAATACTTATGTATTGTTTAATAAAAAATGTCGTAGTTCAGAGTTCCGACAAAGTCTGGCTGGTACAATTTGAAAAATTTTTAACAAAAAATAGAACCGACTCAAAACGCACTAAAAAGTAAAAAATAACTGTGTCATTTAGTTGCTTTAATTTATTTAAGCATATCTATGAAGTCGATGCCAGCAAATTTAAGGAACATTTATTTTACGCTGCAAGTAGCCAGCAAGCAGTAAAGCAGTTTGTGGGTTCTAGTTCTAGGTAATTTTCTTAAAGTAGAAACCTTGGCTGGCACCGACTCCTAGATATGCTTAAGTAAACTAAAGCAACTAAATGACACAGTAAGTTTTTACTTTTTAGTGCGTTTTGAGTCGGTTCTATTTTTTGTAAAAAAATTTATTTTTTTACTTTTTAGTGATTTAACGCCACGTAATATACTCGTACTATACTGTTATAGTATATTATACGGTATTTGTAGCCAAAAAGCTACCGATACGTACACTAAAACCGAAATCGCTGCAAGTGTGCCTATAAAATTTGAAGAGTTCCTTCACTTTTCCCAAGATATCATCATCAGATCCTAACATGATGATAATGGGACTACCTTGGAAGTGTGCCCTTTCTAATAAAAAAGAATTATCAAAATCGGACAACTCTGTATAAAATTATGCATGGTCATACATAAAAAAAATATATACGTGTCGAATTGAGAACCTCCACCGTTTTCTTCGTCGGTTAAAAATGCAAAAACATAACCTTCGTTGACAGTCAGGTAAAGCAACTAAATATAATATTGCAAAACCAAAATATATGTAACAACATAAACAAGCTTGTAAATATGCTTGTGGCCTAGTAATTAAAAACTATTGTTTATTAATAAACCTAAGTAAAATACAGTTTTTTTTATTAGGAAAATAAGTACGTTACATTTTCATTTTTCCGACGTTTGCTTCAATATAAATTATGGAAAGAATAACAGTAATTGTTATTGTTAATCTCATTTGATTTCGCATTTTTAGATGAAATACCTGAAGAGTTTTATATTTACCTTATTCAAATTTTAATTACAATTGAAAAATGAATAATGAAGGTTCATATAAATGTAAATTTTTATTTATTTTTTTTACTATAATTAGTACATTTTTATAAATACACCTTAAAGCTCGTAAGCTCTTGTCAGCTTTTGAATGAAAAGTTTGGAAGAGCGGATCTCACCATGGTCCATATTTTCTTGTATATTTTTATTTTGGGTAGTTACCTAATAATTGGCTTTCTTTAAGATGGAATAGGTTTATTTTCACTACTTGGTTTACACGGTAGTCAAGCAATGTAGTTTCGGATCTGGGCTCAAATCCTGGGTCTTGCTATGATATATTGAGCATTTCTTTCTTACACGAAATTTTCTCAATACTTCTCAAATCGGTGTCAATGTCGGAAGCCGTCGTTTCCGGTTGTTATAATTGACTTCTGATGGTAACCGCTACAAAAGTAAGACCATTATCCGAAGCCCGCCAATTCCCATTGAAACTGAGTGGCCTGACCCTCAGTACGTAGGGTAGTACCAGTGGTGCCCACAGACGCAGGTTGTAGACCTTGGGATATGCAGTTTACCAGATTATGAATTTAGTTACTTCTTTATTTTTGGAGTGTAATTATGAAGCGCGCACTGGGCGCACAAAAGAGTAAATTATAAAAAAAAATTTAACAGACTTCAAAACGCACTAAAAATAAAAAATAATTGCGTAATTTTCTCTTCCTATAATTTACTTAAGTACATCTATAAACAAGTGGCCTTCGATTCGCCTTCGCAGGAATACTCACATTCTTTCCCTATTGTATAATGTCCTCTTCAGCCCTACTGCTCCCGTTTATTTAAAAGAGCGATTCCACTTGCTCCATGTAACTCATTGTCGCTCTCTTATATCAGAGGACAACCTACTCCTAAAAATTCCTTCTCATCATTCTTCCTTCTACTCTAAATCCTTCTCTGTCAAAACTGCTCGGCTTTGGAACTTCTTAACTCTAGATATTCGGCGTGCGCTAAAGTAGCTAGTAATTACTTTTAAACGGCCGGTGAATGCTCACTTCTATCCTCCATAGCCTAGTACTCTCTTTCTTCCCTCTCTCTCCTGATTTTCTTTTCTTCCCTCTATTATTTTCATTAATTGATTTATTTTCGTATACCTAGACACGTATGTATATTTATATTTGTACACATGTAATTATGTATGTATGTATGTAGGTGTGTATATATGATTTTATGTATATAAGTGTGTAAGTATATTTTTATTTTAGACAGTAAGAATCATTCTTCATTTTTGTGTACGTACACCCGAACCTACTCCAATGTTTACACTTTTCCACTTAAATATTATTGGTAGTCTGGAAGAGATCGCTCATTAGCGACAAAACCGCCAATTGTACATTAGATTTTTTAAGATATTGTCTCTTTGTAATCTTGTTTTTTATTATTTGGTGTACAATAAAGAATATTTCATTCATTAATTCATTCATTCATTCTAAAAGTCGATGCCATCGAAGTTTAAGGAACGTTTATTTAACAAAGTAGCAAACCAATTTTTGGGTTTTAGGTAACGTTCTTAAAATAGAAAGCTTGGGTGGCACTGACTTCATAGATATCCATTTTTATTAAAAAAAAAAATACGTTTGATAATTTATCGACTTTTTATACTCGTCGAATTGACAACCTCCGGTATTTTCATCGGAATGGTTTGATAATGATAATCTGATCCCATCGCTAAAAAAGCTTAAAAAACGTCAGGTTGGAACACAAAGCGCTAACAACAGGGCACCCACCTGTTGGCTTTGCTACCTAACACCTACCTACTCGTATAACCAGACGCAGCCTTGTTCAGTTCTCTTATAACCTTGTCGCCGCGGAAAATCGTTTGAAACAAATTTTCCGCTATCCTGCTAATAAAACGAAAGTTTCTATGGATGTATGTTTGGATGTTTGTGTAAACTTTTTGTAAGTACCTATACGTTTAGACTAGATGTTTTACACAAAAAGTACCTACTGGATGATTGCGATGAAATTTGGTACAGAGACTCAGTTTAGATTATAATCTGAAATAGAATGTGGGCTACATTTTATAAGGCAAAGTGATAGCTTTTCTACGAAATAGTAAAAATTTTAAATTCAAGAGATCAACAATTGTCATATTTTCTAATTATGGAATGTTTTTTTGTCGATTACTACTTGGCCCTTGTCTGCTATCACACCTGATGTTAAGTGATGATGCAATCTAAGAGGGAAGCGGGCTAACTTGTTAGGAGTAGGATGAAAATCCACACTCCTTTCGGTTTCTACACGACATTGTACCGGAACGCTAAGTCGCTTGGCGGTACGTCTTTGTCGGTAAGGTGGTAACTAGCCACGGCGACAGCCTCCCACAAGCCAGACCAAGACAAATTAAGAAAAATCTCAAAAATTGGGAATCGAACCCAGGACCTCCGTCTTATGAATCCACCACATATACCACTGCGCCACGGTAGTCGTCATCACTATTTTACAACATTTACAACATTACATATTACAAATGAACAACATGTACTGTAAAAACGGAATAATTCTGACTTTTTCATTATTCTATGAAATTTTCAGTACATTCCAAGTCCAGTGTCGGGAAGTCGGAGGTGGTTCACCCCCGTGCCTCGGAGAGCACGTTAAGCCGTCGGTCCCGGTCACTGTCATCAACATCTGATAGTGATCGTTAATACATGAAACATTATCACCCTAAGCCCGCCTGTATTGGAGCATATCCCCTCTTCTATAAGGAGGGCGGCCTGGCCTGCAGTGGGCCGTTAAGAGGCTGATGATAATGACAATGATGATTGTAAAACATTAATAACCTAATGAGAATTTCCGGAATAAAGAAAAGCTCAACATATCATAAGACGAACCCAGAACTCTGAGTACAAAGAAGCTCGTAGTTATGTAATTAAATAGGTGGAATTTTACGCTCGGACGATTTATTAAAACCGGAAGTAACAAATCTATTTGATCCAAATTCTACAGTTGCCTACCTACATGTGCCTCCGTACACACCTGTGGTAGGAACACGGGCAGACAAACTTAGTAATAACTTTTGGTAAAGGTCATCACAGGTCAAACTACAACTGTGAATTGTGAATTAAAACATTTAACGCCCTCCGTGCCTCAGCGGTATGCGCGGCGGACTTATAATAAGGAGGGATCCTGGGTTTGATTCGTGTTTTTTAACAGATTCAGGTCTGAAGGATGGAAGCCTTGGGCCGCGGTTTGCTATCACCTTGCCGGGCAAAAAGTACCGCTAAACAACATAGCATTCCAGTACGATATCGTCGAAAGATAGAAACCGAAAGGGGTGTGGATTTTATCCTATTTCAAAAAAATGTGCCCGCGTCATAACTTACCTTCACATGTAATTTTTTAACCGACAAAAAAAAATGGAGGAGGTTCTCAATTCGACACGTATTTTTTTTCGTATGACGCATAACTTTTTACAGAGTAGTCCGATTTTGATAATTCTGTTTTTATTAGAAAGGGCACACTTCCAATATGGTTCTGCTAGGATCCTGATTATGTTAGGATCTGATGATGATATCCTGGGAAAATCTAAAAAAGGGAAAAAGTTATGAGTCGGTTCTATTTTTTGTTAAAAAATTTTATTTAAATAATCATTCAGTAGATTGCAGTCAAGGGCTAACTTGTAGTGCATAAAAAAATTAAATAAAATTTACGTAACATGAGAGGTCTTACATGAAAACCGAGTCTTATAATAAACTCCACAAACAATAGGCACGTAGGAAGATAACTTCTCCCTAAATTTTGTTTTAATACTTTTCATTTTATAAGCTTTTAAATTTTCCAGTTGACGTTTACGACTCAATAAAGGAGTGTCGGGGTAAATATTGTGAAAAATGAACATTACATTTTATTTTCAATTACTCAAAAATGCTTGAAGGTTTATCGCTGTCAAGCTTTTGTTTTTGTTGTCTTCTTCATGTGACTTTAAGAAATACTGTCATCTTTGGTCATGTAAAATTTTGAGCATCTACACCTGAGTATCTACGAAACTGCCTTGTTTACCCGACTGCGTCAGAAGGAGGGTAATGTTTTTCGAGCGTATGTATGTATGTATGTCCATTTCTTCGGCACGCGCTACAGCCTAAACGGCTGAACGGATTTTGACATGTGAGGTGTCTTTGAATTTGGCTAAATTGTAGAAGTGACATAGGCTATATGAATTTTCAAAATGGCGGCTGTAAATGGGGGAAAAAGGGGGGGACGTGTGCATTTTTTTCTTTTATCTTAGCAATATGGATATCAAATGAAAGGTCGTAAAAAGACCATTTCAAAAATATAAATATCATATCATGTTCATATTACTGTTTTAACAAAAAATGACAAAAAGTGTACCAAGTGTACCGTCTCATTTCTATACCACAAATTAAAACTAAAAAGTTTCATATATATCGTCTCTATAAAAACAAAAAACCCAACTGCTTAGAAATTATGAACTAAAAAGAGAAAAACAAGGATCACTATATCTATATAAAATTCTTAATACTTTATGGTGCTGCAGGCGGAGACAAACGTAGTTTTGGTAGGTCAGTTGGGTTTTTTGTTTTTATAATAATAATTTTATTGATTTCGGATTATGAGGTCCTAGAGTCAAATCTTAGATTGGATTATGCAACATTGAGCTTTTCTTTCATACGATAAATTCTTAGTTAAACGTCTAAACCCGGAGTTACGAAGTTGGCTATTTTACACCCCACTTGTTAAAGGGCTGCTTGGAGAAGTATGTAGAGCTAAGACCCACCACGTTGTTTTAATGCGGATGGCAGGTTTTAGGGCGATAAAGATTTTTTGGCTCTAGCAATGATCACTATCAAATGTTATGTTATATGATATTAACCGAGAATGATAGCTTATCGTGTGTGGCTTTAAATTTTACGAAACTAAGAAGAAAGAAAATCCCAGACAACTTCACAACCCTAACCCGGAATTCAACCTCATGAACTCGTGATCGAAACCACATAGACTAACCACCGAACTCTTTTTTTTTATCAACTACAAGTTGGTCCTTGACTGCTATCACACCTGATGTTAAGTGATAATGCAATCTAAGATGGTAGCGGGCTAATTTGTTAGGAGTAAGATGAAATCCATACCCCTATCGGTTTCTACACGACATTGTACCGGAACGCTAAATCGCTTGGCGGTACGTCTTTGTCGGTAGGGTGGTAACTAGCCACGGCGAAAGCCTCCCACCAGCCAGACCAAGACAAATTAAGAAAAATCTCAATCTGCCCCGCCGGGAATCGAACCCAGGACCTCCGTCTTATAAATCCACCGCGCATACCACTGCGCCGCGGAGGACTCTCGAGTATAAGTTTGATAGAGTACTTTCAGAACAACATAGAAGATAAGCTCAAATTCCAAGATTTAACCCACATAATTATGAAAATTGGACTAGTTGAATTAAAGCCTAGAATGATGTTTCATATTTCGCATGACCTTTAGTTCATTTACCCACACTTTCTTACTACGAAACGTAGAAAATTAGAGTAATTAGAGTTTGTCATTCGAAGAGATATCGCGTGTTGAGTTAATTTTTCGTTACCAAGAACGTGCTACCGTCATGTATTCATCGTTAATTCAAATTAAGTGACTAAGTGTTTTCCTTGAAGTTACACCCCGTGCCATTGGTCTAGTAGCTTGTTTGAGGTCATGTACCCATTCGAGTCCTGAATAAAACAAACATAAGAAATATTTCAACATTATCTTCATTGCCTCCTTGAAGGAGAGGGGATATGGAACGTTGCTCCAGTACTTAAGCCATGGTTTCGTTTTCAGTAATTTGTCATTGTGATAACTAGGTTTCCATTATAACGGGCTTTACTAGTAATACGAAAACTGCAGTTGTCATTGACTTTTTGGTAAATATTAAGTGGCTAAATTAGATAATTATAAATAATTTAATGATAAATAAAAAAACAATGTTCAAATATCTCAAAAAAAACTATTTATTCGTAAGTTTTAAACGGATAAGTTTTAAAATAAACACTCGTGTGTTAGATTATAAATAAACTATATTTAATTTTGTGTTCCAAGTTCCAAGGTTTTCAAGTATATACATCCTCTAGAAATTCGTCTTTATAACTTTATGGTTCTATAATCTACAAACTATGGAATCAACTTCCCGCCAATTTTAACATGGGGGTATGTAAGAGGCAAATCGACCAATAATTTCTCGAAGGCCGGCATGTTTTCCAGGAGCTAGTTTTAATTATTTAATAAATAGCCTCAAGGCGGAGAATATGACAGGCTTCACAAACACTATTTTGATGTTTGGAGATAGTTTTAATATAAAAAAGGGTCACATTATAAAATGCATAGAAAAACTTTTATTATTACACAATAAAAGTAAATGTAAATTTGTTCTGTGTGCATTTCCTTACTGTAGCACATTAACTAAGAAAGAAAATACGCATATTTATAATCTGAATCTTTTATTATACAACCTGACATTCCGTCACAGCGACGCAATATTTTTCTTTGACATAAATAAATTTACATCCTTATGTTGGTTGACTAAAGATAAACTATATCTGTCCAAAAAATGTAAGCATAAGGTTGCATCACTGTTAGCATACAATTTAAACGATGCAGTTACAAGTTTTGTAACACAGTCTTTTGACAATTATACAATTTGTACTAATAGTACTGATATTTCTATTCTTGACCAGAGTACTTATGCTAGTACTGTCATAGATTGTAATATATCTTTAAACTAGTTGATAAGACAAAGGAGGAGCTCTGCAACTTGAACATTGTACACCAAAATATACAGAGCCTCACCGGCAAAGACTTAGAAATTGAACTATTTGTTGAAAAATTTAATGTGCATATTCTATGTATTACAGAGCACTGGCTCACTAGCTCACAGTTAGCAGTTAATATTAATAATTTTTTATTGTCAAGTGTGTTCTTCAGAACGACTGCAATTCATGGTGGATCTCTAATTTTTGTACGTAGCAACCTAAAATGTAAAAATCGAAAAGATATAGTTGGTCTTTCTGTTGAACGCATTGTTGAACTATCTTGTGTGGAGTTGGAACAGTTTGTTGTAGTGTGCGTGTACCGCCCACCTACTGGGGACTATGATTACTTTGAGGAGACAATGGAGGAGGTGATGAAGCGATTGAGTACTTCTACTAAAAAAATACTGATATGTGGTGATTTTAATGTTGATATTTTACAAGTAAACTCAATGTCTCTAAGGTTTCTTAACTTATTTAAATGTTTTAATTTAAGACACGCTTTTAATGAACCTACTAGAATTACAGCCACTTCAGCTTCCTGTTTAGATAATATATTTTACAATACTGATATAGTTGACAAGGTGATAATTAACAAATTAAGCTCTGATCATTGCGGTCAACTTATCACTATTCTAAACAACAAACCCATGAGCAACCAGTGGTTAAACTTCAGGCCAATAACTGAAGGTAAATTAGAGAGATTCAAAAGCGTAATTTGTAGCAAAATTCCAAGTCTATCTTTTGTTAACCGTGACCCTAATATTCTTTTTGGTGCACTTTTTGAGACAATAGACAGTGAGTTTTCTAAAATATTCAATATAAAACGTGTTAATTTAAGCCAAAAATTAAAGTTCAGTGACTGGGCTACTGTAGGTATTTATAAAAGTAGAGATAAATTGTATGAGTTGTATGATGAAAAACAGTATAATCACAGTCAAAAATTTTCGGAATTTGTTAAAAATTATTCAAAAACATTCAAACGCGTATGTATTAATGCAAAATCCATACACATGAAAGAGTTACTAATTAGAGCTGACAATAAGATACAAACCTCGTGGAACATAATAAATAACGCAACTGGCAAAATTAAACCTCGCCATATGAATTATGAATTAATTGTTGATAATAAAAAAATAAACAATAAAAACGAGGTTGTTAATGCTTTTGAAGACTTCTTCCAAAATGTACCTGTCTTATTAACAGATTCGCTAAATTCGTCTCCTACGTCAGCCCAGAGGTTACTAAGAGACAATGTGAAAGAGTGCAACATTCTATTTAAATTTAATTATGTAACTGCTTTTGATATTATAAAAACATTCAAACTACTTAAATCAAAGAGAACTGGCGATCTGTGGGGGATGTCAGTAAAAGTAATATCTAATATAATAAATATCATTGCTCCACACTTAGCTGTCATTTTTAATGAATGTGTGGACTCAGGTACTTTTCCAAACCTAATGAAACATGGAAAACTTATTCCACTTTTTAAATCAGGCGACCAAGCAGATCTCAATAATTACAGACCGATTTCAATATTGCCAACACTAAGTAAGGTCTTTGAAAAAATAGTTTTAAATCAACTGCTTGGTCATTTTAACTTAAATAACTTACTTCATCCTGACCAATATGGTTTCACTAAAGGTCGTAATACTACTGATGCAGGTGCAAAACTATTAAAACACATCTTTGATGCCTGGGAAAGGTCTAAGAATGCTATTGGCGTATTCTGTGACTTGTCCAAGGCTTTCGATTGTGTTGATCATAAAACTCTTTTGCTTAAGTTAAGCCACTATGGCATTAAAAATGTTGCACTTAATCTCATTGCCTCTTATCTTAGTGATAGAACTCAAACGGTATGCATTAATGATATAAAGTCACGTGGCTCATCTCCTAAAATGGGCGTTCCACAGGGTTCAATTTTGGGTCCTTTTCTATTTTTAGTGTATATCAATGATTTACCATACCATGTTAGCGACATTTGTGAAATTGTACTGTTTGCTGATGACACATCTTTAATTTTTAAAACTGATAGAAATAAAAGTGACTTTGACGATGTAAACCGTGCTGTATCGCATGTGTCGCATTGGTTTACTGCTAATAATTTACTATTAAATGCAAAGAAAACTAAATGTGTTGAGTTTTCTTTACCGAATGTAAAAAAAATAAATAAGTCTTTAATGATAAATGGTGAAACGCTAAAAATGGAGAGTTCTACAGTCTTTCTAGGAGTGACCTTGGACTGTAAACTTCAGTGGAGCGCTCATATAGAGTCACTGACAGCTAAACTTAGCTCAGCAGCATTTGCAGTGAGAAAAATAAGACAGTTTACCGATGTAGAAACAGCTAGACTGGTTTATTTTGCTTACTTCCACAGTGTGATGTCTTATGGCATCTTGTTGTGGGGAAAGGCTGCTGACATAAATTCTGTCTTTATACTTCAGAAACGAGCAATTCGGTCGATTTATAAACTTAAACCACGCGAGTCCCTTCGAGTCAAATTTAAAGAAATAGGAATTCTTACAGTAACCTGTCAATACATATTCAATAACCTAGTTTATGTTAAACAAAATATAAATATGTATAAACAGAAAAAGGATTTAAACGACCGTCTTCCTAGAAATGGACATAAGTTAGTCATATCAGCTTATCGCCTCCGAAAAGTACAAAAATCTTTCGTAGGGTTGGGTGTACTCTTCTACAACAAGATGCCCAATTCAGTTTTGGATCTGCCATTGCATAAGTTTAAACAATGTATTAAAACTCACTTACTGAGTCAGGGTTATTATACTATCGATGAATTTTTAAATGACAAAGATGTTCAAAGGCAATTTGATAGGCTTTCAACTTCACACAGGAAGTAAAATAAATAACTTTATGTAACACACTTAATATTGTAAAATTGGTAATATTATAAAAAGAGCAACTGTTGAGTTTCTTGCCGGCTCTTCTCAACAGGGCCTGCCTTCCGAGCCGGTGGTAGAGTCACTACAAATAGTCCAATTTGACGTTTCAAAAGTGCTTGTAATAAGCCTACTTGAAATAAACGATTTTGAATTGAATTTGAATTGAATTGGCAGTGCCTCTAGTGTTGCAAATGTACATGAACGCTGATAATCCGCATACTCGTTTTAAACCAAAAAAAAGATTAACCAATAGCCGAAATGAAGTGTCAAAAAGATAAAATTTGGAAAAACCTATTTCGACCGTAATTCGAATGAGATTAGCGACCGTGACCGAAATTCGGCATAGTAGATTACAACTTCATCCAACTGTCAACAAAAGAAACTAATTAACCAAGTAATAAACGTCCACATATCGATCATACGTGCCCTACGCTAACCTACTTACGTCACAAAGGGTGTAATTAACTCATTCATAAACACAACTGATTAACTAAATACCACTTGGAAACTAATATATTTAGAAGCTTTATAGACGAGGCCACGGCTTTAATCCATAAGCGGTAAAGAAAAATATTTAATTCGTTACGTTAAGAATATTTTCTTGACAATCAATTCAACACAAAATCAGAGTTTAAAGAGCTGATATAACTTAGCCACCACGCAGTAAATATTGTTTTCTCATTTATGCTAATTGTCATTCAGATTCACTGCTCCGGAGTTTTTTTTTACAGACATAGCCCCAAAGTAAACGTAGCAAAGTGTTAGTGTTAAGTGTGTTGAATATTGTGATATATATTATACATAAATACTTATAATATAAACACCTTTATTGTAAAACCTCCATGCTCATGACACAAACATGTGATCAGATGTGGAAATCGAACACAGCCTAGGACGCAGAAACAGGGTCACTACCCACTGCGACACTCAGCCGTCAGTTATAAATGGTATAAGTTCCTCAAGTTTGTTTTAGACAATTAAAAGGTATTTGATTCAATAAGCACAAATAATTATACACTAGCTTAGATAGACATATCTGGATACAAATTAACCCGACTGGTAGTTTCAGAGATTAGCGGGTCAGATAGACGGATAAACAAAAAAGACGTGTGGCACTCGGAGACTGCCGCGGTAAAGCTATTGCATAGCATTTTTTTATGAACTTATGTTTACCTTCCAACGTCATCGGGACCGTGGCCTAGCGGTGAGGCACTCTAAGTGCCCGGATTGCCAGAGAGACACGGGTTCGAATCCCATTGGTTCCGCAATTTATTTATTTTTTCAAGCGTGATATCTCAGTTTAGTTTTTACTTTTCATTTATTTTATAATTGTATTTTGCCTAGATTAATACTGTAGACTTGGTGTATATAGACAGCTGTATTTTATTTTATTTTATATTGTGAACGTTGTGGACTCCTGTAAAAGCTGAGCATTTGCGGAAGTTACCATTTTATAAATGTATATTAACATGTAATTAATGTATCAGTTGTTGGTGTTCCTAAATAAATAAATAAATAAATAAATAAAACGTCATTTAAAAAAAAATTAATGACTTTTTGGAATTTCACGCTTAAAAAAAGAAATTGTGGAACCGACGGGAAAGAACCCGCATCTCTCTGGCAATCCGGGCACTTAGAGCGCCTTACCGCTAAGCCACGTTCCCCGATGACGTCGTTACCGAAATTGTGCTTTTGATATTATGTTTTTGACACTCAGGGGGTGTTAGGTTTTTTCGTTACGGAATTTCTGTATTCGGTCTCCACGCTCAAGGCCCGCGATAGAAGCTATGCAATAGCTTAAAAATGTAAAAACTAATTTTTTGATATAAGCACCGTATACTTTCACGTGCATTTAGTGAAAAGCTGTTAATTTCAAATTGCAGACACTTTGTCATTCTGTTGGTTGCATGAAGCTTATTTCACATGAAGTTTTCAATTTCCATTAGGAGCAGTATTATGTTCTGTAACAACGTGTAACAAACAAACAAGTCCACAATGGCTGGCATTAATTATTTTATTGCGTTTTGCACCAAACTGTAATGGAAAAGTCGTGGCCGTACGTTTATATTTTACAAGTTCAATTTTCAGCCTTAAATAATAAGGTTATAATTAAAACGGTCATGACCCTTACAGGAAATTCATCGTTCGTCTTCTCAAATGAATTAATTATAATGTAATGTGTGGAAATCCGTAGAAATATGTGAAGAAATAGCTATGATAATGAATGGGTTGTCGACCCCACTAGACACCTTACACGATCAAAAATAATCTGAACAGAATACGGTGGAAGGTTTCAGCAGAGGTTAGTTATTTTTTAACCGACGAAAAAAAACGGAGGAGGTTCTCAATTCGACACGTATATTTTTTTTATGTATGACACCGCATAACTTTTTACAGAGTTGTCCGATTTTGATAATTCTTTTTTTATTAGAAAGGGCATACTTCCAAGGTGGTTCCATTTTCATCACGTTAGGATCTGATGATGATATCCTGGGGAAATTGAAGGAACTCTTCAAATTTTGGAGGCACGCTTACAGCGATTTCGGTTTTTGTCTCGGTATCGGTAGCTTTTTGCCTACTAGTGCCGTATAATATACTATGACAGTATAGTACGAGTACGTTACGTGGCGATAAATCACTAAAAAGTAAGAAATAAAAATTTTTAAATAAAAATAAAACCGACTCAAAACGCACTAAACAGTAAAAAATAACTGTGTCATTTAGTTGCTTTCATTTACTTAAGCATATCTAGGAGTCGGTGCCAGCCCAGGTTTCTACTTTAAGGACGTTACCTAGAACCCACAAACTGCTTTACCACGTAAAATAAATGTTCCTTAGACTTGGCTGGCACCGACTTCATAGATATGCTTAAGTAAATTAAAGCAACTAAATGACACGGTAATTTTTTACTTTTTAGTGCGTTTTGAGTCGGTTCTATTTTTATTTATTAATATTAATTATTGATAGACGAAGCAGATGGCACACCTGATGGTAAATAAAAACAATTTCTATAAACAGAGCAACATATAGCAGAACAAACAAATACGTCCTATAAAGTTCCACCGTGTCATCAACCTGAGGCACACGTGTACGTCGTGATTAGAAACAGATGAATTTGAAGTATCAAAAGTACTTGTATACTAAAGCCTACTTGATAAATACGAATTTTTGATTTCTGTTGGTTCATCTAGGCAATCTTTGCTTATCGATCCAATTGAAGCCTTGACCTACTCAATCACTGCATACTGACAGACTTGAATTTATAAAAGTGTTTTAGCTCTACACTTGGCAATTCCTGCTTTTCGAACCGGTGGTAAAATCTCTATTCACTGACAGACTTTCTAAAAGTGCTTATTTAAAAGCCTCATCTTCATTATTATATGCCTATTGACGGTCCATAACAGGGCCAGGCCTTCCTCCTTATAGGAGAGCGGATATGGATCCAGTAGACGCTACTCCAACCTATACTAAAGCCAAACTCGATTGAGAATGCTTGTCAACAAACAAATTAAAAATGAAGGTAGAAAATGCAACACATTTTATACCTTATAAATTTAAATTTATGTTTTGTTTTTTTATTAAATCTTATTTAAAAGATATTGAATATATTAATTAGTTTTAAGCTTACTAATCTAATTTATTGTCATAAATTCGTCATTAATAAATTAATTAAAAAAATTAGGTGTGAAATGACTTGTGATTTCTACCTTCATTTTTAATTTGTTTGTTGACAAGCATTCTCAATCGAGTTTGGCTTAAGTATAGATTGGAGGGATCTAATCGCTGTAAGAGCTTGTACATAAAATAGAAATATAAATAAGCTTGGGTCGGAGAACGGTTTCCAGCCGCTAACACTCCTGCATTTCTGCTACGCCCGATTTTGAACCCAATGTTATACTCAGATTTTTCTAGTGAGCCGTTAAAATAGTCATAAAACTATTACTATCCTAATCCCACCAACTCACTCTGGAGCAGCTTGGTGGGCTTAAGCTCCAGATATTTCCCACATGTCAGGGAGACAGATTCTTCTAGTGGGCCATTAAAACAATCATAAAACTATTATCACCCTAATCCCGCCAACCCACACTGGTGCAGCATAGTGGATCTAAGCTCCAGATATTTCCCGCCTGTCAGGGAATCAGGTTCTTCAACCGGGCCATCTCTTTCCAACAAAAAAAGAATCATTAAAATCGGTTATTAAACGACGAAGTTATCCGCGAAACGACATAAAATACATTTCCCTCTTTCTGACGCAGTCGGGTAAAAAAAAAAGTATGTAAGAACCCTCCTCAGACTTTTTCCTATAAGAATATGTCATTATATCGGGGATCGGCCAAGCCGTTTGGAAGTTGTAGGGGAACATATAAGTAGTGCGGACAGACAGACAGACAAACAGACAACAAGAATTTATAGCATTCCGCAGAAATGCAATAAAACGCTTTCTACAAAGTCGATCAAAAACGAAATACCATCGATATCATCTAAATACCTTTAATCTACGGATTCGTGGATTATGTGATACCTACAATATTGTAATCAATGGGATTACTATACAGACAAATCTCAATGCCGTTAAATACGTAAATATTAATAATTCTTAAGCCCAACATTTACACAAGGATTAAATACCATCCTAAACTTATCCTAAGCTAAGGAAATAATAAATAAGAATATAAAAGTTAATGAATTAAACTTATTCGTAGGTTTAGTAGCTAGACTATACTAAAGCCAAACTCGATTGAGAATGCTTGTCAACAAACAAATTTAAAATTAAGGTAGGAAATGTAACACATTTTATGTCTAATAAATTTAAAATTATGTTTTGTTTGTTTATAAAATGTTATTTAAAAGATATTGAATATATTAATTAATTTTAAGCTTACTAATTTAATTCATTGTCATGAATTCGTCATTAACAAGTTAACTAAAAAAATTAGGTGTAAAATGACTAGTGATTTCTACCTTCATTTTTAATTTGTATGTTGACAAGCATTCTCAATCGAGTTTGGCTTTAGTATACGTTGATTCGTGTCATGGGGTCTGAAGCAACTTATTGAGGGTTTTATGAGTATTCGTATCGAATTCAACATAAAACTTATCAAACATTCCTTTCCGACAATAAACGAAGGTCCCGAGGAATAACATTATGGTATTCTAAATTATCGAAATATTCACTGTATTTCGAAATGTCATAATTTGATAATGATAACCAAGTATATTGATTTTTTCTATGTCTACAATGTAAAAGGAAACTTAGAGGCCATAAAAAGCTTTTGGAAATCTGCTGTAAGTGGCAATTACCTTGTATCATAAGTGAATCTGAGTCATAATTATTTCGTCAACTTTTTTAGCAGTCGCGGAAAATTATAAGGTTTCATTCTAATCGGAAAAACATGTCGATGGTTAATGATAAAAATAATCCATAGACGCTCGCAAAAATTGTAAAATTCAAAGGCGGTTTTCTGCAAATTTCTTAAAAATGAATTATTTTAAAAATTAAAAAATATATTTATTCAAAAGTGGCAAGTCGTCCGGGAAATAAAGTACCCATTTTCTTACAGTTCCATAAACTAGGACTTATTTAGAGTATTTCGTCTTCTTTATGAATCTTTATGAATTGGTCAAAAAATATAATTCACAAACAAGGTCTATTTTTTTTAAATGGTAAAACTTTCAGTTCAAAATAAAACGTTACGTGTTACAAGGAGTTGAGTTGAGAGGAGAAGTTGGAAATTTCGTCTCTTATCCATAGAGGTATATATTGTTATTATTCTGAGCAGTGATCATGTCTATCATTAAAATGTAGAATGTGATTGAAGAAACAAGGAAATGAAAGTAAACACTAATCTTCTCACAGACCGTCCATGTCTCGGAGCAGTCATAAATATGTGACCAAAATAAAAACTATCGCTTACCACGACTCTCATTGCCTTCAAGTCTCAAGATGCTTTTAATTTTTGCCCACATTTTCCCTTAAGACCCTTAGGTGTACTTTCATTAGATATGTATGAAAACTTTGAATAATATATACAGAATGATTCCCTTTGCGTTGTTTTTCTTTTTATGAGAGAAAATTTATGAGCTCACCTCATCAGCTAATGAAATTGTTTAAACATTCATCAAATCGCGACTAAAGCTGTCAGTAAAATTAACTTTACATAGCGAAACATCACTTACTGGCTGAGCACTCACGAAATGTGAGAAAATATTAGCTCTACAAACTTGACTTTAAAAGGTTCCTTGGATGGATTTTGTGAAAATTGATTCCCAAGAAGTTACAATATGATGTTGAGTGTACAAAGCAGGTCACATTGTTTAAATAAAGTGTCCGCACTTTGTGTCTCGATTTCCATTAAAATATGTGTCACTACGTTGAGGCGATTGCTTAACATGAATCGCGGAAATGGCTTAACTCGCTTAATTTTAAACCGTAATGTATAGTAATTCACCGAAATAAATGTTTTAAAATAAATAACACATTCATACAAGTCACATTGTTTAAATCAGTGACACAAGCATTCTCTGACTGAGAGTTACACATTTGTTTGTTTTGCCGTGGAGACCCTTGGCCTTGGGCCATGGAGTCACAGTGCCAAAAAATTTTTTCGTAATCCGCCTAATTGCCTCAACTGACAGAAGGGCTGGCTCTTGCCTCAACTGACTGGCTGGCAGTGATTTATGTGCAAAGGATTAGCCTGGCTATCCAACGCGGAAATGCAGCCAGTATTCTTGCCACCATTCCACGTGGGCATGATTTGTATAGTTATTAGGATAAGTTAGCTTAAGTTCCTTATTGTGTTATTTTTCAATAAAAAAAATCTTTTCTGGGTTTCTCCACGACATCGTACCGGAACGCTGAATCGCTTGGCGATACGTCTTTGTCGGTAGGGTGGTAACTAGCAACGGCGAAAATCTCCCACCAGCCAGACCAAGACAAATTAAGAAAAATCTCAATCTGCCCCGCCAGGAATCGAATCCAGGACCTCCGTCTTATAAATCCACCGCGCATACCACTGCGCCATGGAGGTCGTCAAAACGTAAATGTAGGAATGCACTTTCCGTTGCAAGCACTTGAAAAAGTTTTAAATACAATAGTTGTAGCTAATGCTTATTACTTATTATACTCTACAAGACACCTGTCTTGTGTACCTAAACTTAAATCGGGGTAGGGAACCCCAAATGGGAGTTATAAAAGTGGAAAGTTGCATGAAAACACTAAGTTGCCGAAGTTTAAGAAAGACATCTGATGGAGAGCATAGGGAGTTTTAATATCCGTTAAGTGAATAAGCAAGTTTATTTTATTCTATACTATATATACGCTTCGGTTTCGCTCGCGAAGTCTTGTTCCCGTAGGAATTTCGGGATACAATGTGGCTTATGTGTGATTCTGATTTATATGGCTTTATTATTATGAGGTTTATCAAAATCCATTCGTGATTGAGTAACAAACATCTAACCGTACACACAAATTTTCGCCTTTATAATATTAGTAGGTAACGACTATACTAAAGCCAAGCCCGATTGAGAAAAAATGAAGGTAGAAATCATGTGTCATTTTACACCTATATTTTTTTAATTAACTATTTAACGACGAATTCATGACAATAAATTAGATTAGTAAGCTTAAAAGTAATTAATTTATTTAATATCTTTTAAATAACATTATTAAGCTATTGGATAGCTTCTATCGCGGGCCTTGAGCGTGGAGACCGAATACAGAAATTCCGTAACGAAAAAACCTAACACCCCCTGGATATCAAAAATATAATATAAAAAGCACAATTTCGGCGCCGACGGCATTGGGAGCGTGGCCTAGCGGTAACGCGCTCTAAGTGCCAGGATTGCCAGAGAGACGCGGGTTCGAATTCCGCAATTATTTTTTTTTCAAGCGTGATATTTGCCACACGTCTTTTTTTTTAAATAACAAAACATAATTTTAAACTTATTAGGCATAAAATGTGTTGCATTTTTACCTTCATTTTAAATTTGTTTGTTGACAAGCCGACGGGTGCAAAGTAAAAAAAGTTAACTGCAATTTTGAGATTTTTTGATTACTACGGTAGCTAACTAAAAATATCATGTTCTACAACTTCGTAAAAAGTAAATCCTAAATATCGCCATATTTCTTGAACTTTTGTCACGTTAAAGAAGACAACTACTCCTGTTTTATAATTTGCACGACGTAGATGCGTTTATCTACCGTTGGGCGTTTTTACGCAGGACGTGCGGCGCGCGCGCGGTCTGTCATATTGTGTCATCAGTCAGATGACATGTGTTTCGCCGGCCGGCAGGAATATTTACTTGTTTTGGTTTGTTACGTGTAAAAGTTTGTGTGATAGTATTACCATAATAATAAACAATTTGATTATATCACAATAGACATGCAAAGACGTAAATTGTTAGTGAATTTGGCAAAAACAAAATGGCAATGTGATATTATAAACCGAAAAAACTATTAAAACTTAAGGATAACAACCATGACACTGGTTCTGGTACGTATTTTTTATTGAAATAGTGTAATGTTATTGTTTTTTTAATGTTGAGTATTGTTTGATTGGTGCCTTAATGCTCATTCATTATCATCATATTATTTTTTTACTAAACGACGTATAAACGATCATCTGCCGTATAGCTTTTTTTACTTTGTGATCTTACATGTAGATGTCTCAATTTTCGTAAGTAAAATAATATTTGTTTTCGGTTATTGGGTACTATGCCTTTGTTACTTCTTATTTTAGCTAAATTTATTAACCAATATTAATTTATTAAATATTAATTGAATAAATTTTAATTTCCTACTAATATTTTACAATTGTTTCATGTTCAGCAAGCCAGAAACCACCATTTAAAGAAGAAAGCTTACAAAACATAAGCAATGTATTTTTTGAAAAGAATACTGTGTTGGACGATGAAGTTATTAAACTTTTTATAAAAGAGCTTGATGTGTTCGCAATGAAGACAAATGAGTATCGGTTAGTTTCGCAAGTTAAGTCTCCATTTTCTGCATCACACTCTAGGCCAGTCTTACCTGTTCACTCTCAATCTGAATCACAAATTTTGAATTTTAAAAATGATGATATTGTTCTTATAGATACTAAAAGAAAATTATCTGACACACCAACCCCCTCAGAATATAATTCATTTACTTGAAGCCCGCCACGTCCATTATCTATTAGAGTTAAATCAAAATATCTGTTCACTAAACTCAGACAGGCTATCGAGTATGTTACTTTCAAACTGTAAATCTCCAATAAACAACATCAGTCATACTTCGTCGGCAGTGGAGGCTACAAGTGAATGTTCTACGCCTTTCTCATTAAACGGCAGTTCAATATTGATAGATCAAAGAAAAAGCATGGATCTGTGACAAAACATATAAACAATTCATGGTGCATTAACCTTACAAAATCATGATAGAAGAAAACGCAAACTCAGGACGTAACTCGAACACAATGGATGTGGATCAGAATGGATCAAAATCCACCAGAGGTACAGGAGCAGGTGTATAACGCCAGGAACTGAACATAAAGATCATGCAAGCACTCGGTAAGCACAACTCGAGTCTTCCAGGCCGAATGCGTTGGAAACACAACAGCAACCATATGGCTAGCTAGCAGAATGGTAACAATTTTCATATTATCATACATACTGACAGCCAAGCAGTATTAAAAGCTCTAGCAAAATCCCCAACTACTTCAGGGCTACTGTTCAACTGTCACTGCGCCCTTGTAGCACTTGCGACAGGTAACACAGTGACTTTACAATAGTTGAGAAGTCACAGTGAAATAACGGGAAGTGATATGGCAGACAAGTTATCAAAATGGGCTGCAACACTGAAAGTAGTCGTCCCACAACTAATAGTGCCCATACTGTTTAGTGAATACAATTCCTGGCTACACAAACAAACTACAAATGCCCATGCAAAGCTATGGGCCACCTTAAAAGAGTGCAACCAGATAAAGGAGATACTTACCAAACTTAAATTCAATTGTAAAAAATAAACTCATGCGCTTGAATCGTATGAAGTTGAGAACAGTAGTAGGAGCACTGTATGCTAAACAAATACCTTTCAATTTTAGGTATGACAGACAGTTCTCTACGTTAAGCCTGCATGGAGAAAAACGAGACACCGATACATGTTATGCTTAGATACAGTGGTGTATCACAGCAACAGGTAGCCTACATTGGTTCCTCAGCGACACTACACGAGTCAATCGATGACCTGGGCGACCTGCTAAGCTTCTGGAGCTAGCTCGGCTGGTTGGAATAAACCATAGGGGACCTACACCGGAGGAATCATGCACAACAGCCAACATCATGGCCAAGTCCGCAAAAGCCCAGGAAGGAGAAGAAGATACCTTAGAGGATTTATTTTTGTTAAAATACAGAATTATTGACATGATTGCGATTATAACTAGATCATCGAAATTACTGTATTATTGATTATTGTGACTGATGTTTATTATTTTTAAGTATTAAAACTTTAGTTTGTTGATTTCATATTAATTGTTTTTTATAAAAAGTTTATAATTTTATTGTAAGATTTTCAACGAAAGTACGTAATTACCTGAAAAAAAATCAATAGGTTTTTTATTCCGATAAAAGTTTGTATAAGATTACTTTATTGCTAAAATAAATAAATAATTTCTTAGCAAATATTTCATTTAACTTCCTTATAAATCGTATTCCTTTCTCAAACATTGTAACGTAGAAAATTATATCTGCAAAATTATGTTCTGAACTTGGTGTATTTAGAATTTAACACAGCCTTAAAATAATTTTAGCAATATGGAAAGTTTTACTTGTTGTATTTACTGAAATATATGGAACATACTTAATTAAATCTGGATTTTTGCAAATTCCATGTACAAACGACCAAGTGGTAGTTAACATAGTTGTCACATTTTTGAGCACAATGTAGAAACAGACAACTGCAATATCTTTTAAATTAAACTTAATTAAAAGAAATCAAAGGTGCATTTAAATGTCTTATAAAACAATAAAGCAGTGACGAAAATTTCAAAAAACTTGGTTTTAAATTAACAAAATGGGAGCACTTTTTCCTATTCTTCGCTCTCCTGAAAAATGCCTGTTTTGTATATAGCTCTTTTTACTTTGCACCCGTCGAAGCATTCTCAATCGTGTTTGGCTTTAGTATAGCTATTTATTGCCTGCGCCTTCAATTACGCGTGTAATTTTTATTCAATAGGTAAGGAACTATGTTATTTCTGAATTATTGATGTTTATGTGATGTTATTTTTTTATTTAATTGTTAGTCAGTAAAACTAAACACTTAAAGTTATAAAATTTTTTAAATAAAAATAGTACCGACTCAAAACGCTCTAAAAAGTAAAAAATAACTGTGTCATTTAGTTGCTTTAATTTACTTAATATTATCATATCTATGAAGTCGGTGCCAGCCATCAGATCCTAACATGATAACAATGGGACCACCTTGGAAGTGTGCCCTTTCTAATAAAAAAGTATTATCAAAATCGGACAACTCTATAAAAAGTTATGCGTGGTCATACATAAAATAAATATACGTGTCAAATTCAGAACCACCTCCGTTTTTTTCATCGGTTAAAAACAAATTGAAAATTAAATTCAATGTATTGTTTTGTTTTAATTGCATTCGAACTAACGATGCTTTCATTGCATTGTAACAAAATAAAAAATAAATATTTAGTTTTTAAGAAAGAACATTTTTTATCTGCGAGTATCTTTGAATAGCATACCAACAACAATAGCCCGGCGTTAGCCAAACACCTCGAACAATAAGCTTCCGAGGCGTATAATTTTACCACCCACGTGCGCTAACCTTAATAAAGCGTGGGTTTAGTGTTGACAACCCTAAAATCTTATCTTTGTGCCCCAGAACAGCTAATGTTACTTCAGTATAGCTAAAGTTCTATCGAGAAAATACCTAAGGGTGCCAGTTCGTAGCCGACCACAGAAGTATCTCAGCGACACTGTTAGTTTAATAAAATTTTTTATATGGCACTAGTAGCCAATAAGCTACCGATACCGAGTCAAAAACCGAAATCGCTGTAAGCGTGCCTCCAAAATTTAAAGAGTTCCTTCAATTTCCCCAGGATATCATCAGCAGATCCTAACATGAGGACAATGGGACCACCTTGGATGTATGCCCTTTCTAATAAAAAAAAGAATTATCAAAATCGGACAACACTGTAAAAAAGTTATGCGTGGTCATACATAAAAACAAATATACGTGTCGAATTGAGAACCTCCTCCGTTTTTTTTCGTCGGTTAAACAAATACATTCTACACTTATTTTTTATAAAAACCAAGGGAGCGAAATTTCATAAAAAAAAAGGTTTGAAGATCTCCGTGGCGCAGTGGTATCCGCGGTGGATTTATAAGACGGAGGTCCTGAATTCGATTCCTGGCGGGGCATATTGAAATTTTGACTAGTGGAAGGCTTTCGCCGTGGCTAGTTACCACCCACCCTACAGACAAGACGTACCGCCAAGCGATTTAGCGTTCCGATACGATGTCGTGTAGAAAGATGGAAAGAGCTCGAAATATCTCTGCGTGACCGAATTAGAAATGAGCAGATCCGCAGAAGAACCAAAGTAGCCAACATAGCCCATCGAGTCACTAAACTGAAGTGGCAATAGGCTGCCGGACGCCGGGAATCGAACCCAGGACCTTCGTCTTATAAATCCACAGCACATTCCACTCACGCCACGGAGGTCGTCAAAATTAATATTTTTGCATTTTTTGAAAGAAATAATAAAGTTTTTAAAACTCTTTCCCCGTCACTGATACTAAATAAAGCCGCGAGACGATTTCATTCTCAAGAATCATCTTACGTTCTTAAATTCAAACCGGTGTGCTTTCCATTGAAAAAGTTTTATTAAAACACCTGATCCTGCGAAGCCTTTGTAAGACAACCTTCGAGAGTTCATAAAATGCAACCCCGCCGTGCTTTTATAAAGTGGCGTTCTTTGAAGGTAATTAATAGAGAATTCTTGATGTAATGCCGCTCTTATACGGAAATTTAAATGAAAATTATATCGAATGTTCTGGGCAGTCTTCCTTACAGAAACTAATAAGTTTTCCATGAGTCGTGATTTTGTTTTATCACAATATTCCCGATCATAATCATCAGCATATTTGAATGGCCTTCTTCATTAAATTACAGGCGTTTTGGAGCTTAGATCCTCCACGCGCTTCGAATATGGGCTGGCGTGTTCTAGATGTAGGTACAATTTGACTCAAAATAGACCAAAATTTAAATACATATAAGTACCTATTTCAAGTAGGCAATTATA
Source organism: Mycalesis mineus (assembly GCA_034621355.1). Taxonomy (NCBI): domain Eukaryota; kingdom Metazoa; phylum Arthropoda; class Insecta; order Lepidoptera; family Nymphalidae; genus Mycalesis; species Mycalesis mineus. Next base: position 14,634,055 of record CM067896.1, read on the forward strand.
CAAGCACATTTGAAAAGTCAAATCTGTCTATAGTAAGTTGAATCCATGAAGGCGCGCCCCACACTTTTTTCCAATCGCTTACAAGTGTGCTATAAATACTGCAAGAACGTGAGTTCTATTGCTCTCCCCGCGCCCTTCGGTTTCCCCTCGCGACAAATAGCGGGGCGCGCCTTCGTGAATTTAACGAACTTAGGTGAAGTGACTATCATCTTGAAAAAAATTCGCGGACTTACTAACACACGTAAGTACACTACGTACGCACAAAACCTCCTTTTTGAAATGGGTTAATAAATAAGAAAATAACGGTTAGCAAAACTTCTAATTAACTTAGTTAAATTGCAATTAGGGAAACAAGTTATTTTCACAAGAATAGTTTAATTATTATCCTTTGAACTCTCATAATTTCATGCCCACAAGAGTCTACTCGATACTTGAGAAAATGTCATTTAAGCTCATAATAATCTTTGATGGAAATTTTCAAGGAAAATTTTAATATCAACTGTGGGAGTTTACTAAACTAGTTAGACTTGATTGAAAAGATTTTCAGCAAGTTGTTTAATCATTTTGCAGAGGCGATGCGGCTTTTGGGTTAACTTAAAGTTGTTGTAAGCAGAAATTATATCCAAACGCTTAGAGAAACGATAAAGTATGTTTAAGTAAGTATATTTACTGTCAAATGAAACACTTTTACTTACCTAAATAAGGAGATAATAAAAAAAAGGAACAAAGTTACTTCTTACCTAGTTTGTGTGATGGTGAACTGGGTGAAAGTACCTAATAAATAAAAATTGCGTGTTTTCCAAGGCATTTTATGCTTTTTGACACTAAAAGGACACCGCTTAAAAGATTATTTTTATTAAAATTTCCCGAATATCATACAAAAATTATAAATTATTATAATATAATTACCATAATAAGGACAAGCAACTTAGCTATCCGGAATAGATTTCTTAATTTTTAATAATACATAATTTATCTATATCTGTAATAAAATATATATTTTTGTTTGTTATATTGAAGAGCCCTCTCGAACTGTAAAGTTTTACTATCATACTTAAATCGGATTAAACAAAACTTTATAAAATTCATGTAAGGCAAAAGCTACCTTATTTTTTGTTTTTGGCCCCTTGAAACCCCGAATAAAAAGATACAGATATTGGCTCTTGAACCCATGAGAAAGTTGTCAATGCCCGTGCTGTTTCGTGTAATTAACCAAGAAATTGTTTTACCTACTTTATAGCTACAGTAAATATTATGTGTTTCATTTGTTTTTCATTATAGTATAGAAATAAAGAGTACGAGTATTACGTAGATAAAGCCGATGGAATCTCATAATCATAAATAGCAAAATGATAAGAAAATATTTATCTACTTGTATAAGACTGCTAAAAGATTTTTGTTTAAACGCGCTTGTGTGTAAAACTATGAGAAAATTTAGTTTTTAATTTTTTATTTGACAATTTTATTATCGTGCAATTTTGTAGGATTCATGGTTATATTTCCTATTGGGATTAAATATATAAGGAAAGAAAGTTGAAAGTTCATAATGTCGACGACCTCCGTGGGGCAGTGGCATTCGCGGTGGATTTATAAGACGGAGGTCCTGGGTTCGATTCCCGGCGGGTCAGATTGAGATTTTTCTTAATTTGTCTTGGTCTGGCTAGTGGGAGGCTTTCGCCGTGGCTAGTTACCACCCTACCAACAAAGAAGTACCGCCAAGCGACTTAGCGTTCCGGTAAGATGTCGTGTAGAAATCGAAAGGGGTGTGGATTTCAACAAGTTAGCCCGCTTCCATCTTAGATTGCATCATCACTTAACATCACGTGTGATAGCAGTCAAGGGCCACCTTGTAGTAGATAAAAAAATCTATTGCTGAGACTTGTTACATGGATTTAAAATAGGACTCTTTTTAAATTTAAAATAAAGAAGGAGATATTTACAAAAAATATAAGCCAACTAATTGTTCACTCAAAGGCAGTGCCCAACTCGAGATTAAATATTTGGGAAGGTAGCTTGGCCAAATAATAATCGTATTCGGTAACAGGACTGTATTAAAAATATATTTAAAATAATTTAATTATTATATAATAATTTAAAGTATAAACATTGCTAAGATCCCCAGCCGGCTGTGGCTCCAGTCAGAATCTCTTGACTTTCATCATAACAGGAAATTTTAGTTATAATATTTGAATTCGAAATATTCTTCTTAATCTTGAATTCCAACTTTCTAGGCAGAGATTTTGAAACCTTCGCGTCAAAGAAGGTTGCCACAAATATATAGCTGAATATTTATGTGCCATTAACAGGGCTAATAAATTCATGTGTGAATTATTAATTTTTTAAAGTAAGGTACTCAGGTTCATTAATAAAAGCCGAGTAAAGCCACTGATTTTACTTGTATAATATAGACGTAAGGTACAGGAATGTGGTGTATGCAAAATGATGTCTATAAATCATTGTAAAATTCAATATCGCGCAACTACGTGATAACGCAATAACTCGTTATTACACGTACGCGAAAATCCTCTTTTTCGCGTTACTTTAAGGTCACAAGGGAGGAAGTAAGGCAAGGCAGAAAAAGCCCATCAATTTAATAAAATATTGATGTAAAGAGTCAGCCAAATGATTTTATTCTTTATAATTACTTCGTTGCAGCTGTAAAAACCGTTAGCCTAGTTTTTGCATTTTCTGAAAAGGTTTACTATAGTAGAGAATTCAACAAGCAGAAAGTACACCAAATTTTTGAAAAAAACTGATATTTTGAAGGCCGAATTTCCGCTTGAAAATTAGGTTATTTTTTACACGCTTTATATTAGCTTCACTTGTATGTCAGTATGTCAGTATGTAACTTGTATGTGTGTTCGCGCATAACTTCGTCGTTTATGAACCGATTTTGATAATTCTTTTTTTGTTGGAAAGTAGATAGTCCGGTGGTGGTACCATGACAAGGAAACCAGGATCTGATGATGGGATCCTGGAGAAATCGAGGGGAACTTTCAAAAATTGTAGGAACAACAAGTACGTTTGTTAGTTTTTCCGATAAGTATTTAAAAGCACTATAATTCGATGAAGGTCTGGAGTCGATCTGATGATGGAGCCGATCTACATATAAGAGAATTCCTTGACGATTTACTGTATTTACCTTGTGTTTGGGCTCGATTAATTTGTTTTGATAAGAACTTTACATTTAGATGGGCTGTGACTGTCATTGAGGGTCTGGTGATGAAGACAAAGTACAGTTAAGGGAGCTCCGTAACAGCTTACAGTAGCTACCTTGTGTTTGGGCTTGATTAATTTGTCTCGATGAGAAATTTATATTTAGATGGACTGTGACTGTCATTGAGGGTCTGGTGATGAAGACGAAGTACAGTTAAGGGTGCTCCGTAACGGCTTACAGTAGCTACCGTGTGTTTGGGCTTGATTAATTTGTCTCGATGAGAAATTTACATTTAGATGGACTGTGACTGTCATTGAAGGTCTGCAGATGAAAACGAAGGACAGTTAAGGGAGCTCTTTAACGGTTTACAGTAGCTACCTTGTGTTTGGGCTCAATTAATTTGTCTCAATGAGAACTTTACATTTAGATGGGCTGTGACTGTCATCAAGGGTCTGGCGATGAAGACGAAGGACAGCTGAGGGAGCTCTTTAACGGTTTACAGTAACTATCTTGTGTTTGGGCTCGATTAATTTGTCTCAATGAGAACTTTACATCTAGATGGGCTGTGACTATCATTGAGGGTCTGGCGATGAAGAAGAAGGACAGCTGAGGGAGCTCTTTAACGGTTTACAGTAGCTACCTTGTGATTGGGTTCGATTAATATGTCTCAATGAGAAGTTTGAAAGATTCCAGTTGGTTTAATGTTAACTAAGTCATGATCTGATGATGAGATCTACGAAAACTCGAGGAAACTCTTCAAACTTTATTTTTACACGCTTTTTATTAGCTTCACTTGTATGTCAGTTTGTCAGTATGTCAGTATGTCAGTATGTAACTCTCCGTGGGTAATCTGCGCGCCTGCGGCCTTCCTTGGTTCTGGTAGCCGTTTCTCAGGCTCCCTCTCCGAAATTGAACTCTGATTCCCCGTATTTATAATATTTATTAAATAATTATTTTATTCTCACTAATAAATAAATTACTAGCGACTGTGTAGCCGAGCGGTTTAAGTGCTAAACTGCCCGTACAACAGTCGCTCAGGCGTAGGTTCGAGCCCTGGCAGTCGCAGTTTTTCTGCGACTTCCAAGGCTCGCTCCCGTGCCGACTGTACTCTGGCCAGATTTCTGTGGTTTCCTTGGTCACTGTGCTAAGGGTGGGGCACAGGCAAATGCGGGTACAGATTGTAAGTAAAAATAAGAATTGTAAACATCGAATGTGAATTCGATGTCGACGCTTACTATGAAACATAGTATGAATATTTTTAATAATCAACAAATAATAGTTTAAAAAAACTAAAAAATCACGCTTTTATAAATAAACCAAACTAAAAAGTAAAAAATAAATAATAGTTTAAAAAAACTAAAAACACGCTTTTCATAGAAACCCAAACTAAAAAATAGAAAATAATTTTAATAAATTTAAATTAAGAATAGTGTTAAAATTTTCATTAACTATAAATTAATAATAGTGTAAATAAAAAAAAATATTTTATTTTAAAAAAAGCGTGGGGTGCTTTTTAAGATATTATCAAAATGATAATCACTCTACTCATATCTGTCAATAAAATATTTATAACTATATTGACACCATGCACCCCACGCTTTTTTAAAATAAAATAATTTTTTTTTATTTACACTATTATTAATTTATAGTTAATGAAAATTTTAACACTATTCTTAATTTAAATTTATTAAAATTATTTTCTATTTTTTAGTTTGGGTTTCTATAAAAAGCGTGTTTTTAGTTTTTTAAACTATTATTTATTCGATATTCATTCAAAATAAGCTGAAAAAATAAATATTTCAAATTAAATAAATTAAAGCGTGTTTGAGACATAAAAAGGTGTGTTTTCACCAAATTACGTGAAAATAAAATTTTATTTGTAAAAGATTAAAATAAAAAACAAAAAAGTAGGTTTTTTAATTTTTTCACATAAATAGGTTATGTAACAAAGGGTAAATACAAAAGTTATAGATTTTTATTACCTACAACTTTGCAATATAACTCTTTTCCATAGGACTTTTAATTTTACCGAAAATCGAGAAAATCCGTATTTTACCCCTAAAACCTTACCCCCTACCCCTTCCCGACCTCAGATCGCCCGTAATTTATTTTTCCCTTCATTTTTATAATATTCTTCTCCTTTTGCAATGCGTTTCATCCTACTGCGATTTTTTTATACTTTTTATAATTTTTAAAGCTATCTGCACTGGTCTATTATTATGCTATGAATGAAGGATAAAAGTGATTTTTCAATCAAAAAAATATTCCATTTTACTTTTCTTCTTGACATCTGCTTTCTACTTACAACATAACGATCCTATAAATTCTCACTTACTTTACCTAGAAAACTTTCCATTTAAAATAGTTAAGTAAAAAAGTACCCATATTTTCTTGAGTTTTTCTTCTTAAAATATTTTTATCTGCCTACATTGGCAAATCAAATGAAGCCATTACTGTAGTTCTTTATTAAAAAAAAATTAAATCGAGGGTCTATCTGGACCACTTCGGAATCAATGGGACAAATTAATATTAACATTTTAGAAAGATACGGGCGGCGGCGGCGGAAATAAGGATGTTAGTTACCCTTTCACGCAAAAACTCCTGATTCTTTTTTTTTATGGACTACAAGATGACCCTTGACTGCTATCACACCTGGTGTTAAGTGATGATGCAATCTAAGATGGAAACGGGCTAACTTGTTGGGAGTGGGACGACACCCCTGTCGGTTTCTACACGACATCGTACCGGAACGCTAAATCGCTCGGCGATAGCTACTTTTATCTCAAAATTTTTACGGGAACAAGAACCGCGAGCGACCTCTAGAAAAATATTTATCTGGCACTGCTATAAAAATCTGTGGTAAGTACTTGGGCTTCGGTTTTATTTTACAAGCAATAGATTCAATAGATAGGTGTTAATAAGGGCGCTCAACCCTGTAACGCGACCGTGATGAATCTGTTCAAAAATGTGAACAATAAATCAATTTCACATGCAAATTGCCGCGCTCGATTTTCATGAGAAAAAGGACTTTTTGCGGGTCGTTGACGGGGGATGAATAATATGAGTAATGTATGGATTTAAGATAAATACGTACTTATATGTCACATTCGGATGCTATTATATTTATCTGCAGTGAATTAGGTAAGGTCACCAATTGATTTTTATCAATTAAATTGACTACAAAGTTGCTACATTCAAAATTCGTTTATTTCGTTTAGACGCCAAGATGCAGCTACTTGGTTCAGAAAGTTATAACAAGTAAAAGGTATACCTAACCTACCTATTTTTTAAATCTATATCTTAGTACAAGCAGGCGCCCGCGACTTCGTCCGCGTGAAAACCTCTTAGGTACCCTTTCAATTTTAAAGACAGACTTTCATATAAAGTGTGCTGTTTACCCGCTACCCCTCTCTATTTAATTTTTTTATAGTTTCCCGTCAACTATTATCCTCCGTCCCGTTCCGTGTACTAAAGATCTACATTTTCGTTAAACATTGTACGATATTACAGTACATTAACATTAACAATATACATATATTGATAACTCTTAACAAATGCATTAATTTCGACCAAATTTGATAACCATAAAAACGGTTCTAGTGAGTTAATCTTAAAAGATAGACATATATTGTCGTGGACATTTTTTAGATCATTTCAAGAGGAATAATTCTTTCATACATATATTTTTGGTATCTTGAACCGTTTTCACAGCGCACGCAACAGAAGGCCTCAAGAATGAATATTTTCCCCGTCTTTTTCACATTTTCCATTATTTCTTCGCTCCTAATAGTTGCAGTGTGATGTTATATAACCTAAAGCCTTCCTCGATAAATGGTCTATTCAACACAAAAATAATTTTTCAATTCGAACCAGTAGTTCCTGAGATTAGCGCGTTCAAACAAACAAACAAACTCTTCAGCTTTATAATATTTGTATAGATTAGTATAGATCAATAATGTAGAATACAAGAATATCTAATCAATCATTTTTAAGAATCAAGTAGACTTTCAATAATAATAAATACTACATTAACAGACTAAAAATTTCATAAAAGTTTAAAGACTCCGAAATTCCGTGACCCGACCCAGAAATCAAACCCACGATCTGATGATCGAAGCCACATACGCTAACCGCTAGACCACCGAGGTAGTTAAAATAGTTAATATCCCGATATTAATATTTTTACTGCCTCGATGGTCTAGCGGTTAATAATATTAATAATAATAATAATCTTTATTGCCATGAAAACCATATACAATTACCGGTGGTCTCCACACTAGGGAACCTGTATGTATCGTGGAGACCTTAGTCGATTAACAATTGCAGGGTATCTACGGACTAGTTGAAAATAGTATCTAAATTAATAATAAGTAACCTCCAACATTAAGCTAAAATTATGCTAAACACGATAAATAGATATATGAATTAAATAATTACATGTGAATTTCACCTAATAAAATATATAAAAATGACAACAATTAACATCTTATTGAGAAAAAAAAAGGTATATAATGTGTTCTGTATTATAATAACGTAGTTAGTTTGTTTTAATCAGCCTACTAATTACTTAGTTTGTACTTGGGATCTATGTAGGGTAGGGTTTTTAACTAGCACATTATAATTTTACGCTTCATTTGTTGTGCATTTCCTAAGATTGCAGAACTTCGAAATTTTGTTGTAGACTTTTGCTATCACAAAAGGCCCAAAACGTCCAGCAAAGGCTGAGTTTACGACTGGCAAATCTACTAAGACAACTCAACTCGTAGTAGATATTCGAATCCAAAACCTCGTGATCCAAAACAATAAAGGCTGACCACTGGACAAACAAGGCATTTATCCTATTACATTACTCTGTTGTTAACAGAATTGCTGAGTTTTATACTACCTACAAAGAATATGGGATATTGTCTCATAATAGGCCCATTATTTATTAGTAACAAAGAACCTCATAAATGACGGTAGTTACAGCAGCCAGCGCGCCATTAACACTTGTATGTCTTCAATAATTCTTTTTTATTTCACTTACTTAGACAACAACATTTAGATAATTATGCAATTAGGATAAATCCCAAGTAAAAGAAAAGCTAAAAATTCTACAGACGAGTTGCCTGGATCTTTGAAGGATCAAGAAGGACCGACGAAGTAGGTAATTTTCAGCCAGCGCGCCATTAACACTTGTATGTCTTCAATAATTCTTTTTTATTTCGTTTACTTAGACAACAACATTTAGATAATTATGCAATTAAGATAAATCCCAAGTAAACGAAGAGCTAAAAATTCTACAGACGAGTTGCCAGGATCTTTGAAGGATCAAGAAGGACCGACGAAGTAGGTAATTTTTAGCCAGCGCGCCATTAACACTTGTATGTCTTGAATAATTATTTTTTATTTCATTTACTTAGACAACAACATTTAGATAATTATGCAATTAAGATAAACCCCAAGTAAAAGAAAAGCTAAAAATTCTAAAGTCGAGTTGCAAGGATCTTTAAAGGATCAAGAAGGACCGACGAAGTAGGTAATTTTTAACTTGTGGAGACATGGACACCGCAGCAACACTGAGAGGCAAAGTCACACGCACATGTCCGGCCCTTAGCGACTAAAATCCCACAAAGATTCCATGCCACCGCCAAGCAGCGAAGACACGGAATTTTCTGTACACTATAGCTATCTCCGCCAGTACAAATCTGTCGAAGACAACCTATTTTGGACTCTACGTGCCAAATACCTCTTAGAGGCAGCACGAAACCACATTACCAAACTGCCATTAGGAGAGTGACAGAACCGTAAGAAGTGCCATAGTGAAGATCGCGTTAACCAACTCGAGGACCCTGGGCGATGATCGTACGAGAATAGTAACTGCAAATAATTTTAAATAAATGACATTTGTTGCGGACCGATCGTTCAACAAAAGCACGTGGTGGAACGAAGATCCCGAAGAACGAAGACGGAAAAAAATGTAATTAGACATTTTCCGGTGAGTGGACGAGTAGGCCTCTGAGAAAGTGTACTTCGTTGCGGTCAAAAGACCTCTTCACGCCTTTTGTAATCTTTATATGAGATTTATACAGACACAGAGTGGTCTATAGCAAGGCGACTGTCCAGTCAACCAGTCGTATATACAAGACCATCTATTATTCTCAACACAACACGTGTGAAACAAAACACATTACTGAGAGTAGATGTCCACTTCGAAATAAAACGAAACAGACGCGCTGTCCGTCAGGTTGCAGTGGCCATAACAGTAAACCGTTTAACGATAGAAATTCGATAGATATTCAGTCGATTTTTTACTAAACTGATGCAAGAGATAGTATGCTATAATTTGACTTTGACTAATGTTGGTCTGGTGGTTAGGTTGACGACCTCCGTGGCGTAGTGGTATGCGCGGTGGATTTATAAGACGGAAGTCCTGGGTTCGATTCCCGGCGGGGCAGATTGAGAATATTCTTACTTTGTCTTGGTCTGGCTGATGCAAGAGAGAGTATGCTATAATTTGGTTTTGACTAACGTTGGTCTGGTGGTTAGGTTGACGACCTCGGTGGCGTAGTGGTACGCGCGATGGATTTATAAGACGGAGGTCCTGGGTTCGATTCCCGGCGGGGCAGATTGAGAATATTCTTAATTTGTCTTGGTCTGGCTGGTGGGAGGCTTTCGCCGTGGCTAGTTACCACCCTGCCGACAAAGACGTATTGCCAAGCAATTTAGCGTTCCGGTACGATGTCGTGTAGAAACCGAAAGGGGTGTGGATTTTCGTCCCACTCCTAAAAAGTTAGCCTATCCCTCCATCCATCCATCCATGTCCATCTTGGACTGCATCATCACTTAACATCAGGTGTGATAGCAGTCAAGAGCCAACTTGTAGTCGATATAAAAAAAACATATGTGGCTTCGACCTCGAGTAATTTTCAGTAAATATTAAGCCATATATCGGGGAGTAGGTGGTCTTACACCCCCGTGCCTCGGAGAAATAATCAAAAGATATCTGATAGATATCATCAAAAGAATTAAACATTATAACAGGGATAACAGGGATTTATTGTCCGCAAACTAATACCACTAATGAAAAAAATCTAATACACTAATATCAATTAGGGTATACTTGTAGTTTATAGTCGCTTCAGCCAGTGATAATATCAATTTACATCACCGTTAACCTTAACGTAACTTTATGTATAAACGAGCTGCAAGATTAGTTTTAAACGCATCTTTATGAAGTTTTAATTAAAAATATCTAGCTTCCTGCTAAGAATGAGAATGTTTAACCTTATTAAAATTATACGTTTAAAATGAAATTAAAATTCAAAGTGTTTCAGAAGCCATATATCCTGTAATGAAAATTATTTAATATTTCATTATGTTAAAGCTTAACACGTTCGCTGCGGCACCAATTTTTGCATACTTTCCGTTCCTGCGGCACGAGGTATAATCGGCCCGTACCGTGACCAGACGTTAGGGCGACACGCGGTCTATTAGACCCCACCTCCTTTTACAGACTAAAATCCATTTTCTGGCGCGAAATCAAAGATATATGAGAATTTTGGTCCTTATTGATATAGACAGTGAATTGATGAACCCTAATCCACCGTCGCCCCGGGATCTGATGGCTAGTTTAGGAATTATTAGCAAAACAAAATATGGGATCTTATACACCTCGTAACGCACTGAAATAGGGCAAATTTTCGCTGAGATTAGTGATGGGAAAAATAATATCGACTTTTTAAACTGTCTTAACTACGCAACGACTTGACCGATTTTGATCAATTATATCTCATTAGATTGTTTCAAGGGCAAAACCTGGCAAAACAACACAAAGCTATCAAAGGATACATTTTTTTTTAATAATCTAAATTGTGCTTGAAGGCGCCATACAGAAAAAAAAACCGGCCAAGTGCGAGTCGGACTCGCGCACGAAGCATTCCATTCTATACCATTAAGAGGCACCTATTACAGACTTATTATTGGAAAATAATGGATCACGGTTTATGCATAAGGTTTATCTATCTATTTGTATATGAAAATCTTAATGCGGTTCACAGAATAGAAAAAAAGGCAACCAGAAGTAGAAAAGAAACTGTCCTATTTATTCTGCCTCGGGCTCTGTTTCTGAGTTTTTTAAAATTAACTTCTTCCGACATCGTTTAGACATGTTCGGCGCTGTAAAAGGCCGTGCTCTCCAATCGACGTGATGCACAACACTGGTCGCGGGAAGCTCGCGTTGGGTGCGGTACGAGGTCAGGGGGGATATGGGACGTTTTAGCCTCGTTCCGCACTGCATTAAAATTATGTTAATTCAGTGCGGCACGAGGCCTAACATCCGGTACCAAGGTAGGTACACCACCGAGTACGGAACCATTAGAGCATCTCAAATATATATTTATCTCTTTCCTACACTGGACCAAACCAAAGCTATGCCATTCGCACGACAGAGAAACTCACGTTTTTCCTTGCCGCACCACAGGGAAGTTGCATCAGGGGTGATTTAGGCCTCGCTTCGCAGTGAACGTGTTAAATGGCATTTTATAAAATGTAATTTTATAAAATGTACTTACTCCTACCATAGGTGTCCCAAGTAGGTACGGTAGGTAACAATAAGGACCACAATAACTTTGAAAGTAGGTTTCAAAGATCCAGGTTGTCAATATAAGTATATTTTAATTATTTTCTTATTTATTTTATATCGTATTATTTTTTTCTGGATAAGAAATAACTTTGAGTCACCAGGCACTTAGCTTAGTGACATTTTTTTATTGTTGTTGTATTTAATTTGTATAACTGTTGTGATTTTTAAAATTTAAAAATTTAATTGAATTGACAGCTAGGTACATTGAATTGACACAGCTACGAGTAGGTGCATTTCTACAACTATTTTCTTTACCTTATACCTACTATAGAATTTTTATATCATAGAGTTAATGTTTAAAATAAATCACAAGTACAATAAATTAAAAAAAAAATATTTTAAATAAATAGAACGAAATTTCTTTGAATACTGTTTAATTTTTTCCTATTTTGATTAGGTACTGTTAAGAATATGTAGCGTACCAATTACCTACCAATACAATTGTGTTTATATTGTAATACAGGTGCAACCTTCACCACGGCCCAAAGCAGGGACTACGGACTTGACAAGCTGGACCTCCTGCGCGTGCTGGTTGAGAAGCCGTGGTTGGCCGTGGGACACCACCGCTGGGACCGGACACCTCAAATCGACGTAGAGCTTGCCAACGCGTTCCCCAGGCTTGACAGAGGGCTCGATCAGGAAGGGCCTAGGAGCTATGATGATGACGTTTTGAGGTAAGTATGAGTATGACCGAAGTATAACCTTATACATTCAGGGACTCGCTCGATGTCGTCAGTCCATCTAGAGAGGAGTGCACTACGCTTTCCTCTACCGACTTTTTGAACTATGGACAGTAAATACGTATACTTTTACTAGAAACAGCATTTTTCTTTTCCTTACAAACAATATCAAAATACTATTAGCTGTTATATCTACGTATGTTTTTGTACAGGGGTTCAGAAAAAAGATCGGCCGTCGCGACAGCCCTGAACGCCGGCCGTCGGAGACGCCAGCCGACGCCCGCGCTCGGTAAGGCAGTCACGCCGTATGTCGGCGTCGGTAAGCAACGTCGGTCACGGCGACTATAATACCCGCTTTGCTCGTACACTACACTAGTAGGCACACTCGTCGCCGCCGACGCCCTCGCTCGCTCGGCAAGGCAGTCACGGCGTATGTCGGCGTTGGTAAACAATGTCGGTCACGGCGACTATAATACCCGCTTTGCTCGTACACTACACTAGTAGGCACACTCGTCGCCGCCGACGCCCTCGCTCGCTCGGCAAGTCAGTCACGGCGTATGTCGGCGTCGGTAAGCAACGTCGGTCACGGCGACTATAATACCCGCTTTGCTCGTACACTACACTAGTAGGCACACTCGTCGCCGCCGACGCCCTCGCTCGCTCGGCAAGGCAGTCACGCCGTATGTCGGCGTCGGTAAGCAACGTCGGTCACGGCGAATATAATACCCGCTTTGCTCGTACACTACACTAGTAGGCACACTCGTCGCCGCCGACGCCCTCGCTCGCTCGGCAAGGCAGTCACGGCGTATGTCGGCGTTGGTAAACAACGTCGGTCACGGCGACTATAATACCCGCTTTGCTCGTACACTACACTAGTAGGCACACTCGTCGCCGCCGACGCCCTCGCTCGCTCGGCAAGGCAGTCACGCCGTATGTCGGCGTCGGTAAGCAACGTCGGTCACGGCGAATATAATACCCGCTTTGCTCGTACACTACACTAGTAGGCACACTCGTCGCCGCCGACGCCCTCGCTCGCTCGGCAAGGCAGTCACGGCGTATGTCGGCGTTGGTAAACAATGTCGGTCACGGCGACTATAATACCCGCTTTGCTCGTACACTACACTAGTAGGCACACTCGTCGCCGCCGACGCCCTCGCTCGCTCGGCAAGGCAGTCACGGCGTATGTCGGCGTCGGTAAGCAACGTCGGTCACGGCGACTATAATACCCGCTTTGCTCGTACACTACACTAGTAGGCACACTCGTCGCCGCCGACGCCCTCGCTCGCTCGGCAAGTCAGTCACGGCGTATGTCGGCGTCGGTAAGCAACGTCGGTCACGGCGACTATAATACCCGCTTTGCTCGTACACTACACTAGTAGGCACACTGGTCGCCGCCGACGCCCTCGCTCGCTGGGCAAGGCAGTCACGGCGTGTGTCGGCGTTCGTAAACAACGTCGGTCACGGCGACTATAATACCCGCTTTGCTCGTACACTACACTTGTAAGCACATTCGTCGCCGCCGACGCCCACGCTCGGTAAGGCAGTCACGCCATATGTCGGCGTGAGTAAGCAACATCGGTCACGGCGACTATAATACCCGCTTGGCATCCACAATACACACACTATATTGTCTGCACGTCTGTATTAATTAAAATATATTTACCTTTTAATTTAACGTGGGGAAATCAACTAAATGTTTACCTATGCTGTACGATTGTATGTATGTCTAATATGTTAATTACGTGTTTAATATTACGCTAGATCGTCGAATTAATAAAAATCAAATTCTAATATAAATATTTTTTATTCATCAACAATGGATAATAAAATAAACTTTCAAAATCTGTCTTAATAATAAATACCTACCTACCCCTAACAATATGAGTTTAGTTATTTTTATGCTCAAACTTATACAGTTTATGTAAACGCTATAATTTTACACCCTACGTGACCGCCGCACTAAAAACATCCAACGCTACCAAACACCAGACAATGTGTCATATTTTCAGAGCTTTACTTCCCTAAAACTCGTAATTTCATAACTTTATTGTGAACATCAAAAAGAATACGCGCTAAAGCCCGGCCTTGCCCCAGTTGGTATAAATCTTTTAATTTAGTGCCTTGTTTGTGCTATTCCGGCTTTCTATGTCATTAGTCAACTATCGTATGTCTTACGGTAATAATAAACATTGATTCCTGTTTGTCTGTAATAAGTACTCAAATAATTTAGATACTTATTTTGTCTATGGGTACTTACATATCTAACATTTTATCACATAACTTAGCAATTTCGCAACGTTAAAGGTGTCAATGTCAAATCCCAACTTTGATAAAATATCTACTTGAATTTTGAATTTTTAACATGTTTTTTAAATAATGACATGCCAACTTCAAATTACGAGATGATTAGATATCACTTTAATGAAATGAGATTACTATACTAAAGCCAAACTTGATTGAGAAATCTTATCAACAAACTAATTAAAAATGATGGTAGAAATCACTAGTCATTTTACTCCTAATTTTTTTAGTTAACTTGTTAAAGACGAATTCATGACAATAAATTAGATTAGTAAGCTTAAAACGAATTAATATATTCAATATCTTTTAAATAAGATTTTATAAAAAAACAAAACATAATTCTAAATTTATTAGGCATATAATGTGTTGCATTTTCTACCCTCATTTTAAATTTGTTTGTTGACAAGCATTCTCAATCGAGTTTGGTTTTAGTATAGGTACCTAATTAAAAATTCTGGGAGTAATAATTGTCATAGAGATGGTTCGAGGGATGCCTACTACCTACCACAATATTTTTTCGACGGCCAAGCAACCTTGCTGTATTTTATTTTAAAGGGCACGGTCACAGGTGTAATTATGGGCACTACTTAGAGGTTTAACACCTATGTTGATGACAGATGTTGATATTTTGATGTAGAATGTGATTCACGCACGCTGTTTATAAGGCGGTGGTTTTATATTTACCATCAGGTAGGGCGATCCGCCAATTTATGCTACAAAAACAGCTAGATGAAGAAAAGATGGTTTCATAATTCATTACACTCCAAAAACCATGACGTGGAACTAAGGTTGTCTATGTTCATGTTGCAGAACGTTGATTAGAAAACAAACTAAAACAAGCATTTTTCAGGGGTCCTGAATGACGTGGGCTCGTTCTTCGACTCGTTGCGGGACAACCTGGAGACGCTGGCGGCTCTGTCTCCTCAGCAGAGATCTAACATGTTCCAGGAACCGCCCACCGTGGTGCAGGCTCCGTCTTCGGGCAAGTAGCTGTTCCGTAATAAGTTGTTTCAGCACCTCATGCCAGCTTAATAATTGCGCCCCGCCGTGCCTCTATCGGCCTCTCTCGGATTAAATTTATTAAGCAGTGATGTTTTAGTTACTTAGTAGGTAATTATGGTGTTATCCTCTGCTATTAAGTTGTAACTGAAACTATAAATATGAGGTATGCACGGATCATTTCTACGCCCCGCCAAAATCTAAGCCTATGCCTGGGCTAGTATGGCACTAACTAGTGGTAATGTTCTCTAAATAATACTAGCCATGGTTTTTTTAAGGCTTTATTGAAATATTGTGGCTGCGGATAAATTTTCACTAAAAATTTTCAGACAACTGGTTAAGTGCCACGACAGGCCGTCGGTCAAAGTTATCATCATTAACAACAAAGGGTCAAAACATTATGCCCCTTAGCGTATTGAATCTGCGTAGTGGGTCCACATTCTCATCACATAAAAAGAGAATGCGATAAGAACGTTAGTAACATTTGATGCTGCTTGAGCGATGAGAACATTATATTGTTAACCGACGAAAAAAAACGGAGGAGGTTCTCAATTCGACACATATATTTTTTTTTACCCGACTGTGTCAGAAGGAGGGTTATGTTTTTCGAGCGTATATATTTTTTTTTATGTATGACCACGCATAACTTTTTACAGAATTGTCCGATTTTGATAATTCTTTTTATTAGAAAGGGTACACTTCTAAGGTGATCCCATTGTCGTCATGTTAGGATCTGATGATGATATCCTGGGGAAATTGAAGAAACTTTTAAAATTTTGGAGGCACGTTTACAGCGATTTCGGTTTTTGTCTCGGTATCGGTAGCTTTTTGGCTACTAGTGTCGTATAATATACTATGTGAGTATAGTACGAGTACGTTACGTGGCGATAAATCACTAAAAAGTAAGAAATAAAAATTTAAAAAAAAAATATAACCGACTCAAAACGCACTAAAAGTATAAAATAACTGCATCATTTAGTTGCTTTAATTTACTTAAGCATATCTAGAAGTCGGTGCCAGCCAAGGTTTCTACTTTAAGGACGTTACCTGGAACCCACAAACTGCTTTACTACGTAAAATAAATGTTCCTTAAACTTGGCTGGCACCGACTTCATAGATATGCTTAAGTAAATTAAAGCAACGAAATAACACAGTTATTTTTTACTTTTTAGTGGGTTTTGAGTCGGTTCTATTTTTTGTTAAAAATTTTTTGTTGATTAAGGTTGAATTGTTTACCACACTGTTAGTATTTTTATTCCAGCAAGTTTACCATAACAAATACGTCGATGAAGCATGAATAAGATCATTAGCATAGACCACAAGTTCCGCTATGCAGCGCGCATCGCGTATTCTTGGACACAAACAATACTGGATCGTATTTAGATGAAGAATACGTATTTTCCCGCTTCCCATTTGTCAGTAAAGGCGACCTTAAACAAAACCTAAGGGCGCTAAATTTTCGAGCAGTTTAGAAAGTCGTGGCCTGTAGGTACATTTAAGTTGAGGTATTTACATATAAGACGGCACTACTAACTATCGTCCTCGATTTGTTTTTGCCGTGAAGACTGATATCGTCACAATGAGAGCGGCTAGCACAAAAATTGGAAAACGACAAAAATGTCACAATTAATTTAAATGGTAATATCCTATATCAATATATCGGTTATCTATCGGTCCACAATAAAATTTCCGACGACGAAAAAATGACGGCAAATAGTTATTATAATATGAACAACTGTAGTTGAACGGTAAGTTGATAGTCACGCTCACGCCATAGTGAGCACGCGCCCTAAAGCGAGTGTTATTTTTAAGGCAAGTCGCGTGCAATACTTCCGAAGGCTGGTGGCAAACGATCGTTTTTATATTCTCTTTTATAGGGTGTAAACACAAGATTGACTTTGTAGCGTTGTTAAAACTACTAGCGTATTAACTTGCACTAGCTGAAAGCTTCTTCCCATGCTTCTGCATACTTGTTTTCAACTTTTCGGAAATGCTTTGTAAGAGGATATGGGCTTGTCTCTCCCTTACTCTAATCATCGAGTTCAAGCTGTACTTCTTCCATTCCCACGTAACAACAACTTTCACCACAAAGTATCAATTTAACTTTAATATTTTCTATTTAAATATCCATAAAATATACAATGTATAAGATGTAAAAATAATATAAACTAACTACTAACGAACTATGGACGAAAGCAAAAGAAGGCATCTGTGATTGGGCGGTGAAGCAAACTATGCTCCGACTGTACTCGTAGTTTACGTTATCGAATCTGAAAGGAGAACCGCAGAAGAACCAAGGTTACCGACATAGCTAAACTAGTGGACTAGTGTCGAATTGAGAACCTCCTCCGTTTTTTTTCGTCGGTTAAAAAGTAAGCATAACTCCCTCAGAAATGAGCGCTCATCAAGACAAAACGTCCACACGTTCGGATCGTTAACCTTTTAATTCGCGTTTATTAATCTTCCTCTGGACAGAAACATTCGTCTCTGAGACGTGGCTATCATACTAAACAAACACTGAGTAATGACACTAAAAATGTAAACCTTCGTAGATAGAGAACTGAATAGAAACAAATAGAAAGCATCCATCGGATTCCTTTGAAAAAAAGAACAACTTAAGCTTATACTCTGTATCTCTGTAGAGATATTTGGTACCATGTATACAATTTTTTTTTTTTTATTGCCTACAAGTTGGCCCTTGACTGCTATCACACCTGATGTTAAGTGATGATGCAATCTAAGATGGAAACGAGCTAATTTGTTCGGAGTAAGATGAATCCACACCCCTATCGGTTTCTACACGACATCGTACCGGAACGCTAAATCGCTTGGCGGTACGTCTTTGTCGATAGGGTGGTAACTTCCCACCAGCCAGACCAAGACAAATTAAGAAGAATCTCAATCTGCCCCGCCGGGAATCGAACCCAGGACCTCCGCCTTATAAATCCACCGCGCCACGGAGGTCGACAATTTAAAGATATTTGGTAGGTATCATAATGCGTGATCTTTTCTCAGGCATAACGATGGGCCAAATAAGTTTGACAATTTTCAATTAGAGATATATTTTATATTTTTAAACTGATCGAAGCTTTAACTGAAATAAATAAAAATTACCCTTCCACGTTAAAAAGGTTGAGTGTCAAGTTTCAAATAAAGATTTTAAAGAAATTGTTAGAATCTTAATCTAAAATTAAAAGGACAATGATAATTAAATGTACGCATCCTGTACAAAATTGAGACTGGTTGAAAATTATTGGAAAACAAATATATAATGGAGAGAAAAGTAATTCGGAGTTGAAGATGCTGTCAAACTTTCGGTGACGTCCAATAGAGTTGAAACACAATTGTAGCAATAATGTATATTGATGTATTGAAAAATTTTGTCAATTGGACGTAACAATAAGTAACAAAACTCGTGTATCGTTGCTATCCAATTGAATACGAAACGCTAAGTTACTTTTAATGCCTCTGTTATGTCATTGTTTCGCTGGAAACGATCAAGGGTTATTATCAAAATACTGAATAGAACAAAGTTTATACAATTATATTCTATGTTTATAGAAACAATATATATTTTATCTTATTTACTTACGCAATAGTTGTTTATTCTGCGTTCTTACGGCCCACAAAAATAAATAATATGTATTTTTATGACAAACCCACTGTTTGCTTTGTACCACGTACCTGTTTACATGGTATTTGATGGTAAAGCCTCTGTCCAGTTTTTGATTACTGTACCATTGGAATAGGCCATTTCTTGGCGATGAACGCAACAGTGTATACTCGTCAGATAACGCAATTTAATTTTTTAGACAATAGATGAGTTCCATTTAAAGTTAAATCAAAATTTGTGGCGTTGCGGGGCGCCATATTGAAAAGAATTCAAATGGTTTTTATGCTTTCACACAAAAATTTGTAAACATTTTTTAGGAATAAGATTATTCAATAATTTCTAGCCGTAGAACCAAAAATAAAAGGAGGCGAAAAATCTATGATGAGAAAACAATTTTTATTGCTTGATTCTCGAGTCAACTAGGGTTTTATATTTTCTAAATTAGCTCTTACTCTCTGATTAAGTGATTTGGCATTCCGGTATTATGTCGTGTAGAAACCATGTCAAGGTATGGAATGAAAAACAAAGGTATTACGTAGGTGCACCTCTTCCTAGTTAGCCCGTTACCATCTTGCGTCGTCCCTTAAGTAAGAGTAATCAAATTGCAATCTTGTCATTAAAAAAATTCCTATTGCATTTTTTTACCCAATTTGCCGACGAATTACCAGTAACGTACGAATATTTAATCACACATATTATTGGGTGAAAATGTTCAAACGATTTATTTAGACATAGACGTCCATTTTTAGAAGCGTTTGATCATTTCGTTTGCTCTTTTTCACAAGGTCTTTGATTCATCAATTGACATTTTCGCAATGGCAGAAATGTCACGGGAAAATGTTCAAGGAAAGGACTGTCTAATTTAAATCGACCAAAAGGGACATATTTTTTGGGGATTTTGTTTCCTCTTTGTTGCACATTGAATTAACAACCAATAGTATATAGTATAGGTCTAAGGTTATATTTCTGTAAAAAATTAGCAATTGGTTTTTTTGAGACATAGAGTGGTATTGGTCTTTAGTGTGTTATAGTGCGAAAAAAGCTAACATTTTACGTCTTATTTTTAACCGACAAAAAAAAACGGAGGAGGTTCTCAATTCGACACGTATATAATTTTTTTTATCTATATACGCATAACTTTTTACAGAGTTGTCCGATTTTGAAAATTCTTTTTATATTAGAAAGAGCATACTTTCAAGGTGGTCCCATTGTCATCATGTTAGGATCGGATGATGATATCCTGGGTAAATTGAAGGAACTCTTCAAATTTTGGAGGCACGCCTACAGCGATTTCGGTTTTTGTCTCGATATCGGCGATAAATCACTAAAAAGTAAGAAATAAAAATTTTTAACAAAAAATAGAACCGACTCAAAACGCACTAAAAAGCAAAAAATAACAGTGTCATTTAGTTGCTTTAATTTAGTATATCGAGTACGTTTTACTTGGCGATAAATCCTCAAATACGTAAAATAAATTTTTAAACTTGGCTAGCACCGACTTCAAAATGCTAAGTAAAAAGCAAATAAATAACCCTGTTTTTTTACTTTCGTTTTGCTCTATTTTTTGTTAAAAATTTTTTTTGAAATCTACTCCAACATAGATAAATCTTAGATTAAAATCATCACTCCGCTTGACTGAAACTAAAATCCATGCAAAAACTAACTTGGATAAAAAAAAATCGTAATTACTCCAGCCAGCACCTGTTTCCAAAACTTACCTAAGTATACGACAATGTCTATGTCCTCTGATACCTAAAATAAAACTGGTAAAACAAAATCGAACTATACTAAAGCCAAACTCGATTGAGAATGCTTGTCAACAAACAAATTTAAAATGAAGGTAGACAAGTAAACACAGCTAATAAATGTATGTATAATAAATTATGCCCAATAAATTTCAAATTATGTTTTGTTATTTTAAAAAAAATCTTTAAATTAAAAGATTTTAAATATATTAATTAGTTTTAAGCATACTAATCTAATTTATTGTCATGAATTCGTCATTAACTAGATAATTAAAAAAAATAGGTGTAAAATGACTATACTAAAGCCAAACTCAATTGAGTATGCTTGTCAACAAGCAAATTTAAAATAAAGGTAGAAAATGCAACACATTTTACGCCTAATAAATTTTAAATTATGTTTTGTTTTTTTATAAAATCTTATTTAAAAGATATTGAATATATTAATTAGTTTTAAGCTTACTAATCTAATTTATTGTCATGAATTCGTCATTAACAAGTTAACTAAAAAAATTAGATGTAAAATGACTAGTGATTTCTACCTTCATTTTTAATTTGTTTGTTGACAAGCATTCTCAATCGAGTTTGGCTTTAGTATAGTGATTACTACCTTCATTTTTAATTTGTATGTTGATAAGCATTCTACGTCGAGTTTGGCTTTAGTATAGTGTTAGGAATTTACTCTAAACAAAACTTCTGTCATATTGAAATTCCAAGAAACTTGCCGCAATAAATGGGATGTATGGATGGAATGGATAATCGAAAAACTTAGTTCCATATTCCCACTAACTAACTGACCGTTTCACGCCATCCCATGTGCCGCTCAGCTTAATCGATTTTGTTTTAATGACTATTGTGGGACGAAAAGGACATAAAACTAGAAAGAGTTTTAATTTTATTATATACTTTATATTTCGCAAACTGTTTCACAAATATAAAAGTACTTTTCAAACGCAATAATGTTTGACGACCTCCGTGGCGCAGTGGTATGCGCGGTGGATTTATAAGAAGGAGGTCCTGGGTTCGATTCCCGGCGGGGCAGATTGAGATTTTTCTTAATTTGTCTTGGTCTGGCTGGTGAGAGGCTTTTGCCGTGGCTAGTTACCACCCTACCGACAAAGACGTATCGCTAAGCGATTTAGCATTCCCGTACGATGTCGTGTAGAAACCGAAAGGGGTGTGGATTTTCGTCTCACTCCTAACAAGTTAGCCCGCTTCCATCTTAGACTGCATCATCACTTGACATCAGGTGTGATAACAGTCAAGAGCCAACTTGTAGTCTATAAAAAAAAATGTTTTCTATCCATTGATACCCCACGCCGTGTGAAGAACGGCAAAAATTCTTCCCTATGCAAACATATTTATAATTGATCACCACTGAGTTCAGATCACGAGCTCCAGGGTCTTACGTCTGGTGGTTAATAGCTTTTCTTTCATCTAAGATCAATCTGGAATTATGAAAAAGAAGCATTGATAGTCGTTGCTTCTGCCATTATCATCACCATCAGATATTGATCATTAGAGTCAAATGTTACCACTCTATATCGATTCGCCTTCCCACCTACCCGCATTGATGCCAATTGCCGTTCAAGATCCTCTGTCCCAAGATGAAGGCAGACACGCATTGGGCCGGTATTATAATAATAATATTCATTTATTTCAGAACAGATTTATCCATAGACTAGTTAATGTGTTAGTTACAATTTTTCCTTACTAACTAAGTTAATATTGTTGGTTTACAAGGCTATCATTTATATTTTAATACTATAAGAGCCCAATCGCCACCTGCACACAATGGGCTATTATGGGGCAATCGGGCCGAGCAGCAAATACCCTTAGAATGCTGTTGCTGCTAGTGCGTAATCGCTAAACAAGGGATGTTGCTTTTTTGCGCATTATGGCAAAAAAGTCATTCGTGCGCGCGTCTGCGAACATTTTTGATGCACTACAGCACCACGGCAGCCTTAACAGCATCCTAAAGGCATTGTTGTATTGAACACGCACGGAGTTATAGGCCCGGCGTGTGTATGTTACCCACAGACCACCAGTATAAAAGGACTGACAGAATGCTTTAAATAAAGTTAATTTTACGTCTGCCGTGCACCGGGCGAACCTACGGGCAAGCATATTGCTTCTCTATATACTTGATAATAATGACAATGCTGACAATACCCTCTCCATCTAAAAGCTTTCTAAAAATAAAATATACCTAAGCTCTTTAATAGACATGGCAAAACATACCTTGTCTTCTAACTGTCAAGTCAGATACTCGTACATATAGAACGTAAACATCCGATATCGAAGTTTAATTAGTTGCATGTCTGTCTGTCCGCCGGGGACGCGAAGTGCTGTAAAAGTTACTGTTAGATAGCGCGCTGTTTCAATGTAGACCGGGTTTTAAAAAAAAAATAAATAAATAAAAAAATTTGGGCCGCCCGCGAGACACGCACTATGCTCGCACCACACCACGATTAACCGATGAACCTATTATTAAAATAAAAGTATATTCACTGTTCCAAATAACAAATGGTGATTTATGACATTTTCAACTATTTTTTAGCATGAATTGTATAATCTTTTATCGCGGGTCTTAGCTATCACACAAAATTCCGGAGGAAATTAAAACCCGTCTGTCATGTTTTCCAAATTTTAAGATCAAAAGCACAATTTCAATGTTATGATATATCAGATACCTATATACCTATATCAGATTTACAGTTCACACTTAGGTATAAATATATTATGTAACGGCACGGCGCCGCCATTTGTTTGTCATAGCGCATGCTAAAACAAAAGCAAGACAGATGCACTTTTTGAAATATGCTCGCCTGCTAAATAATTTCTCAGGCTCTGACGGAGAATTAGACCTCTTCCACTGTTCACCGTCGGTACTTGTAAAAAGGCTCAAGTGTTTACTTGATAAAACAATTAGATATTCTTTTGTTTTAAGAGATAGAGATTTTTTAATTTGATATATTTTCTTTTTTTTATTAATTTTTATTTTTAATGTGATTCTTGTTTTTATGTCTGTGTGTTATGTAAATTTGTGTTATTTTTTTTTTTCCAAATTTTAGAGATGGCAACCCTATTTCAATGTTATGGCAGATTCATAGTTCACACTTAAGGTATAAATATATTATTGTAAATTGCGAACGTCCTTTGCAGCTGAGTCAACTAAGATTCTTTAAATTGGTCTGGCTGGTGGGAGGCTTTGACCATGGCTAGTTTTTCACCCTATTGACAAGAACGTACCGCCTTTACGTTTTATTAATCTGATGTTCTGTTGAAACCGAGAAGGGTGTAGATTTCATCCAACTCCTAACAAGCTAGCCCGCTTCTATCTTAAGTTGCGTCGTCACATACCATCAGGTGTGATTTTTTTTTATCGACTACAAGTTGGCCCTTACGCTCTCAACCGGAGTACGGGTTGATGCAGTCGTGAACAGTAACTTTATAGGAATGTTATGTTAATCCGCTTCGGTTTGTAACCGAAATCTTGGGAACACAATCCTTAGTGTTTTAATCTGTGTCGGTCTGGTGGAACCAGGAGGGGGTAGATTTCAGCCAACTCAAGACAAACAAGCTAGCCCGCTTCGACCCGGACCTCCGTCTTATAAATCCACCGCGTCCACTACCAACTGGTGTATTTGCAGTAAAGGGCTAACGCTAATTGGTAATGAAAAAAAAACATATTGAATTGGCTTTACAAATAAACTCCAAAATTGGCTCTGATAAGTATGTTGGTAATAAGAAAGATTGTTTGCAGGTGGTGGTGGCGGCGGTGGTAGTGGCATCCGAAGACTCCACGCTCTCAGACCGCTCCGACCCACTGGCAACATGAGGTGAGTGGATACGTTACTTGAACTTACCTTTGAGTTTGACTGCCTCGCTGGTTCAGTCGCTATGTGAGGTCATATGTGACTTCGGTTCTGTGTTCGAACCTGAGTTGGGTTGTGGAATACTTCGTTTATTCGGTTGTATTTGTTTATTCATTTAGTCAAATCTTTAATACATGTCACTTAATTAAAATATAGGCTAATGAGGTCTTAGAAGGGGGTTATGGGGGAGATTATAAAATGATCAACTGAATTATTCTTTCGTATAATCAGAAATTTTCAATTAAATCCTATAATAATATAATAAGTAGGGAAGTCTACCCCGTAGTCCCGTAGTGGACCGTTACTAATAATGTAAAAATCATCATAACATGATGACACTGACAATTCCCAAGTATTTTAATTTAATTCTCTACAAGTTGTCTGTCTGCCCTGTAATCCAGGTTAGACTCCTTGTATGGAAAGACGAAGAAAAGTCGAACCCAGGACTTCCGTTGATAAATCCACCGCGCATTCCACTGCGCCACAAAGACATGCAAGACTGTATGATGATTAAGAAATATTAATTTTTCTCTCATTTATCTTTATTTCCATATTTTTTTAAAATTTTTAACAATGTTATAAGTAATACAAAAATATATATAAAAACACTATTAAAAATTAATAAAAAAAAAAACCTTCTCCGTTTGCAGGACTACTGCCTTCTGTATCCGACCCTTGATCCAACAATTAAGCGAAAGCTTCTTAAAGTGTTGATCGATTGTTTCGCAAAAAGATCATTGACTGAATTGATTATTAGCATTCACAAAGCATTTTTATAGAATTAAACCATTAGAAACTAACAAAAAATCTCTCATACGTATAGACCTTTACTATTTGTACGTAGATCTTACAACCGCAGATCGGACTTGGAGGCGCACGGGTACCCCGGAGCGAACCACCACGACCCGGGGCTGCTGTGGACCGGACTGGGCCGTCGGTAGACGTCAGCGCCAATACCTACAGAACACGCCGCTCAACCTACCAAAAATGCCGTACAGCCTACCAAAAATACCAAAACCACCGCACAAGATCCCTATTATTGTCTCTGAAGAAAATAACAAAAATATGGACTATTATGACTGGTTTCATTTTGCTAATAGTGAATATAATATATTATGTGATAAAGAAAATACAGCACATTGTATTACAAGACCTTACTGTAAAGGTAATAGATTTTATAATTTTGTAATGGCATCCCATAGTCTGCGGCCCCCGATTATTACTGGACATATGAAATAACTATCGATATATAAATATATTGGATCGATATATTGATATACCGGACCGATGTGTTGATATATCAATATACTGGATACATATATCGATCTATATGATATGGCGCTATGAATGTTTGCCTCATGTGTTGTTGTTTGCAAAAATGATGAGTCCATTTAATCCAATGGTCCCAAAATATCGATATTATAATAAAAAAATATTTAAAAAAATGTTAGATAGGTCTTGTTATAAAATTTATATTATTACGATGTACTGTGCAGCGATGTTTAAAAAAGTATTATAAAAATGAAATTTTTAAAAATATTCAGTGTGTAAATTATTCACATGTCAATTTTAAATATTTATTAATATTTTCTGTAGAGAATGCCCTTGTTTAATAATCTAGCTTAAGGTAATATACCTAATACTTTTAATAAATTTTGAATTGTTATATCACTACTTTATTTTTATATTTACGTGTGTACGAATATTTAAAATTTAATATCTATTACGTAGGTACATTATTGTATATCTATTTTATATCTAATATGTAACAGGAATGTCTATCATTGCGATATCTATTTCTAGTCAATACTTTTAGAAATAAGTAGGCCTAATTTGCTATACGAGTAATAAATGTCTCATTATTTTCGAATAATGTATAATGTTCTTTCAATGTACCATAATATTACCTATATTTTATTCAGTCTCTATTCATTGCTTTAATGTTATAGGTTTTGTTTTAATAACGATATTAAAAAGAAAGAAAATCCTCCATGGTGTCTGTCTGGTATTTTTCGCGTTAAATTCTACTAAATGGATTTTCACAAGATTTTCTGCAATAAACGTGTGTTTCCTAGAAAAGGTACACAGATTATAGTCGTTGGAAATATTTAAAAATCTTAAGCCGTCTGATCTGATAATCTAATCGAAAACACTAATTGCATTAATAAAGATGTTTTTCTAACTGACTTAACTTTGACCTCTTTGAAAGAAATCAAAACAGTAAGGCTGAAAAGATAGATTTGCAGGCTTATTGTTTTGATTTCTTTTGAGGATACATTTTTTATTGATTTATTGAAAGTTGCTTGGTTTAAAAAAAAAGGGTTGATGCCCCACCCCTGTGCTATTAGATACCCTGTGTTAGGTCCTTCGTCGAAAATAACCTACTTTTAGACAAGCAGTGACAATGGTTAGATCCCATTTCTTGACTATGTACCTAATGCGAGCACGGTAAACGTATCTTCTTAATACATATTTTAATTTCTCAAGAACGATATTGATTGATTCGAACAAGTCCTCCGAGTTGATGA
Organism: Mycalesis mineus; assembly: GCA_034621355.1. Lineage (NCBI taxonomy): Eukaryota > Metazoa > Arthropoda > Insecta > Lepidoptera > Nymphalidae > Mycalesis > Mycalesis mineus. The sequence continues at coordinate 14,661,576 of CM067896.1, forward strand.
CAAATCATTTTACCTACAAAAAGTCTATAATGACGATGCTAAGGTGTTTGAAAAGCAAGCCTACCTACTTGAAATAAACTAATTTTTAATATCGATTTTTGTTAAAATTATTGTTAACGAATACTATGATCAAGTCATTTTAAAATATGATTAGATTTATAAATTGTAATACAAGTAATACCAACCTAATAACATTTCATTATGTTATGCATAATATAACAGATAATAGAAGTGAAATCATAACTATATCATACTAACATTAGTATTGTCATTTGTTATGTCTATTTCCTATTTTGAATGTTGCTCAGATTTAAAAATATATTATGATGATGACTTTGTACCCAATTATTTTTGCCATTGTCAGAAATTATTCATATAACACTTGGCTTTTTACATTTGTAGGAGTCCCGTAGAACGAATCTTCACAAATATGATCCAATGGCGGTAGATGACCCAAAAAATATTATTTCTTTATATTATAAACTAGAAGAAATATAAAGTCACACAGGAAAAATAAAAGTATAATCCGACAAACATTTAAGTTAAAGACATTCTCATTCTCGCAAAATGAAAATTTGTACTGAGCGACTATCGCACTATTAAGTCGATTACGATGACGTCACGCTATAATAAGGCCATCTCTGTTTAACTCTTAATATATAATGTATAAAGTCTTATATATATATATTATTTAAATACATTTTTTTGTTATTAAATTAAATTTTTAAAAAGCATTCGTAACACCAATATTTTGATAACAGTCATCACAATTAATTAAACTTAATTTAATTAGTTTTGCAAAAACCTGGTTGGGTGACCAAGTTATACTTTTTTTTTATCGCTATTAAAGCGGGCAAACGAGCATGCGGGTCACCTGATGTTGAGTGATTACCGCCGCCCATATACATTTGCAACACCAGAGGCACTGCTAATGTGTTTCTGGCCTTTGAGGAATTGGTTTATTCGCCCCTTAAATACACCCATGTTAAAATTAGCAGGAAATACATTTATTTCCGGAATTTTTAATATTGTCTCCTAAACAACGGAACTGGAGCTGCTGTGGTTTTTAGAACTAATTTTAGTCAAGTATTACAGATTCAATGTATTTTAATTTGTAAAAAAAATATTCTAAAAATAATAACACCGGCAATAATTTTTTCATTCAAAATTTCAGGCAAATTGTGTCAATACTTGCGACGTTAAAGGTAACAGTCATACACACCCACTTACTTTCATTCTTATAATAAGTTTAAGTTATTATAATAATTTACTTATGCGTAAGTACAAACTATGTTTTATTAAAGCACAGTATTTTGTATGCCATAAGACTTCGCGATTTGTCAAGGCTGAATTAAACTACACCGTTCATTATTATAGCATTTTACCGCAGTATGTGGTACTTCTGACTTTATCTTAATTACTTACAATTGTAAATCAACTAATTAAAATATGTAATATTTAATGATCGAATAAAGATATTATGTGGCTCGGTTGTTTTATTACACATTTTTAACGAAAATTCAACCCGTTCTAGTTTTATTTTCTTAACAATAAGTAGCATTATCTTTTTACCAAAATTCGTCAAAAATGGGTTAGCTGTTTAGCCATAAAAACGTAACAAACGGACATACAATTTCTTTCGTACTGAGGTATAACATTGGTATAGCGGTATAGATACTACATAGTGCTTAACTTAACTGCCTCATTGGTCCAATTGGGTGCATCCCAGTAGTACCCCCTAATTTTAGTTCTATAGAACTGTTGATACACCATATTAGTGCTTAGTGTCCCATTAGTTCTATATAGAACTAAAGAAAATTAAAGAAAATTAAAAAAAATTAAAGAAATGTCGATATCAACATCTTATTTGTACGTTACATATAAAATATCTATAGTTTTTATAAGTATAATATTATGGAATCTCTTTTGATTGCAATAATAAATATCCACTTAAATTTGAGAGTATCTATAAACATACTATATCGAATACAGCTTTGCTTAAATTGCACAAAACGTCTTTAAAATGGTATTGAGGTTTTTAATATAATTTTTTTCTCAACAGAATAGTTTGCGCGAAAGATACTTCCTAAGTGGTAAAATGTCCCCCCCCCTGTAACTTCTAAAACAAGAGAATATTTTTTAGACACAACTACTACTTGGTTTTAACAACTTGGTTGTTGTCGCAAGGGACATTTTTTTGTTTAAAACAAAATGAAATATCAATCAAAATAATATAAAGTTTATAACTTATATGGTATAAGTAAAGTCAAGAGCAAAAACTATACTACAGTACTATGCAGAACTATTGGGACATTATTTGACAGCACGGAAAATATCCCAACAGTTCTATAGAACTACGGTATGGGGTACTACTGGGATGCACCCATCCAATTAGACTTTGGTGCGAGGTCCTAGGTTAGAATCCTAAATCGGGCTAAGAAATGCTTAGACTTTAGTTCATCCTAAATCTTAGCACGGAGTGGAGAAGTTAGTGACGACTCCCCTGTATTCGGCACTTAAAGCCCATTTGTCTAATTATTCAAATTCATTTATTTCAATTAGGCTGTCGTACAAACACTTTCAAAAAGTCATTATATAGTGATTTTACCACCGGTTCGGAAGGCAGATTCTAGCGGGAAGAACGACAAGAAACCTCAGCATTTACCCTTTTAAAAATGATTGTTATAACTTGGATTTTACAATCTCAGTTATTCTATATATTTTTTTACTCTTTTTCTTCCCTCTCGCTCCTGAAATTCGTCTAGTCTCTATTATTTTTATTTATTTATTAATTTTCGTATAGACATGTAAGTATGTATTTATGTATGTGTGTATATGTGTTTTTATGTAGATTGTAAGTATTTTATGTAAGTATATTTTTATATTAGATAATAAGCTTTTTTTTTTCTTTTTTTTTGTGTACGTATATCCGAACCTACTCCATGTTTACACTTTTCCTCGTATCGTTGGTTTTCTGAAAGAGATCGCTCGTTAGCGATAAGACCGCCAATTGTACATTAGTTTTTAAGATATTATACTTTTTGTAACTTTGTTTTTATAATTTGGTGTACAATAAAGAAGAATTCATTCATTCATTCATTCATTCATATTGTGTGCAGTAGAAAGCATAGACGATTGCCTCCAAAAATCATTGTCGCTAATATCTGATGATGACCATTACAAAACTCGAAAAATTTCATCCTAAGCCTGATAACCCACATATCAGTAGTGTAGCAGGGATAAGCTCCAAAACCTTGTCTTGTGAGGGAGCTCTAGCCCTTTAGTGTTAAAAGAGGCCAATAATAATAAAGATGTCGATTCAACAATGATGTCGTTTCAGTTAACGGACTTATAGCGAAAAGCTTTGACGAACATCTTAAAAAGCTTTCGCTTAATTGTTGGATCAAGGGTCGGATACAGAAGGCGAATTCTTGAAACGGCGCGTATTGTGAGGAGGTTCCTCACTCTGGAGCCCTGACCACCGGTTGCTTGGACCCCCGGACCCCGCAGCAGGCGGAATGGATTTTTTTTATAAATTTTTAATAGTGTTTTTTTTTTAATTTTATAACCATTGTTAAAAATTTTAAAAATAATTGTAAATAAATAAACGAGTATGAAAAAGATTTCATCAACATCCTCAGACGCTTTCGCTTGGCTATTGGCTCAAGGGTCGGAAACAGAAGGCTTTTCTTGAAACGGCGTGTATTGTGAGAAGGTTCAGACCGAAAACCAGAGCGCCGATTTCTAGAGCACTTCAAGTCAAGAGCAAGTACCGCAAGCGAAGGAGCAGATTTTTTTATACATTTTCCATGGTTTGGGTAAGAATTAAAAAAATATAAATATCATCATCATTATTTGCCTATTTTAATCACTACGCGATAAAAATGTTATATTTTTGTGTACTATTGTACACCTAAGTACTATAATTTAAACAAATAACTTTTTATACTAAAACTCAATGCCAACAACACTAATGGCTTTAAAATAAAAGCCATAATGACGTTGTTGTAGCTAACAAGAGTCATTAGATGAATATACTGATTGATGTCATAGATAGCGTGTTTTTATAAGACATCATCATCAATGGATTATAATCTATACGTTATATAAATATGAGCGAAATACTACCCAATGACCTATTGATTCATCACGAGATCGAGAAGACTACCAACATTCGCAGTCAATAACAAAAAATAGAACTGACTCAAAACGCAGTAAAAAGTGAAAAAATAACTGCGTCATTTAGGCCTGTGTGCACCAAGATTTCGGTTATCATAACCAAAGGTTAACATAGCTTTAATATAAATTTATTGTTCACGACAACCCGTACGCCGGTTAAGGACGTAAACCGGGCGGTTATCTTAACCGAGCCCACGTCCTTAACCGGCGTACGAGTTGTCATGAACAGTAAATTTATATTAAAGCTATGTTAACCGTTGGTTATGATAACCGAAATCTTGGTGCACAGAGGCCTTAGTTGCTTCATTTTACTTAAGCACATCTATGAAAACGGTGCCAGCCAAGTATAAGGAACATGTATTTAACGTAGTGAATCAGTTTGTGGATTCTAGGTAACGTACTTAAAGTAGAAACCTTGGCTGGCACCGACTCCTAGATATGCTTAAGTAAATTAAAGCAACTAAATGACGCAGTTATTTTATACTTTTTGGTGCGTTTTGAGTCGGTTCTAACTTTTGTTAAAAAATTTTGTTTCTTACTTTTTACTAATTTATCGCCACGTAACGTACTCGTACTATACTGTCATAGTATATTATATGGCACTAGCAGCCAAAAAGCTACCGATACTTACACAAAAACCGAAATCGCTGCAAGTGTGCCAATAAAATTTGAAGAGTTCCTTCAATTTTCCCAGGATATTATCATCAGATTCTAAAATGATGACTATGGGTCCATATTGGAAGTGTGCCCTTTCTAATAAAAAAAAATTATCAATATCGGACTACTCTGTAAAAAGTAATACGTGGTCACATATATATACATAAAATATATATATACATGTCAAATTGAGGACCTCCTCCATTTTTTAAAAAGATTTTGATTTTTCGAGGTATGCTCATGATATATGGTATTACTAATAAAATTTAAAATATAATGCAATTAAAAAATTCATTCCCTAAAGGTTATGTAGGGGTTGAAAGTTTGTATGGAGAGTTATTCATTTTTCAAGGTATACAAAATTGATAATACATATAAAATGTAATGTAATTCATAGGGGTTGAAAGATTGCATTGAATGTTCTTAATACTAACATTCAAATAAAATTTCTTTTTAAAAATCTACTGGATAAACTAATTACATCAACAACCAATTATTTAAATTATTGTCTTTCTGAGTGTCTTTTGTTTTTGTTTATTTCGAATATTCTTTTGAACCGGTTTAACCGAGACTCTTAACACGTTTACTGCGAAGCGAGGCCTAAATCACCCCTGATGCAACTTCCCTGTGGTGCGGCAAGGAAAAACGTGAGTTTCTCTGTCGTGCGAATGGCATAGCTTTGGTTTGGTCCAGTGTAGGAAAGAGATAAATATATATTTGAGATGCTCTAATGGTTCCGTACTCGGTGGTGTACCTACCTTGGTACCGGATGTCTTAGGCCTCGTGCCGCACTGAATTAACATAATTTTAATGCAGTGCGGAACGAGGCTAAACGTCCCATATCCCCCCTGACCTCGTACCGCACCCAACGCGAGCTTCCCGCGACCAGTGTTGTGCATCACGTCGATTGGAGAGCACGGCCTTTTACAGCGCCGAACATGTCTAAACGATCTCGGAAGAAGTTAATTTTAAAAACTCAGAAACAGAGCCCGAGGCAGAATAAATAGGACAGTTTCTTTTCTACTTCTGGTTGCCTTTTTTTTCTATTCTGTGAACCGCATTAAGATTTTCATATACAAATAGATAGATAAACCTTATGCATAAACCGTGATCCATTATTTTCCAATAATAAGTCTGTAATAGATGCCTCTTAATGGTATAGAATGGAATGCTTCGTGCGCGAGTCCGACTCGCACTTGGCCGGTTTTTTTTCTGTATGGCGCCTTCAAGCACAATTTAGATTATTAAAAAAATGTATCCTTCGATAGCTTTGTGTTGTTTTGCCCTTGAAACGATCTAATGAGATATAATTGATCAAAATCGGTCAAGTCGTTGCGTAGTTAAGACAGTTTAAAAACGTCGATATTATTTTTCCCATCACTAATCTCAGCGAAAATTTGCCCTATTTCAGTGCGTTACGAGGTGTATAAGATCCCATATTTTGTTTTGCTAATAATTCCTAAACTAGCCATCAGATCCCGGGGCGACGGTGGATTAGGGTTCATCAATTCACTGTCTATATCAATAAGGACCAAAATTCTCATTTATCTTTGATTTCGCGCCAGAAAATGGATTTTAGTCTGTAAAAGGAGGTGGGGTCTAATAGACCGCGTGTCGCCCTAACGTCTGGTCACGGTACGGGCCGATTATACCTCGTGCCGCAGGAACGGAAAGTATGCAAAAATTGGTGCCGCAGCGAACGTGTTAAGAACTCATTGACTAATGTTATAAGTAACTTTCTTTTAGTAGGTAATCTAAGTAATTCATTTTAATTTCACACAGAGGAAGTTGCTGGCGTCTGCTAGTTTTAAAATAAAATACAACATCACCTTGCAAAGTGTTCACAAGGGACTTGCCCCACAATGCAATGTCATGCTCATACCTACATGTAGATAGTACTATATACCTACTTTAATGTCAATAGCATCTATATCAGAAACATGGCATATGGTAATACAAATCACCGTCCTTATATCAGCTAAATTTAACAGTTTACTACAAGGCCAGTCGCCCTAAAATGCGAACGAAGTAATATCTCGACTAAGAGATAACGAGAAAGGCTTCCCATTGATTGGTTATATGGTCAAAGCGTCGTCCAATAGTAGGCAATCGAAAATATTGCTTTTCGTCCTCATTATAACCGTTCTTTTCTTTCGGATCCTCTTAGCCTACAGCCTTCCATCCACAAAGGGCTTAGATCCATGGCGTGATTACGACAGGCTTGCTAATATTAGGCAAGAAACTTTCTATGGGTTGTCACTAAAAATTACATTAAAAATGTGTGCGTGTACTAGCGTACACTCGTAAGAAGTGAAACTTTTTTATGACGTTATTTTTCAAAAAATAATTTACTATATGCAACTTTACAGAAATTGGTTAAATAAAGATAAAGTTTAATAAAAGGCTTTTATTACCATAGACATAAATACAAATTCTACAATTATTTCATTTTAGCTTATTACTACAAAGATTATTATTGAATTTCATTAATTGTAATAGAATTATTACTATCATTGATGTCGTAATTACTTACTTTGAAATTCACTGGAATTAGATATATATATATATATATATATATATATATATATATATATATATATATTTATCACGTCACTTCTATAAGTCAAAGATGGCGCGTAACGGAAAAATGTGACGCGTAACGAAAAAATGTTAAACTAAATTTTTTTCCAACCCCGATAAAGAAGTTTCACTTCAATATTATTAGCGAAAAGCTAAAGATTGTATGCGTGTGTGTTTGTTTCTTTTTCACGCCGCAAAACCAATTTGGCTGAAGACTAAAGAAATAGATTAAAAGGTTATCCCGATATTCTTACAAGAACGAGACTACTGCGGGCAAACATAAGCAAAATAAATCTGTTACTCATTGCGAGCAAACCCTCGCAAAGTGAGGCATGCATCTGCACAATATGCTAAAATAATGTAGTAACACTGAGTGCCAAGATAAACTTTATCAAAACAGTTATAAATATACCATAATATGTACCATGTATTGGTAATAAAAGTCTATGCGCCGACAAACGAGTGCCCGAAATAGTGCGCCAGCAGTTTAACAGAAATAAAGTATGGAGTAACGAGGATGTGACGCAGTATCGGCTATTGAGGGGATATTGGGCGCAATTGGTATAGAAAAATGACGCCTACGATGGTTTTCTTATTAACTGCATCGCGATCAGGGTTGGCACTAAAACAAAAACCCTATTTTAATTTTAAGGTTTAATGAATTTTTCTTTAATAGGTGAAATAAACCCAACTGATATGAAGTCAAAAACCATCGTTCATAAGAGAGCAAAGCAATTACATGTACAACGGAAACCATAGATAGCCCTTCAGGCTTAACCGATAAAGACTCGCTACGTTTGAAAAAGGTTCTGTCTATGAGTATTTTTCGGTCATCTAGCAGGCAGACTCGGAAAATATAGATTGGAAAGGCAGCGAAAAAATGGCTAGGTTTATTTTATTTTCTTTTATTCTTGCATAGAGTTTGTCCACCAGTTCACTAAAAAAGGCATTTAATGATAATAATAAGATGATAAGTCTTTATTAGTTGGCAACCCTATCTTTATCAAAATTGAGAACAATTTGATCGTTGCTATAAATGATAAATAGATGACTATGGAAGATAGTTCACCATCTTTCATAGGTTCCTCACATTGTAACCGACTTCAAAAACTGAAGAGTTTCAAAAATTCGACGCGAAAGAATCCTATTTGAGTTTTTAAGGTGCTGGAATGGATGGCTAGATAGCCAGCCATTTACGTCTCATTCACTATTAAATAATTTACTCTATAAAACTGTTGTACATAAATACGGTATTGTCACTAATTTAACACTTTCATAGACAAAGAGATGGTTTTCCTTATATCTCTCCTTCTTAAGATGATTGTAACAGTTGTGAGAAGAAATCGCGCTCATATTCTCATACTACTACTAAACTACAAAGGTCAGAAGCCGCGCCGCCGTCATCACAACGCAATTGACGCGTCGCGCCGGACGGTCACAGCTAAACACTGCCTTCCTTTACACGAATCCAGCTACCAAATACAAGAGGATGAATTCTAGATGTATTATTTTAGGCCTTTAGTCGTTAGGTCAGAAAGAATCCTTATCAATGTGATAATAGCAGGACTCTTTGTGAATGAGTTCGCCTAGAAAATAACTACCGCAGCGCTTTTTTTTACCTTTTTTTTAATTATACCTAATTCCTTTTTTTCTACGAAAACTCAATTAAATCAAACGAATGACTTTGCAATTGACGGCCAGAATATTCGACGGCTTTCATGGCGCAGCGATATACTCGGTGGATTGGATTGATACAACGGAGGTCCTGGCTTCGATACCGGGCTGGGTCAATTGAGATTTTTTAAATTGGTCGTGTAAAAGCCAAGAGGGATGTGGATTTCATCTTACTCCTAAAAATTTAGCTAGCTCAAACGCCAATAGCAAACGTTCGCCGTTAGTAACCTTGTCAGGTGCAGCCAGCACAAACTGCATCCGACCATGAGGCCATTCACTGCACTTTCCGCTGGAAGTCCAGAGATACACGCAGAGCACTCCCACCTCATCGAGTCATTAGCCATCAACTTTATTTATCCTTAGCCTTAAATTATTAGCTAACGTTACCGCAGTGCACCGTCCCAAATGCTGCTCGTACCCTCGAACTGGATCAAAGTACTCCGCAGCACTCCAGCACATGTGGACGATACTAGAACTCGTGTTAATAAACAGTAGAGTCCGACCGAAACTGGTTTTCCGGCCGAAACCGAATATTCGGCCCTGGCTTCAGTTTCGGCCAAAACCGAAACCGAAACTCATGTGGTCAAGCATAAAATTCCTTAAAATCCATAAATTTGATGCATTTTACACATTATGCTGCATTAACTGACTAAGTTTTACATTAATGAGTAAGTTTTGTTGCAACAGAGCTATCCGAACGGCGCACGACAATTCCCGAACAGGGCCGCTAGCGTCCGCCATAGTGTTGCCGCGAGAAACGAAGTTAGCCGAGCGTGTACGACTACTTCCGAAATCAGTTTCGGTTTCGGCAAAAGTTTCGGCTAATTTAGGCCGAAACCGAAATTGCCGCTGAAACTTGATTTTTGGCCGAAACTCGGCCGAAATCGAACTTTCGGTCGGACACTAATAAACAGCCTGTGAATTGTACCACAAGCCACATATATTTCGAGCCCCGTCCCACGTTAGTTAGATCATTCTAAGAAATTCATTCGCGATTTTTATCTCAATCTGTTAGTTAAGGCAATTTGGTAAAAGGCCGGTAAAATTATTTCATTTAGAACAAGTTAACGTTAATTGTACTTTAATATCGTTTAAAACTAGTCGACGTTAATGTTACTTTAATTAAGATAAAGTAAATATTTTGGTTATTGTTTTCTCTCTCAAATAATTATTTAAATTAAAAATTAAAAACACTCCTATAACAAAACACTTTATTTATTTCATGTGTCTATGTACAAAAAAAACAAGCCTTCACCAACATCGTCTGTCACTATCAAAATATATCAAATAAAAAAAACAGAATAAAAATTACTCATAATTAAAATTATTTTGATTAGGTATACCATCATCATCATGTCATCAGTCCAGTGCTGGTCGAAAACCCCTCTAGTTGAGGGGCGTCGACCAACACTGGCAATGGGTGGGGCACACAGGTCGTAGAGCTATGCGACGTTTAGGGTCCAAGGTGCTAGAATGGCAACCCCGTACCGGATAACTATTTACAGATTCAAAATTCAAATTCATTTATTGCGAATTGAGTAGGTACATAGAGATCTTATACAAATATTATAGGTTCTTCAAAAATCCGCCTTACAGCTTGCAATGTCCTTATCACTAAAAATACTGGCATACTTATAAATATTTCTTACATTAACAAACTCTGTTACTAGCTCTGTCATTCAAAACAATTTAAGATTCTAACGATGCCTTTACGTCAATAAATATTTTGTCACCTTATATCAATAAAAATGAGAACGAATTTTTATTAATTTCAATTATGTCAGTATACAAAAGTAATATTAGTCAATATAGGGCTACAAAAAAAAATATATCAAAATACAAATGTGTCATTAATGAATCACTACCTGTAAAGAATACCTAAGTACTATCACGATCATCAATGTATCTTGAATGTTGATCAAAGGTGGTCAAACTAACAGTAACGTTCACTCTAATACGTTTACTATCCTCATGGTACAAACATCGTATAATTAGAACCTCTTTGTTAGCATGATAGGGAAAACTTCTCAAGAATGTTCCTGCTAAGAATCGCTTTTAGATCTTTGTGGCGCAGTAGGAAATACCTAAGCTTATTTTCGAGAAGCTTGCGTACTATCCTCAGCTAGGGTCCGTTTGAAATTTTATGTAACTAGCAAACGCTAGCAAAATAGACGTGAAATTTGGTGTCTATTTGAACCCCCTTTTCACCCCTTTAGGGTAAGATTTGGAAACACGCACATTTACATCATATTAGTTATATGTGTATGACCACGCATAACTTTTTACAGAGTTGACCGATTTTGATAATTCTTTTTTTATTAGAAAGGGCATACTTCCAAGGTGATCCCATTGTAATTATGTTAGGATCTGATGATGTTATCCTGGGGAAATTGAAGGAACTCGTCCAATTTTGGAGGCACGCTTACAGCGATTTCGGTCTTTGTCTCGGTATAGGTAGCTTTTTGGCTACTAGTGCCTTATAATATACTATGACAGTATAGTATGAGTACGTTGCGTGGCGATAGAACCGACTCAATACGCACTAAAAAGTAATAAATAACTGTGTCATTTAGTTGCTTTAATTTACTTAAGCATATCTAGGAGTCGGTGCCAGCAAGGTTTCTACTTTAAGAACATCACCTAGAACCCACAAACTGCTTTACTACGTTAAATAAATGTTCCTTAAGCTTGCTGGCACCGACTTTATAGATATGCTTAAGTAAATTAAAGCAACTAAATGACACAGTTATTTTTTACTTTTTAGTGCGTATTGAGTCGGTTCTAATTTTGTTAAAAAAAATTTTTATTCCTTACAAGTTAGCCGCCTATGGGAACAGCTGGCCACAGGATCATTGTGTTTGGGAGTTCTTAAAAAAGGCCTATGTTCACCAGTGAACGTTCACCTGCTATTAATGGTGATAATGATGACAAGTTAGTTGACTGCAATCACACCCGATGATAAGTGATCATGGAAACGGGATAATTTGTTATGAGTAGGATGAAATTCATACCCCTTGTGGTTTCTACACGACATCGTGCCGGAACGCTAAATCGCTTGACGGTACGTTTTTGTCGGTAGGGTCGTAATTAGCCACGGATGAAGCCTTCTCCAGCCAGACCAGGACCAATTTAGAAAAAGTTAACAGGAATCGAACCCCAGACCTTCGTCTTATAAGTCCACTGCGTATACTACTGCGCCGGGTGGCTGTCAAAACATTTATGGATTAACTCAAGTCAAATGTGTAGATAGGATGATAATGGCCCGTGCTCTCCGTGGCACGGGGGTGTAACACCACCAATTTCTCAGCTCGTAATTTTTACTCGTACCTCTACCCAGGAATCGAATCCAAGACCCCATGAACCGTGCCTGCAAGGGCTGACCACTGGACCAAAGCCATATTTGCCTATTTGTCATGGTAACAAAAACATGGCTAATATTGATTCTAAAAAAATATTTAAACAATGGATTAGTTATTCGCGCCGCGTGCGCGCGATTTTCCTGAAACATTCGATTACCTATGAATGTACCTTATTTCCGCCCGTCAAAGAATATTATCATTTCATTTATTAGATTAACCAGATCATACCTAACCACATAATTTTGTAGCTTAATATGCCTATTAGTATTAATGCACACAGTTTTATATATTTTTTTACGCACTTTATCAATGAAAAGTTTGAATTTTGGAGTACATACTTTTCCATTTGCTTAAGGGTGTAATCGTTGTCAATTTGGCTAGTTACCATTTCAGTTTCTATAAACAAAGCCATGTGCTTATTTATAGTCATTAAGACGAACTCTTCTTTTTCCTAAAGGCAAGGCAAGGAATGGGTACGATAATAATTCTACAGTCGAGCTAGAACTCTACAATTTTCGGTTTAAAGTCCGGTGATTTAACCATGGAGCTATTGAGGACGACGATGATTTTGGAGAAAAATCAGAGAAATAGATAAATAAATAACACCTCAGAGCATCTTGGACTTAGCAAGTCGTGACTTGACTTAGCAAAAACAAGTGTTCGTCGTAACTTAAGGTAGGTGGTATCTATTCATCAATACGAACTCTCACCTGTTCGGCATTTATATTCACTGTAAATTCTAAGATCGGTCAAAAATACTGTAAAACTAAACGTATACTACATATTAATACCAAAGAAATGTTAAGTTGCAATATAAATGAATGAATGAATTACACAAAATAATAAAAAATCTTACAAACAGAAAATAACTTAAAAAAACAATGTATTATTGGCGGTCTTATCGCTAATGAGCGATCTCTTCCGGACAACCAATATTGAAGAGGAAAAGTACATCCATTATCCAATATAGGAAGTATTGTATCAAATTATCAATATTTTATATTTTATAGGTAACTATTTAAAAACTAGGTTAATAAGACATATTTACATTGCACATTTATATTGCTACTAAACTACTTTCGTAATATTATTGTGAGGAGAAAGAAATACTACGCATTTGCAGCAGGCGTAATGTCTCGGTACTGCGAAATGGTGACAGTACGGTGGCATGACTAACCTATCATACGATTATGATTCAACAAACTAATGACCCATCTGATAATAGCTAATCTTTGTCCAGCGCACGCGCAACAAACAATATTATAAGGTCGGCGCAGCCCGGCCCAGTGGCAGGTCGCGGTCGGTTGCTCGAACTCAGTCCACCGTCAACGCGCGAGTCGATAAAACGTTAGCGCGCAGTGTCAAAATAGACATGTTATTTCACATCACTATTGCTGTGTTGGTGGCAGTGGCGCAGGCGAAATTCTACACGGATTGTGGTACGTCTGTTTCATTTTGTTTAATCTATGTCATCATTATCATTGTGACATAAACAAACGATTTAGAGCTTCGACACACCTAACTGGTTCATTTCAGGTTGATGGGTTAACTACTTTTCTGAAGTTTCCAAACAGATATTAGGGCAGGCAAATGCCCGCAGGGCAGGTTGATAAGGGCCACCTATTATATTCTTATCAGATTTGAAACCAGGGCCTCCAAAAGGTTTAAAAAAGGCACTTTCCCAACTCCAGATTAAGATTTTCTTTAAATACAAGGCTTTTTTTATTCTCGACCCAGGATACGAATCCTATGAGTGACGTGCAGTTCATAGAGCCCTCGGGGATTCCTTACAAACCTGTATTAAAATTTGTGTACATACTTACCCTGGTTGAATACCCTGTGCACGCCACTGCCTGTGAAGGTTAACCAATGGACCACGGAGAACATATAGTAAACTTATATTGCGTACATAGAACAATTGAGCGCGTATTATCACCACGACCCGCAGGTCATCGTTGACGGCCACCCGGTCATCTACCCGCGTCAATAAAAATAGGTTATCGCAAAACTATCAAATTTTTTATATTTATTTTACTTTTTTATTTATTTATCAATGTTGATATATAATATAAAGGAAAACCTAGAGTTTTAGATTACTCAAGCGACATGCAATCAAGCATAATAGAGGCGTACCTAAATGGCAAAATATATACCTACCTAATACAACGTTCCAAGCTAAATAATCCGAAGATATCCGTTTTCATTATTGATTTTTATAGATTTGATTTAAATTTTTTTTAATTGTGCCTCAATAGAGGTTTTCTTAGGTTCAACCTGAGAGAAGGCATAAGATGTTAGTTTATGTTTAAAGTGATATATAGCTATATATATAGTCGTACGTGCGTTTGTATGTATATGTAGTTACCTACTTTAATGACTTTGATTAACATTGTTGTTGATTCCTGCACGTTGCTGCATTGCCGACGCGTGTTACCGTATTAACTGTGACGTTATCTCGACCGGTCTCAAATATTATAGTTAAACTAAATTATAATCAGCGCGATAAACAATTAATGAATGATTAACTAGAAATATATGTTTATTTTTAATCGACGAAAAAAAACGGAGGAGGTTCTCAATTCGACACGTATATATATATTTTTTATGTATGACCACGCATAACTTTTTACAGAGTTGTCCGATTTTGATAATTCTTTTTTTATAAGGGCACACTTCCAAGATGGTCCCATTGTCATCATGTTAGGATCTGATGATGATATCCTGGGAAAATTGAAGGAACTCTTCAAATTTTATAGGCACACTGGCAGTGATTTTGGTTTTTGTATAAGTATCGGTAGCTTTTTGGCTACAAGTGCCATATAATATACTATGAACGTATAGTACGAGTACGTTACGTGGCGATAAATCACCAAAAAGTAAGAATTGAAAATTTTTAACAAAAAATAGAACCGAATCAAAACGCACTAAAAAGTAAAAATAACTGTATCATTTAGTTGCTTTAATTTACTTAAGCATACCTGGGAGTCGACGCCAGCCAAGGTTTCTACTTTAAGGACGTTACCCAGAACCCACAAACTGCTTTACTACGTTAAGTAAATGTTCCTTAAACTTGTTGGCACCGACTTCTTATATATGCTTAGGTAAATTAAAGCAACTAAATGATACAGTTATTTCTTATTTTTTAGTGCGTTTTGAGTCGGTTCTTTTTTTTGGTAAAAATTTTTGTAGTTATTTGGTTAGTTATGTTTATGTCCTTTGAATAAATTATTTAGTAGTAGTTATTTTTACTTCGAAGGCCTCCGTGGCACAGTGGTATCCGTGACCACGGAGGTGACTATATGGATTTATATGACGGAGGTCCTGGGATCGATTCCCGGCGGGTCAGATTGAGATTTTCTTAATTTGTCTTAGTCTGGCTGGCAGGAGGCTTTCCCCGTGGCTAGTTACCACCCTACCGACAAAGACGTACCGCCAAGCGATTTATCGTTCCGGTACGATGTCATGTAGAAACCGAATGGGATGTGGATTTCATCCTACTCCTAACAAGTTACCCCGATTTCATCTTAGATTGCATCATCACTTAACATCAGATGTGATTGTAGTTGATAAAAAAATTTTGGTTGAAGTTACCATCTTTATTTACTTTTAAAATGCTGAAGGCATAAAAATGAAAATTCAAGGGCAAAAATGATAGAAAGAGAAAAGCAAACCAACTTGATTAAATTAACTTCTCGGCTCAAATTATACGAATGTCAAATGCAAATCCATCGCTACACCCTTTTACACTTAAGTACATAAGATAATTAACTTCTGAGTACCAAGGTACAAATTATAATTAAGTAGGTACCCCATTACCTAATACGGTCTGATGTGTAATATGACTGAGAGTAAGTACCTATGTGTTGAATTCGAGGGACCTTCTAGTAGATATAATGTCAAATACGAATAAATAATTATTTTCTACTAAGGGGCGTTCAAGATTTTCGGAAATGTGGTTTGTAGAGAACTTATCGATAGATATACCTATATACATTTTACATTTAGGTAAATAGTTACGAAGCTTTTTATTTTTTATTGAAAAGTGTTACCCACACTTAAGGTATTATTTATATTTAAGAATAAACATAATATCAATAACAAAAAATAGAACCGACTCAAAACGCACTAAAAAGTAAAAAATAACTGTGTCATTTAGTTATGAAGTCGGTGCCAACCAAGTTTAAGGTACATTTATTTTACGTAGTAAAGCAGTTTGTGGGTTCTAGGTAACGTCCTTAAAATAGAAACCTTGGCTGGCACCGACTCCTAGATATTAAAGTTTATTAAAGCTTAAGTAAATTAAAGCACCTAAATGACACAGTTATTTTTTTCTTTTCTATTTTTTGTTAAAAATTTTTATTTCTTACTTTTTAGTGATTTATCGCCACGTAACGTACTTGTACTATACTGTCATAGTATATTATACGGCACTAGTAACCAAAAAGCTACCGATACCGAGACAAAGACCGAAATCGCTGTAAGCGTGCCTCCAAAATTTGAAGAGTTCCTTAAATTTCCCCTGGATATCATCATCCGATCCTTACATGATGACAATGGGACCACCTTGCCCTTGTAAGTATGCCCTTTCTAATAAAAAAAGAATTATCAAAATCGGACAACTCTGTAAAAAGTTATGCGTGGTCCTACATAAAAAAAAATTAAAAAAATATAAGTACGTGTCGAATTGAGAACCTCCTCCGTTTTTTTTCGTCGGTTAAAAAAGCATCCGTTACTGACTGCCAGATCTATCAAGGCACAGCTTTTACCATTGAGCAGATTGAGCTAAAAGACATATACGCAGCCATTATGATATAGGCGTGCCTTAAGAAAGGATTTTTCAAAACGCATTACTCATCCCCTAAATGGGTGAACAAGGGTTCGAGATACAGCAATTTTGACGCGGACGAAGTCGCAGGCATCCACTAGCTTTATAACACGATGAAAAGTTAATTAAACAGTGTGAATATGTGTAATAATGAATGCCAACTATGCGCAAAGTTCAACTTTACTCATTAGCGGAGTCCACACTCGGCAGTGACCGTCGCTCTCATACAACTTTGTTGATCTAACTTTACAAATGTTCAACTTTTATGACACTATCATAATATCTCTCTATTTTTGTGTGCTTGTATTATGGATTGTTAATAAAACTTATAGTGTGAAAGTCAGCGATGGAAAGAGCATTGTGATTTTATAAAAGCTGAAAATTTGTCACCCCATGTAAATATGGTTGTGAAGTTTCTTTTAGTCTGCACATGTCAGAATGCGATACATAACTATAGAATTATGTCATTGTTTTGCTATGTAAGTTCTCGAGATATCATCGAATTAATTTAAATGAAACAAGGCAAGATATTAGCTTGTACCATAAGGTATTACATAGGATACTTTTGGTCGCGAAAATTAAAATAGAAGGGGCTGTAATTTGTTCTGAAAGTCCTTCATTTTTGAACGACTTCAAAAAATGGAATTTCTCAATTCGACTCTATATATTTATTTATATGTGTTCGCGGATAACTTCGTCGTTTATGAACTGATTGTGATGGTTCTTTTTTTGTTGGAAAGGAGATAGTCCGGTGGTGGTAACATGACAAGGAAACCAGAATTTGATGACGGGATATTGAAGAAATCGAGGGGAACTTTCAAGAATTGTAGGGAGAACTAGTACGTTTGTTAATTTTTTCATGATTGATGCTATGTCCATGAAAATTGGTACAACAACTACTGGATATACTGGATACCTTCAGACACTTATTTACTAATGTTAGAACTAACTTGCCTATTTTTATTTTAGTAATTTTATTCATTTTAATTCTACGAGTACACAAAATCGCATGTGCCCGCTAGTATTTTGTAAACTCTATTACAGTTTCTGACAATACCTATCTTCTCATGTTTGTTCCGTTAACTATATTCAAAAGTATATAAATAGTTAGACTTAGGTATTACATAATTGTATTTGTTATTCTACCTATTTACCTACGAAGATACGTATTTGCCGGTGGTAGGTTGGTAACATAAGCGGTATTTACGTCTCTACTAGCTTTTGCCTGCGACTCTGTCCGCATGGAATTAGTTAAATCAGCAACCTATTTTTCCTAAACTTTGAATGTCTTGTTTTTTAATATCTAATCAACTTCCTAAAAATACATTTTAAATTTCTAGATTTAAAACAATGACAATACGGTTTCATACAACATTTCATCCCCCCTTTTAACCAACAGCCTTACGACTCTTTTTTCGCTCTATGTCCTTTTTTAGGCTCTAGACTATCTGTGTACCAAATTTCATTTATAATGGCAGCTAGTTTTTGCTTAAAGCAAAAAAATGACACATTTACCGCGTTTATCAAGCCAATCCATTATCCTAGTCCAGTTCTTGGGTTAATAAGAGTAACTACCAGCTGTTATAGTATATTACACAGTAGGTAGATACACGTCTTTACAAGGATGTAACAATTGTAGATTAGCAGTTTGTCTTTATAATGTTTCGATAATTCGTACGAAGTCCTTATATGAGTACAATAATGTTTAATTATTTCGACTTTGCTAAATTATCCGATAATACCGATGTTTAGAAGAATTGGAAATTACACCGATAAGAATAAAAAGCAAATTACTATTCAAAATATAACCGGTTCTTATAAACGAAATTACGTGAAACATGCAACCATCGCCGGCGTCGTATCATAGTGACATAATTACTCCACGCATCGCTTTGTTCCTAGCTCGCCACTCTAATATAGTTCTTATTTAGTAAATGTTTAGGGATGAGATTAGTTTGAAGGTTACAACAATAAAACGTATGTGGTCATGTAGTCATATTTCAGTAATTGCATTGAATCAACAATGTCATGGAGTAAGCATTAAGCTGGCTTAAACAAAAATTAGCAGATAGGTACATTGAATACGCGAATTAAAAGTGTCTAACTGGTAAGAAAAGATTTTGTTGTTAACAAACTGCCAGAAGGGAATACAACTTAAAACACCAAAAGACAAACTTAATAACAATTTATTTACAAAGACATCAAATATGATCAAAATGAAACATTATTACAGTAATTACTTAATTAAACATTACAAGCACAGATTCTTACAATAGTCAAACAGTATGACTGCACAAGACTCGGACACTAAGGTGAAATAATCACAACTTTCCATAGGGGCATATTTTATAGCCTACCGCCCGCCATTTTTGCTCAACGAGTGGTACTCGTACCTAGTCTATTATCTATAGTTTAAACGCGCAAATAAGGCCACTGTATTGTCTATAGTATTTTCAAACAGAGTATACAATGCTGCCAACATTATTGAGAATTTCAATTAATTAATCATCCTACTTATACATCCCTACTTGTCTATTATTGTCTAGGTAAGTTTTGTTATAAAGAGTCAATGAGCTTTTTGGTGAGTATCACAAAGATTCATGGAATCCAACTGCTGTTTCCTTTTGCACAAAAGACCTATTATTTATTTTTATTAAATTATTTTTATTTATTAGATTATACGATCTGTGAACATTTATTTTTAATGAAAGCGGCAGCCGGATGCCTGCTTAGGTACGCCCTTGTCTCCAATGGTAGTCTCTTCTCACTGATAACCCTTTCTTTCCAAAAAATCTTGTATCCATTATATATAAGCTTTTAAAAACTAAGGTTTTCAAAGGACATTGCCAAAATTTGTCCCAGGCTGTCCAAACGTATGCTTATATTTAACTGTTTTATTTAAATACACAATGAATTTTAAACAACTTCCCATGTTTCATAGCAATCACTTGAAAATATATCAAAAAAATTAAAAATTTCAATCGATTTTTTGTGTTCTGAATCACGTGACCGTCGTCGTAGTATAAAAGTCAACTTTTTCTACCTTCATAACTTTTTCCTGCGACTGTATAGCTACATACAACTTTGTTTTTCTATAAATAGAAAATCTGCACTATTTAATGACATATATATCATTACTGGGCAACCTTGGGTACATTTTCATACAATTTTTGGCAATGTCCTTTCAGCTAGCAACATTGCTAGCTAATCAGGAAAGAAATATGTGGCTTTTGTCTTCAACACCTCAAATTTTTCCTTCCCGGAACAGTTTTATAGAGTTTTGTCTCGTCTTTGGCAACCCTGTTTGTAACAATTTGTAATAGAATGAGTACCTACAAATGTAGACCATATAAATACAACTAAATTGGTTTTAGTTCTAGTTATGTAGTAGGTAGGTATTTCACGCTTGGCTATGTATATTTAAACCATAACTATTATAAGTAAACCCATTAAAGGACAAGGTATTTCAACAGCTTTTCCTTCTTATCTTCCTTCATGCCATAATTGTTAGCACAATTTGAAACTTCGATTATTAATGAATTTGATTAGTAAGTACCTGTACTGATTCCCCTTTCTCTCCATCGCCCATCTGTTATGCCATAATTAGCATAGATAATCAAAAACTTCCCACCTCCGATCTCCTATTTAGATATTATTGGAAGAGAAGCTCAGTATTTCATAGTCCAATCCGGGACACGACCCTATTGACCTATTACCGAATTAACTAGAGGCAATGAGACACTAAAATACGATATCACATACATATAAGCGTGATTTGTTATACAAGGTTGCATAATCATTGAATACTGCAAATGTGGTAATAGATAGGTAATGAGCGACGATTGAACCCAGAACCTGTATCGTAATAAGCCTGTTCCGGGCCTGGTGCGAGTTACAAATATGTGCTCTTAAAGTCACCAGAATGGCAAACTGCTTTAGCAATTTCTGCGCCCCTATAAACTACAGGGACTGGATACCGCCCTAATGACGACACTGCCCAGGACCGGGAATTGGACCAGGATACGGACTGCACCATCCCCTTTTTTCCACCACGCTGCTATAATGCAAGTTGGCGGACGGACTTTACCATAATTACAAAAAACTAAATAGACATACCTAATGAAAAAACTGTTCTATTCCAGGCTCAAAGCTAGCCACTGTGGAGAATGTCGGAGTGAGCGGCTGCAAGGAGGACGCCAAGGAGTGTGTGCTGAAGAGGAACAGCAATGTCACCATCAGCCTTGACTTCGTGCCCTGTGAGTTCATCATTTAATAGCCAACCACGAGATTTAGGAGCTCAAAGTAAATTAACGGATTAGGGTGATGTTTGTTTCTGAATACATATAAAATCGCATTATTCCCGCAGGAGTCCACAAAGACCACACTCTAACATCCTTCGACTAGATTATAGATAAGTAATTTAATTTAGGTGTAAGTATATGGCATGTTAAAATATTCTGTCGTTTCAGGAAGGTGCCTATAGGCAGGGATTTTTGTATATATCTAAAATCCATTCTTTCTTTATGGACAAAAGAAGGATGTTTCTATTTCATTTTTGTGTCAGAAAAGAATAAAGAGATGTGAATCTATCCGGCTCAACACAGGAATGACATTTTGAGTTGTCATTTTTGTGTCCGTAAAGAAAAAATAAAGTTTACGGTAGTTATATGAACAAAAAATCAGTGTTTTCCTCATCCTAAAAGCCCGTCTATGCGTGTATGTATTTAAAGAACCTTTAACATTAATCTGTCGTTATATCCAGCGGAGGACGTGTCCAGCCTGCAGACAGTGGTGCACGGCATCATCATGAACCTGCCCGTGCCATTCCCCTTGCCGCAGCCTGACGCCTGTAAAGACTGTGGACTCACTTGCCCTCTCAAGGTATAACTTTATGTCTTAAGGCTTTGTCAAACACTCAGCGAACTTAATGAGAAGCGAAACGAAACGTAGAAAGGAAACGGTTCGCTTTTGCATTTCCATAACTAATACTTACCAAAAATATCCTATTGTCAAGTGGTGACGACCTCCATGGCGCAGTGGTATGCGCGGTGGATTTATAAGACGGAGGTCCTGGGTTCGATTCCCGGCGGGGCAGATTGAGATTTTTCTTAATTTGTCTTAGTCTGGCTGGTGGAAGGCTTTCGCCGTTGCTAGTTACCACTTACCCTACCGATAAAGACGTATCGCCAAGCGGTTTAGCGTTCCGGTACGATGTCGTGTAGGAACCGATGGATTTTCATCCTACTCCTAACAAGTTAGCCCGCTTCCATCTCAGATTACATCATCACTTAACATCAGGTGTGATAGCGGTCAGGGGTCAACTTGTAGTCGATAAAAAAAAATTTTGCCGCATTTCGTTTAAGGCACGCATTGCCAAGTTATAAATGGTCCTGAGTTCTTCCGCAAAACTTAGAGTAATAAAAGCTAACTTTTTCACTTACAAAGTATCCTTTATGGAACATTGTATCAATATTTGAACACTTTTTTATTTTTACGGTGTTAGGATTAGGTACGAGAATATAGCAACGACCAGGGAACCCCTTTTTTTAAACTAACTAGAACTTTTTTGAGGGTTCAAAAATTAATTAATTATATTCCCATTTCAGGCTGGAAGCAAAGCGAACTACCAATCAACGCTCCCCATACTCAAGTCCTATCCCAAAGTGAAAGTGGAAGTAAAATGGGAGCTCCAAGACAAAAACGGCGATGATCTGGTCTGCATCATAATACCGGCTAGACTCAACTAAATCTCGACTTTCTTAAACACAAGGACTTTAAGGGCAGACAAAGAGTGCCAGCGTTCTGAGTTCTGCGTTCTACAAGAACTATATAGCACCACACAGATCGCAAGCAGTGATATTAAATTAAAAACGCTATAAAGAATGTGGAACGCAGAATTTAGAAAGGTCTTTGTCTGGACGAAATACTGGACTGTAGTTCAATAGAAATGTGTCTGTTTTTAGAATCAAAGGATTAAGATTTTTGTGATTTTTTTTAAATACGATTTTTGCAATTTTTTTTCATTATCTAAAGACATTAGTTCTTTTAGTGCACCATGATTTTTACGCTATCATCCCGTGCTATGGAAACAGCGCTAAGTGAAATAGAAAATCCTTTATTTTATAAAATAAGTACATTGATTGTTTAACAATAGCATAACATGATTTCACGCTGTATTGTGGAAATACAGCAAAAATATAAACAAAAGAAGCCATCAATACAATAAGTAGAACGCCTGTCAATATTTTCTGTATTTTTGAACAGGCTAACATAAGATTTTGAAGGCGTCCGTCCTTGTCACAGGTAGTTATTTAAAATTTTAATTATTTGAGGAAATCTTCACGACGGTCGAATCTCTTGCTACCTTTTGTCATTGCTTTTTGAGTTGGTAAAATTTTAAAACTTTTAGTTGACGTTGAAATTAGTGCATTTTTTAAGTTTTAACACGTGGCAATGTTTTTTCTCTATTTTTAGTATCCTTGCAGTTTTAGCAATTCGTATTGATAGTGTAATTTAAGCTTATAGGACTAAGGTGCACGGACACGGTTGTGTGAATCATAAGTAAACGTAGCAATATAGAAACAGGACTCGAACACGAAACCGAAAGCTTTCTTGAAGTCACAAAGACCGCGAAGAACTTGCACGAGTAAGTGAGAATATAAATACTACACGGTCAGCTGATGAGAGCTTTAGGCGCCGCCATATTGGCCTTAACTGCTCTGTCGAGCTTTAACTTAACAGCCCGCGTAGTTTGCAGCTGGTTGTAATGCGACATCAACAAATATCTATTCACCAAGATCATGTCAATACTATTCATCTGCAAATACGTCTAATCGAAACTAATAAAACCTTTTCAAAGTATTGCTACGTATAAAATAATATAAAAATTGTCTTGCCCAAGTTGTTCACCAAAGTTTCGTAAGATATTTGTACATCACATAGAATAAGTATAAAATAATTATGAAAATTCGAATGTCTTTTATTTATTAATCATTTCTATAGTTTTCCTTAATTTCAGGTTGGGAATTAAAGATGAATTAAATAATATATTATCTGAGCCTTTTGATATATTAATCAAAGTATTAACTTAGTACTAGTATTGTAAATTCATACATTTTCTAATTCAAAATATTTTTACTTGCAACGCCATCTCGTAGAATCTTCAGGTAAAATTATGATTTATTAGGATGCCTTTCAAACTTTTAAGAGAGTACCTTCAAGAGGACAAAATGGGAGTTTTTGAAAAAAATCTTTTACAAACCCTAGTTTTTAATGATATCAAAAATCAAAACCTTAACAAAATTGAACAATTCATCAAAATATTCCTGAAAATACAAACTTTCAACTGGCATCCTGTCATACAATCATAATGAAAAATAACTCAAAATAAATTCTGCGTTCATTTATAGAACCGACATAATCATATTGTGGTAATAGGTATGAGGGCAAATAAAGTAATTTATATTTATATATTAAAAGAAAATCGAGTTTATAAAGAAAATATTTTATTTCATAAATGCCTTAATATAGGTAGGTAGATATAAAAATATAAAAAAAAACATCACACCTAATATAACAGCTAGATATTACGTTTTAATCAGTTTTACTGTAAGTACATTTTTTTTTATTTTCCATATACGCGTTAAAATATTAACTAATCTTTTGATGTTGTGATCAAGTGACGTGTTTTAAACCAATTGGTAAAAACCTAAAAATTGGCTTTAATTGGTAGATTGCTGATTTTTAAAACAAAAGTATCTATTACATATCTTGACTAGTATTTCCTTCCCAATTAAACTATAGTATTTACAAGAATATTAACCTAAATTAAAATGTTAACCAACAGAGTAGCTATTTTATTAAAGGAATAAACGTAAACAAAAGAAGGGTATGTGAAAGCGGGCAAGTATTATCTTTGCCCTTATCTAAAGCAAAAATGCTGTCAATTTTTCTAGAATGGTTCATTTGTTTTCTTTTGTTGTGTTTGCTCATTATAGTTTACTTCAATTACACAAAAAAAATTCATCAAATATAAGTTTTGAAATTAGCTTATGTAATATAATAATTAGAAGCAAAAAGGGAATATTTACATATACATGCCTAACAAACAAAAAAAATATTTGAAATGACTTGATTATGTTATACTTCGCAGCAATATAACGAATATGTTTAAAAATCAATTTCTTTGATTATTATAACCACAGAGCAAATACATAGTTCATTTCTCATCATAGATATAGTCTGACTGGAAAAATAAATAATAATCTCGCTATACTGCGGGAATAAAAGGAACTAATTTCTTTCAATAGCAAAAAAGTGCTTGTGGCACATTCAATCCAGGTTGTTTATTTTCCTGATCATTGTTTACTTTCCTTTACTTATTGTTAACAGGCCTTCTTAACTTTTTATAACAAAGCAAATTTAATTAAATTTGCTTTGTTATAACTGTCAATAAAATACAGAAACGATAGTAAAATATAAATGATTGTTAAATGATAAGTAACTGTTATGCTCAAAAAAGTATTATTTTCTGTCAATATTCAAAATTCCTTGTCTTGTGTCACTTTATTTACAAAAAAACTTAGTGAATAACATGCCAATCCATCATCAATCAATCAATCACTTTGTACATCATCGTCATATGAAAATCCATTTTAATAGTTTTGAGATCAAACAAACTGGAGACTTTTTGTGATAATTAGCAGACGCTCACGACTTCGCCTCCATGGTAAATAGCAACCTTCCAAAAACTGCCAATAAAAAAATGTACATAACCCTTTTTTTAAGAAAGATGTACTTTTCCATTAATTTTAGTCATGTCATCCAATTTAGATATAACCTCAACAAATTATACACTAAAACCATCCTCAACAACCACTTTATCTATTGGTGAAAACTGCACGAGTCTTTGAGTTTATCACAAACAAACAGACAGACATACAGTGGCGGGGTACTTTATTTTATAATATGTAAGGATAGTGATATAAGTTCATCAAAAATAAAGTCACCAGAAAGTCGTAAACCTGATGACAACGGTGAATGATCATTTTTTCTTAATAGATCCTTTGCATCTACAGCAAAACTGGCCATTCTTATTTTTCTTGAAATGTAAATTAAATTCCTGTTTAAATATCTTTCTGTACATAGATTCTTTAACAACTGTTACGTCTTCTTTACTACATTCTGTTACATACATGTTATACATCTGCTTAATACTTAAGTTCGATTCTAAATACTGCTTTTTTCTAGAAAACTGTTTAATAGCTTTTGTATCTACTGTATTGAACGACATAATGTGTTTCCTCACTCTATCTTTTACCTCTGTAGATAACGAATGAGCGCTTGCTTCGGACAAACCTCTACCATCTGGTTTCGGTAAATTCATATCCGATTTACCTAAATGGACATTGTAAACTGGCTTCTGAGATATCGCTAAAGTACCTAAATAGAAATTCTTGCATACTGTATATCTAACTGCTCTAACTAAGAAGAAATATTTAAAAGAATACTTCCTTTTGTGATTGCTTTCCATAGGTTTATGTTTGATTGAGTTCCTCTCTGTAGTGTTTAGTAAGAAATGTTTTTTTTCGTTTGCGTTAAGAGAGTAGAAGGCTTTGAATATGTGTTGACGATCGGTGTCGTTAATTCTCTCACTGCATTTATATCTGCAGGATTTTAGACAATCCTTGATGTTTCTAACATGTCTCTCAGGGACTAGTTTACCTCGTCTACTTATATAGGCTTCACCCCTTTGGTGTTTTAGTTTGCGTATGTTGCACGCCCATTTGTTGGGGTTAGGTATTGGATTTCGTGGTCGCTTCTTCATGGTTAATACATCTACAGAGTCACTTTTGATCTGAGAATCTGGTACTATCCTGGAATTAAATATTTTTGAATTATTAACAACAATTGGCATGCTACAGATGGGCTGTGAAGCAATATAGGTGAGTTTGAGTTATTAGAAACTGGAGCAAGTCTTATTTTGTTTTGAAAAATTAATATAATAAAACTATTATTATTCATTATCTGAATTTTTTACTTTATGTTGCTGCGAACAGGGACAAAATACTTTAACCTGCGGGGAAAGAGTTTTTGTTTGCTATAATAATAATTATTTCAGAGACTATAAATAGACGGTACATTATTCTTTTTGCCATTTTTTGCAAAAAAGTAATATGAACATGATATGATATTTATATTTTTGGAATGCTTTTTACGACCTTTCAATTGGTACCCATATTGCTTTAGAGAAAAAATTTACAGCCACCATTTTGAAAATTTATATAGCCTATGTCACTACCACAATTTTGATAAATTCAACGACACCTCACATGTCAAAATCCGTTCAGCCATTTAGGCTGTAGCGCGTGCAGAAGAAATGGACATACATACATACGCTCGAAAAACATTCACTTACGACAGTATTTTGTAGGTAATTTTCAAGTTTTTTGTTACTGGTTCTAGAAATATTTTTATTCCGCTGTTGTAATCAGTATGCATTACACTTACTCCAGTTTGAGCGCTGGCTGATAATTCAAACTCACCTTATATAGTAGTTTTGTACAAATTTGTTTTGAAAATTAATATGTTTAAAATCGATTCAGTTTTTGGTAGCTATGATCAAAATATTTCCAGAGACACACTGCAAACAGTAGCATTATTTTTTAATGACTGAAAGACATTGTGACTTCAAATCAGGTGATATTGCAGTTAAACAATAACTAATTAATAAATAAAACACTTAAGCAATTCCAAGGGAACTTTTAAAGTAGGATGAATCCAAAAATTACCACACTGATCAGTCAATAAAAATAATTATTTATAACAATACTTGTAAATCCACTGTCTACACAGAACAGAAACACTTCTCAGAGCATGTACGTATGTATACACAGTAAATAAACCTACTACAATGTACCACTACGTCCACAAACCAAGGTATAATACCTCACATACCTGGATTAACACCAGTTACTCAGGTTGATATAAGGCTGCTTGCCAACAGAAATAGGTACTTATCCAGACCAGTTCTAAGACTACTAATACTTACTCAATCTCTATTTCATTAACAGGTGGCAAGCTCGTCTCAACCTTAGCCACAACACATTGATTGTCCTTCAAAAAAGCCTCATACTGGCCATAGAATTGTTGCTGCAATGTGTTGGTCAATAAGTGCTGCTTGAACATTGGTACCTGTGGTAGTATCATGTGCGATGTGATTTGGAGTTGCTGACTCATGTCACCTTGTAACACCTGCAATTGATGATTAGAATAGTACAATAATCACTTAAGTATCAAGCATGGGTGAAAAGTACATGAAAATGTCACTTGGTGCCACTCAAGACCTGACTCATTAAAACAATTAAACTTTTTAAGAGAAAGGTACTTGTAGTATAATAGTTACAGGCATTTTTTTTTAGTTTGGAGGGAGTTTAAATAATTATTTTTTGTTAGAATATAATCATCACCATCAGCCAATAGTGCACCTTTTTGTTTGGAAGTCCTTAAAGAAGGCAAGATATTTATTTATTATTAATGGTTAGAATATACCCAATTAATTTTCAGCCAAACTAGTGTTCTCAATCATGAGTTAGTTCCTGCAATGTAGTGTAAAACAAATGCTTGCTCAAGCTCATGCACCTTAATCCACATGTGACTTTACACATCATGGCTCAAGTAGATGAGCTTACTAAAATTCTGTTAGGTCCATCTCAAGGTTAGGTATTTGCCTCATGTGCCTGAATTCATACTAAACATACAGTCAAAACAGAGCAAAGATATATTCCAATAGCATTTGGTGACAATAAGTCACTGACAAAACTCATAACAAGCAGGCTTCTTAATTGATAATTTTGAATTTTTACCTGCGACTGCATCTGTGTCTGTAATGGTTGAACATTCTGCAAATGTATCTGCTGACATGACATAACTGTCTGGTTCTGCGATATGAGATGCTGGTTCTGTATATCGTGTATATGAGTTGACACTGGTATGTGGAGAGATTCCGACGTGATGCTCTGCTGGTAGGAGACCTTTCCTTGGGACTGCAGCGAAGGGTGAATGGAGACAGATGGTGGATACACCTGTACTATGTGCGGCAAACTTGCCGGCACTTGCATTTGATCCATTTTGTTTAGTTCTGTAAATATTATTTTGTCAAGTAGTTTTGGCAAATTGTTCGTGCTTTTTAAATAGTTCGTCACAGACATATCTCAGATACTGTATACATTGACATATTAATACTATGGACTTCGGGTCAGCGATAAAAAGTGTCCGAACCAAAAGTAAGCCAAAACGCGAAATGACTTCCAATCGCAATTCAGTCTCATATTAGCTGACTGACAGAATACACGTCAATAATGCCGTAATGTGTTATGAAAAACTTGTAGGAACTACCCGAGTAAGGTGAGAAAAGAAGACGGTGTACCATATTTTCAGTAAGTAAATATTTACTGATGATTTTAAAGTATTATTTTGCTTTGAAACAGGCTATTTTATTAAAATTTTAATAAACTATAGAAACGAATTGCATAACCAACCAAAATGAACACAAGTATCTATCTGTCCTTTTCCCATACGCTACCCGCGTATAGGATAGAAGGAGTGCAATATATTTATCTAATTAACCACATTTAGTTTGGATCTGCCGTGAGCAATAGAATGTTTTAGAACAACGACTGCATAGAGTTATTTTGTTGTTTAACATTTGAATTATTTACTTACTTAATTTTTGAATTAAAATAATTAGATTATTTTCAATTCAAAAATTTTTATTTATTATGTCAACTTTTATTTTTTATGTCATGAATATTAATCAAATATCTTTGACCATAATGGTATATTAATTTGATAACTATAAGAATTATCTACATGAAATTAGGAACAGTTATTTAAAAAAGTGATCTAACGTCATTGAAGTAAAAAAATATATTTTCAGTTTAAATAAAAAGAGGAAAATATCCTTGAAATTTCAAAGTAAAGAACTATATCGAGTGGCATATCATTTTGTACATTTGTGGATTTGATTTGTAATTAAATATTATTATAACTAATTATTATTTTATACAAGATAATTACAACAATTATTATTTGGTACAAGATTTATCCCAGCATATAGAGGTCAGGGATATGTAAATATAAATTAAAATTTGTTGTAAATATAATATTTAAATATAAGATGCCAAAAAAATTTGAAAGCTACCGACTCCACACCATTTATGTTGTCCTATTTTCACGAGAAGCTGTCATGTCAAAAAAAGGCTGCCATGGTAACCGTCAATCGAAACTGATTACTTATTGCATGCAATTAGACCGTTGCAAATTAGACTGTATAACAATACGATAAGACATACATTACAATGTTATTTTGTGTATAAAAACATAAATACATCCTAGTGTGTATAAAATATCTTGGGACACTTTTGACGTAAATTTTGCATTAGACCCGAAGTCCATAGTATTAATATGTCAATGACTGTATATAATAAATATTTTCGTTTTAATGTTATTAGTTATCTGAATACAGTATTGTAAAAAATAAATTAAACTTACTTTCAGACACTCGCAATTACATTAACTTTTTCGCAAGTATTAATTAAAATAATTATTGTGCGAATTGTATGTGTCAAATTTACATAAAACTATTTGCTGAAATTACATATCTAAGTATAAAATAAGGTAATTCATACCTTTAAAAATACATTGAACTTAATAATCTGAACTAATGAAACAAAAAGCTGTAGGCAATATTTACAAATTCATTTTAATTTGCCACGGTTCCATCTCACAAGCAAAACAAAACAATATGGCGGATTGGCAGTCGGACGCCCATAGATTATATTAAAGCTTCAACGTCAAATTCTAATGTTGCCAAATAAATATAGCAAAAAAACCGGTAAAACCGAAAAATTAAGTCTTATCATCAGTATTTATAATAAAATTGCAATACATCCAATTCTGTACATTAAAGATATTTTTAAAAAGGAGCGAGGAGGAGCGAATATAAATACTGAACCCAAAAATATTTTTTTTTTATGTTGATATAAATAAAAACCTTGTGTTACAGTCTTGTGGTTGTTATAAAGCACCTTTGAAATGGCTTGACCGATTTTTTTTAATATATTAAACCTATTTTAGTTACTTGCAATATAATATACAGTATTCTACTTATTTTGATAATTAACTAAAAACTAGCTAAATGGCTTAATAAAACAAAAACGAAAACATTGTAACAATTTTTTTATTCGTCAAAATATAAAATGTAGATAGGCAAATATAAAATATAATAATATATATTTCACGAAAATAAATGCTGTATAAATGAAAGTCTAATGGATATAAAAACATTTTTATGGAATATTATAAATCAGAAGCTTTTCTTGAATTCGGACTATTAATTTTTACATATTTTTATGTATTTTGCCAATCCATTGTTGATGATAATGCGTAATATATTCACTGTTTGCTAAGTAATATACCAACATTTGTACGCTATCAGCTGGTGACCTAAATAATAGAAACAGTTGTTTTCTTTAAGTGTTTGTACTATAGGTAGGTATGTACATATTAAACTATTACGCTCCTAATGAGCTACGTGTAATTAAGAACAAAGCTTAAATTTTTGGCTTATCTTCAAATTTATTTTCCAGAAAGTGGTAAACATAATCATATACCACTAACATAATTGCACCACCCGGTCCTAACCGAAGAACTTTTGGTAGTAGCCCCTTGTAGAGGGCGCGGAATCTGAAAAATAAAATAAACTCCTTCAAATATTTGTAAATACCTCATTTTAAGTAAGACAAAAATACACATTAGACCAAAAACCGGTTAGGTAAAGCAGTTTACTATAATATTAGGCTGCCTCGTTGGTCCAGGAGTTAGCATGTGTGGCTTCAGATTAAACAGTTCTGTGTTTAAAAATTGGATCAGTGAAACTTTAGAAAGTCTATTCATATAATAAAACGGAACGCTACTAATACTGACAACCAACTTAGATCAATTTATAATTGATTTTAAATTAGAAAAGATTATGATAATTACAACGATACAGCTAAAATCTCTAAAAACAGTTAAAATAATTTTTAATATTCAATAAACACGTATACAATGCGAAACATCAAAAGAAAGGAGGTCAAGGAAATATGATCCAAAAATGTAAATATGTAAAGGTACAAGTACCTATCTGAAATGACAAGTATTTCTTTGTTTACTAAAAGCTCAAATATATTGGATATAAGCCAATAATCTACCTATACAAAAAAAATATTTAATAAAGAAAAGATTACACGTTCGTGCATTTTTAAAATAAAAGTTATAACTGAGTAGGTATGTATTCAAAAATTGGTAGGTATCATCTACGATAACCTGCGATACCGCTAGCTTTTGGCACGGGGCCACGGTAAAATTGATCGTTTAGTTGAATGCCTCAAAATATACGTACATTACAATTTTAGCGTAAACCTATGCTACAATGAAACTTTAATAAAACTATAAACACTGAAAATATTGACGTATACGTAACATTAACTAACTGAACCTGCAGTGAAACCGTTTCTAGGCCAAGGACAGGCAACTTTGCAGTTGGACGCAAAATAACTCGCCAAACTCGAAACTCTCGTAGATATTCTAGATCTAGTGTAGGTATAATATGTTAACTATATTATACAACTGTTAGTTAGCGTAGTAATAAAATCTGTTGGCTTACTACATAAGTTGACTATTGAAAGGAAAAAAATCTGTTGGGAAATCGCCATAGTTGAAATCGCTCAGGTTAATGCCCTTGAGACGTACGTTAGGTAACCGTCTACATTTGCTAACTTCTATTTGATGAAGAACGTAAAATGGTTCTATACTTGTTGTTACAATAATTTCTAAGGTCTTTATTGTATATATACATAACTTGAACTCATTACGATAACTAAGTACCAATAAAAATTTAACAAGTAGAATCTCTACCAAAGTGACTGTAAAACTCTACCACTTAGTAACATGAGATACATTTATGTCTAATCACTGTGAAGTATATGATTACGAGCAGGAAACCTATTCATAGTTACGACATAATAGTAGGTACTACATATTCATTTATGTTTTTCCTTGCGCACAACATTGAACTGCATTATCACGCAACTAGACAACACTATTGTCGATTCAGTACATTCGTTATCAATAGATAGACAAATGGCAAAGGCTATGATGGATAATGATTTTGTTTAACGCAATGCAAATTTTAGTTGTACTCATTCAAATATCAGCTTTTTATGAACTACAAGTTGGCCCTTGACTGCTATCACACCTGATGTGATGTGTAAGTGATGATGCAGTCTAAGATGGAAGCGGGCTAACTTGTTAGAAGTGGGACGAAAATTCACACCCCTTTCGGTTTCTACACGACATCGTACCGGAACGCTAAATCGCTTGGCGATACGTCTTTGTCGATAGGGTGGTAACTAGCCACGGCGAAAGCCTCCCACCAGCCAGACCAATACAAATTAAGAAAAATCTCAATCTGCCCCGCCGGGAATCGAACCCAGGACCTCCGTCTTATAAATCCACCGCGCATACCACTGCGCCTCGGAGATCGTCATACAAATAAGCTTTGTTACAAATAACAATGTAAGTAGGTACTATTTTGTACTAAGTAACAGTTCATAGATGTTACCTATAGTTTATGTTGTTGAAAAAAAATTAATGTATCATTATTAATCTCAATTATATTCCCCAGATGATCACCAGGACTTCTCTCATACAAATATTTTAAATTAAGCGACGTATTTCGTCTAATATGTAGGTATATTTAGTACGGTAAATTTTCAAGAATACAGGTATCCAAACCATGCCATATCCAAACCAGGATTATAAGTGATATATTCTATAGGCACATAAATTGGTGGCACATCTTTGCCAATAGAATAGTAAGTAAGACGACCGAAATCTACCTCAAGTTAAAGCCCTTGCTAATTTAGAAAATATGAATTCTCAAATTGATCAGAATAAAGATTCAAACGCCAAAACTCCCAGTTAGGTATAAAAGAACTGTGTTAAGGTCTTTAAAAAGTTCATCTTAAGCAAAAGATAACGAGAACTATACAAATGATATTAATGAGATGAATAGGTATTATTGTAATGATTGGCACTACTCATGACTGTTGATCATTATCTGAACGTTATTATACCTATAAACCATTACATACAATCAAGAGAAATTCAGATCCATATTGACACTTACCCCTCCTCTTTATACACTAATATTATTGTTCTTGTTGTAGACCTATATTTGATGACACCCGGCGTTGGCTGCGGTCCTTGAATTCGGCTCTTTGCGACGTCAAACGGTATATTTACGCAAGAGCCGAGAACTCCAGACGTAAAACCAAGAGTCACCTTCCGCCCAAACTCTAAAAGTGGATCCTGAAATATCAATGATAGAATATTTTTAGCGAACATCTTTCTGTACACATTGACCAATTTTATAAACCTAAAGATGAAATTCATATATGCTTTTTACGAACATCTTTCTTGTATACATTGACCAATTTTATAAACCTAAATAAGATGTCTGTAAAGGTTTACTGACGATAGTTGAACGTGACGACGTAGCATTTAATTGGTTATTAAAATTTTTAATTTAAGTACATATATTTTTATAAATATTAATTTAAATTAATAAAATAATTGATTTTGATTTTATAAATTTATAATAAATATATTAACTTTTAATTTAAAATTAATATATTTAATAATTATATTTAATAGACGGATGTCGAACCTCATTCCGCGCTCTCGCTTGCACTTCAAGCCTTACATGGAACGCCTCAAAGCGAGGTAACGCCGCATGAGTCATGTTTTTACGTGCGTGCAGTCGGCTCTATCGAATTATAAGACGTTGTCACGTCAAAAAGGTGATTTATGATATTTTCAACTATTTTTATTACATTGAATATGTTTAAAAGATCTTGTTGACATGTCCGGCTTTCGGACTCTAAAATCCGGGGCTTTCACGCGTCTTGTCCTGTTTTCCAAATTTTAGTGGTGGCAACCCTATTTATATGTCAAGGCAAACGTTTGTCTTCATTTAACGGATTAGTTTCAATTGGTCCAGCGAATTTCTATTTTGATTTTTGACATTGTTCGTGATGTTCATTAGTTTCAGTTTATATTTTGTTTAGAGTAATAAAATAGGATCTATTATAAGAGCGAAACAGTAAACAAAGTTTACTCGTTTGTCAAAATTTAGTCATAAAAGAAATATTACGATAACATTAACTGAGCCTTTTAAGCATTTATTTGTAAATGCTAAACACATAGAGAAAGTAAATGATACATAATAACAGATAGGTACATTTGAAGGTTATCAATATATTTTTAATACGTCAGCAATTCACCTGTATATTATATATTATTTATATACAGGCAAACTGATTCCAAACGTAACATGTGACTTTAAAGTCGTTATTGCTGTAATGTCTGTTCTGACGACCTCCGTGGCGCAGTGGTATGCGCAGTGCATATATAAGGCAGTGGTTCTGGGTTCGATTCCCGGCTGGGCAGATTGAGATTTTTCTTAATTTGCCTTGGTCTGGCTGGTGGAAGGCATTCGCCGTGGCTAGTTACCACCCTACTAACAAAGATGTACCGCCAAGCGATTTAGCGTTCCGGTACGATGTCGTGTAGAAACCGATAGGAGTGTGGATTTTCATTCTTCTTCTAACAAGTTAGCCCGCTTCCATCTCAGATTGCATCATCACTTAACATCAGGTGTGATGGTAGTCAAGGGCTAACTTGTAATCATAAAAAAAATGTGTATTTTTTGTAAACTAATTTCTATAGGTATACATGAGCTAATGAATTTCAAATATTTAAAAATATTGAAAATTCATGAATCTAATCGTTTCCAATGTTTAAGCACACGATAACATTTACTTAATGTTATCTTGTGCGTAAAATTGTCCGATTCATTTTCTAAAATTTAAAACATTTGTAAAATTTATGATAAGAATCTGGGATCTGTTTAAACTAAGTAATTATTACATAATTATAGTACATTCATGTGATAAATTCAAGTAATTGAACTGTGCGGTAGCTTCTGATAATATGAATTATTGAAATTAGAGTAACGTATATATTTGGCAACGTCCTCAAAAATAACAAAGTCATATTGAAGAGTAAAGTGTAGATAAACAAGCAGACAAAACTTATCATTCTATCAAACAACTGATAGCAACAACTACATAACCTGCAAACAAATATCTATTTATAACCAAGTTACAAAAAGCCTGATCGCTACGATGACATCATCGTTTTGTAGTACAATGACCGTACAAGAATCTCAAGTATGAAGAGAATTTTGATAAATCATATAGTTAATAGGATTTTTGTATTAGTGATTATTAGCTGCACAGTCTTAAATAAACTCTTTATAAAAAAAACGAGTCGACTTCAAATATGTGTTACCCTAAACAGCGAAAATAAACAATAGATTACTACCAATATGCACCTATCTAGTAATCGGTATAATAGCAGTGCAGACCTACATACGTTATAATTTTATTATATATAATTTATTTTCCTATTCATTGGCACCTTTCCTTTCTCGTTTTCCTACAGGAATAGAAAAAAGGCAATGTTTATGTGCCGCGGTAACATACAATACAAGATAACTTCGCGATTGTTATCAGGCACCACTGATATTACTAAATAAACAAATACTAAATATATCTGCCTATATTTACAGAGATAATATTATAGTTTGAAGTATACACACTGTATTTTTATAGCGCTACTGATTAAAGAAACAGGTACCTTGACCTTAAGTGGAAATAAAAAGACACGGCGTAATATTATTATGCAATATTCAATTAAGGTCGCTATGAATAAATTTATACTAATATTGTAAAGCTGAAGAGTTGGTTTGTTTGTTTGAACGCGCTAATCTCAGGAACTACTGGTTCGAATTTAAAAATTCTGTTTGTATTAAATAGACCATTTATCGAGGAAGGCTTTAGGCTATATAACATGACGCTGCAACTATTAGGAGCGAAGAAATAATGGAAAATGTGAAAAAAATGGGGAAAATTATTCATCCTTGAGGGTTTCCGTTGCATGCGCTGCGAAAACAGTTCAAGATACTAAAAATATATGTATGAAAGAATTATTCCTCTTAAAATGATCAAAAAAATGTCCACGACAGTATATGTCTATCTTTTAAGATTAATTCACTAGAACCGTTTTTATGGTAATCAAATTTGGTCGAATGTATTATAATATCGTACAATGTTTAACAAAAATGTAGATCTTTAGTACACGGGACGGAACGAAGGACTATTGGTTGACGGGAAACTTTAAAAAATTAAATTAAGAGGGGAGTGGGAATGAGCACACTTTATATATCTGTCTTTAAAATTAGAAGGGTACCTAAGAGGTTTTCACGCGGATGAAGTCACGGGCGACTACTAGTTATTATATATGAATGGTTACCCAAGCATTCCGCGATACTAATTTCAAAGTATCATGAGTGTTTTAATATTTGACTAGATAAATCCCAATACATTTTCGTTCCGAATGTTCAAAATACCTAGAAGGTTCTTGATACTTTGCTATGAATAAAGTCTGAGATGCGCTGCCTTGTGCATTTCAATTTGAGTTTTAGGTCTTAACTTTAAAGCCTCATGTGTCTGTTCTAATTTCATTATTAACCATGCCCTTCAAACCAAACCACAGCGACCCTTTGGCTGCAGAAATTACTATAACTTAGTTCTGTTATTTTCAGTTTTTAAAATAAAACAACACACAAAGGTTAGGAGAACGGTCGGGTTCAAAGATCGTTGACTCGTTAAATACGCAGTAATTCCAAGGACTTATTATTGTATTGTTATTGTAGATCTCGGTACCTAGTCGAATATCTGTTTTGATCTTGAAATCGCCTTGATTCAATGTCAATGTAAAACATGCTGCGCGCTATCATCATATCATCATATATATGTCACCGGAAGATAACAAGATCCGAAAGTTTATAAATTTACTAGGATATTTATAAACTTTCGTAGAATTTTAAATGAGAGATAATTTGTATTATTTTACGCCCAAATTTATCAATTTGTGACGTCTCGTGGTAAATTTATAAACTATCGGATATCCATTCGTAAGATTCAAAACGGTTCGACCAATCACAGAAGAGCTTTTAATTTTACGCTTCTTAAAAATACGGAAAATAACACACTGCTATCTGATTGGTCCATGTTGATAGTGGCAATACTTAGGTCCATAGACTTAGGTAGTACAATTGTAGCAACAGATGTGTGTTGTGTATCGAGAATTCTCATTACGGGTCTATTTTAGTAACCTTAACAACTATTTTCAGTTCCAAACAGTTACAAAATTAAAATATTACAAAAACACACAAACAACCGGTTTGTTAATGTTTCGTTGCGAACAATGGCGGTTGAGAGGAAAAAGGATCACGTGACTTATTCAACCAACCATAGAGCACATAACGTTTAGTTATTGCTTACTTATTATTTAAAGCGTGAGTTCGGTAAGTTTATCAAATTACGAAAATGTGGGCATAAAATAATACAATTTATTTGTCGTTTAGAATTTTACGAAAGTTTATAAATTTCCAAGAAAATGTATAAATTTGCGGTTCTCGCTATTTTCCGGTGACATATACATAATATACTATCTTAAGAGTCTCTTACATTGGTCACAAAACTGCCTTTTAATGCTTTTACTTACCTCATATTCTGGTAAAAATCCCTTAAAACTGTGGTAAAATCCGAAATAAACCATGTTGAATATGCCATTCCTGGCAATAGTGGCAGTGAGTCCTTTGTTCAGTCCTCTAAAACCAAGTCCGTTTTCTCTAACAATTTGCCGCGTCACACTCCACGTGCTCGGTACTTGGGATGCTAGAGCTTTATTTGATTGCAGGGTCACCTTTACCACTTCGAAAGGATTTACTAAAATAGCTTCTGTTATTCCCGCTCCAAGACCGGCCAGCGAAAATGTCTGCAAATATCAACACAATTTTTAAAAATAAGTATTGCTATTGCATTATATATGATTACGATAAAGGTTATTGTTTGATGTTTGGCTTCTCTCGTACCTAATTTATATCTGCTACCCTATCGGTGAAGATACCGCCAAGCGATTTAGCGTACTGGTATAATGCACTATTGATGTCATCATTATCATTTCACTCTTTTTCGGCGTCCTTAATAACACATAAGACCATAGAATTTAGATAAATCTTTTAGTCATCACACAGTCGGTGTACGTTAAAAAAATCGGCGTCAGACACAATTTTAAACAAAATTTATAGTTTGTTTATGCAAACTAGACAATCTGACAAAAAATTAGATTCGTTATGAATATTTTTTTTAAATATCTAGATTTACGCTCTCCTCAATCTCTATCAACTACTTTGCACATCAGTGGTAGTCAGTATTAGATGACGGTATTGTCTCCTGAAAAGTATTTGAACATAGAATTAAAATTAAAATTGAATTGAGAAATACGTTTAATTTGATGGTGTAAAACTATAGGTAGGTACACAATATTTAAAGTTAAAGAGCGTTACTTTACCAATTTTAATAAAATTAAACTACAAAATTGTATAGACATTCAATAATAATTTCAAAAGAATTTGCATTAGAAAGCAGTAATTTGTAATATATATTAATTAGTTATAGTCGCAATAAAGTAATAAGCAGACACTTAATGTTTTCGTTTGCTATCAGCTTACTTCAATATTAAAAACGTGTTTTGTATATAATTAGATACCTAACT
The DNA here is from genome assembly GCA_034621355.1 of Mycalesis mineus. Taxonomy (NCBI): domain Eukaryota; kingdom Metazoa; phylum Arthropoda; class Insecta; order Lepidoptera; family Nymphalidae; genus Mycalesis; species Mycalesis mineus. The sequence continues at coordinate 14,701,638 of CM067896.1, forward strand.
TCTTAATCGTGATGTTTAGTGTTAATATATTCTATTGATATATGTACTTAGTTACGTGTTTTTAGAAATTATTACTTTTAAGATAGTTTGCTGATCCGAAATATTGATAAAAAAATATATAGGTGAACGTATAATCCGTCTCCTTTTTAGAAGTCAATTTAGTAAAAAAAATAAATATTGGTATTTCATTCCAAGTAAAATTATATTGGTACATCAGCAGATATATGAAATTTTCCACGAATTCAAACAATAGGTAATGATTTATTTAAGTAGACACGAATGATAGGTTAAAATTATTAACAAAAAACCTGAAAATAATAGTTCAAACATAAAAATAAATCTTACTAAAGGAGTGGGTGTACTAGAGCCGAACATAAAGAATTTTTTGTATTGCTCAAAAGTTAAAAATTTCACTGCACGTTTTGGAGTTTCGGCTAAAATTGGCGGCAAAATTCCTTTCCAAAATGACGTCAATCCTTCGTATCGATACATTTTTTTCATACAATCAATAATTCCATTATAATAGTGAGGGTCTGAAGATTTCAATGATGAATTATTTGCTTGCAATTGTAATCGAGTTTTAACGAGATCCAGAGGATGCATGATACAGACTTCTATAAATCCCGCACTTCCACCAGCTCCTACTTGCATTGCTGCCTGTTTCAAAAGCTTTTCTATGTCAGGCATGGTTACTGATTTATAAAATAACGCACGAATATGAAATAAAATAGTAGCACTATAATACTGTTACGGTACACATTCCGCAATAAGCGCTCGACACATACTACTTGATCTAACAAATATTTTAAAAATACACTAAAAGTGCGCCTTCAGCCTGCTTTATCTGTCTCGCTCCAACATAAATGATAAGGTAAAAATCGGTATATCAGATCTATTCTACCGGTTAATAAAAACGCATAGCTCTTTATTTAATGGCAATTCCTACCACCTGTCAAATCACAGCTGTCAAGTGAAGTGTCAAAAATGGAAAGTTGTTTCGACAATTTTTGGTAAATTATTTCGGAAAAAACATTCAAAAAACAACAATCATGCTTGTAAATGTACAAAATTTATTTGAACCTTAGTTCTTAAATATTAATATTGTGTGAACAGTGCGTTCAAAGAACAATAGATGTCAATAAAGTCTGTTTTCGCGTATACACTGTCATCCAAAATGGCAGGGACGACGAAGAACTTGTGTTTGGACATTAGCTGATGTGAGATGTGAATAATAGTAAATAGTTACCATTGACAGTGTTGTGTGGGTGTGAGTTGATCGCGGAAATGCGGACATAACGCGTACAATGGGTTCTCAGACATTAGAGATATTACGCCAGGGGATATGGGCATCTTTGACTGGCGGTTGGTTCTACGATCCTCACCAGAACCTATTTTGCAACACAGTACACCTGTACATCTGGCTATTCCTGCTATGTCTCCCGTTCTCCGTGTACCTGGTAAGTCACTGTAAACAGTTAGGTTAGCTGTATAAAATCAGGTCAGTGCTGTTACAGTTTGTTATTGTGGCCTCACAAACACACTCGTATGTTTGTGTGAGTAACCGAGTCTTGGACTTTCTTACATGGATACCTACATGTAATAATTTATATAAAAAATCATTTGTGTCTGAGAATAGCTGTTGCTATATTATGGCACTTTTCTATAGATGTGATCTCTTATCTTTTTTTTCTGTGATTTTTTGTATTAGGTCATACTGGCTATTGTTGTATGTTTAACCTAAGTTTGAGAGAATACTTGAACAAACAAACATACCCACATATTGGTCATAATCTCTGTCTTTAGCAGAGTACAAAGGCTTCATATTTACTCTGCTTTGAGCATTGAGCAATAGAATACAAAATTTCTATAATGACAAGATTCGTTTGATTGCACTGAAATGAGTGCATGTATGTAACATGAGTGCATTTAACATAAGGTAGAAGTGATATTTTCTGTCTGTACATTGTCATATTTACCATGGTTAAAAACAAAAAGCTCTGTGGTTAATCCTTTAGGCAGCAGGCATGAATGAAATGTCACTCCGGTGCCTCTCAACTACTGGCTGATTAAAGAGTCATTGAGTGATCATAAGTTAAATCTCTGCCTCACTGGCAGACTAAGCCTATCAGAGAATGAGGCAGGAAAATCTAAATGTCATGAATGGACTCTGGCCAGAACTATACTAAAGCCAAACTCAATTGAGAATGCTTGTCAACAAACAAATTTAAAATGCAGGTAGAAATGCAACAGATTTTTTGTCTAATAAATTTAAATTGATGTTTTGTCTTTTTTATAAAATCTTATTAAAAAGATATTGAATATATTAATTAGTTTTAAGCTTACTAATGTCTACTACTACATTTACTGTCATGAATTAGTCATTAACAAGTTAAAAAAAATTAGTTGTAAAATGACTAGTGATTTCTACCTCCATTTTTAATTTGTTTGTTGACAAGCATTTTTAATCGAGTTTGGCTTTAGTATAGAGGCCTCCATTGATTGTGAAGATACCTATGCCTAGTGATATAGAGGCGCCTGAGCAGATCAATCAAGCCTACCTACCACCGCTTCTGCTTCCTGATTAGTTTGCCAAGCCCTGCCAGTTGGACTGTTGTAAAACTCCTAACAGTTAACTAATTGGAGAGCAGAAATAAGTGTGGCGTTGGTTGGCATAAAATTTGCCATAAAAATTATTTCTTTTTATTTTAAAGTATAGAAAGGTCAAGAGTACCCTTCACAGACATAAAAAAAAAAGATTACTGAGAGTGGAAGAATCTATGAAAGTATGCAACGCCTGTGGCAAAGGGAAGGATGTAGTCTCTGCCTATGGGATTAAGGCATGATGTTATGTCTTCTTCTCTTATTCATCGTTTTCTTCAATACTGAAGGTTGTGTCCACACTGCAGTGTCGATGATGCACACGATGATGTTTTGTATGTATGTACAAAAAACTACAACAGGTGTATTATAAATTAAACTATCATAATTTCCATAACATCATTGATAATTTAATGTGATAATTACTATCTCTCAACAGCTAAGATAACTCCATAACGCCACTTTTGTGTAATAATTATGTACAAACTGAGTAAATATCATTTATGAAATAAACTTAATAAATATTGGGTGCCCCAAGGTACCGGTTTGTAGTACTTCTCTTGTTCCTCAAGTACCATTTTACTCATATATTGCACTTCCTGAAGAATTCACATTACCCTTTAATGATGAAAAATAATGCCAGATAGGATAACTTTTTGTTTTAATGCCTAAGAAATATTTTTAGTAATAGTACTATGCATGTATTTTCAATGTTCCTTGAACATAAACATAGTATATGACATATCAAGATAGATTACAGTATACCATGACATATTAACAAATATCCAAAGCTGTTTAATAGGCTCTCTCCAAATTTAGCTGGGCAGGGAGAATAACATGAACGGAGGTGCCTGACAGCACGTCACTAAGGGATCCATTTAAACCTACACTTGTGTCACAAGTCTCAGGCTCTGTTTGAAGATTTTCTCTCTGCCACATGATTGATGTGGCACAGACCTGCACCAAATATTCATCTCTCTTTCTTGTCCCATCCTTTGTATACACCTTTTTTATTAGTAGGGTTATAATTTTTAAACTTCATTTTTAACCGACGAAAAAAACGGAGGAGGTTCTCAATTCGACACGTATATATTTTTTTTTAATAGTTTTTCTCTCAGCCACGCGATGGACCCGGCACCCGCACGGTGAATCCATGGAATGCTAAGATATTCGTCTCTCTCTCTGACCATGCATAACTTTTTACAGAGTTGTCCGATTTTGATAATTCTTTTTTTATTAAAAGGGCATACTTCCAAGGTGGTTCCACTGTCATCATGTTAGGATCTGATGAGGATATCCTGGGGAAATTGAAGGAACTCTTCAAATTTTGGAGGCACGCTTACAGCGATTTCGATTTTTGTCTCGGTAGCTTTTTGGCTACTAGTGCCATATAATATACTATGATAGTATAGTACGAGTACGATACGTGCGTGCGTACGTGGTTCCTTAAACTTGGCACTATTGGTTCTATTTTTATTTAAAAATTTTTAACTGACTTGATTGACTGAAAAACTCAGCTGAGAAAAAAAAGAGAGTTTCTATGTTCTCCTGTATGTACCATTATCTGCTCTGATGCTCAAAAGGAGTATATTTTATTTGTTTCTGATCATTCAACACTTGTCCACAGTATTTTCCTCCAGCAAGCCTTGGCTGGTTGATCTACTGTGCTCTAGTAGCCGTCCTATTCACTGCCCTGAAGCTGATTAACCACGGCCTCCACCACATGTACGATACTAACGAACTGATAGTAGTGCAGTCCACCGACGAAGCAGGGAATTCTAATGAGAACACAGCGTAAGTATTGTTGTTGTTCATTTTTCTTTTGCTTTTTATATTAGTTATTTGCATCAATACTTATATTAGATTAGAATCGCCCAGCACCTGACCTGCACTGTCTTGTAGCGCAACAGTAAAAGTTATTTGCTTTTCCATTCAAATTATAAGAATTAAAATATTTCTTATTAGACAGATAGCTTAGAAGGATATGATATTAACATTATGCTTAATACAAATTTTTATTTTCAAGAAAGGGAAAGAAAATTCTTCAAGAATTTAAGTCCTTGTAATTTTGCATGTTTTTATTAGATTTAAATTTTGTTTGTCATTGTTTTAATCCTAGTTTGTAATAAAAAAAAGTAAAAAAAATATACTTCAGTAAATTACTCTATTTTTACTGCATTGGGCAAGACAGTGATAATCAGGTGCTGGGTACTATTGAAGGATGATTTTTAAAATGTGACTTGATTTTAAATTGTAGATGTGATCCAAAATTCTAGATTTTAAAATTACAACAGCCAGTGGAAAATTAAAAAAGTAAAAATAATATTCCACAAATCATACATCTTTCAAAAAGTAACATGGGTCCTCCACCTCCTGCAAATCAATTCAAAAACAAAAAACAATTGTTGTTTTTTGGTTTATTTTTGTTTGCATGTGCTTTAAGTAGACACCGGCATTTACTTTTGTTTAGTTTGTTGTCAACCCGCAGGCCGGAGGAAGGCATGGAGATGCAGACGCTAGGCGGCACTGCTGCTCCGCAGAGCGACAACGACTCGGTGACGTCGTTTGAGTACCACAAGCCGGATAACAGCACGATAGGTAAGCTAATAGAGCTGCGTTCGCAATGTCTACGACTTTTGAGACAATTGAAAATACTAAAAATTGTAATCGCTCTGATAAACGTGTCATATAGATCTCATTGAGCATTATAATAGTACTCAAAATTTTAGAGAATGGAAGGTTTAAGATGCATTCGGAAAAGATATGTTGAGATAGAGGGAACAAGAGGACTTATAGTGCCATGGTTCAAAACTTTGATAGAATAATACAACGACGAGAAACTTAATTATACTTAAAATATTAAACAAAATAGCTACATTTTCTTAAACAAGATGAGGACGACAACTACAAAGTGCATGCCATGAACCTAGAAATGCAAAACGAGTGATTAAAAGTGACGCGCCTTGCTGTACGATTGGTCTCCTGCCTTATTAAAATTTTATCTTAATGCCTTTCAACTGACTCTCCCAAATCCGAGTAACTTAGTAAGATGGGGAGAAGCCTTGGAAAAATCTTGCTATACCTGTGGTGAGGCAGTGGGCACTGCAAGGCACTTATTGGTAGGATGCAAGGTGCTCCTGGACAGGGGTCTTTACTGTGCTTGTACTTTGCAGTGGTTTAAAACTTTGATAGAATAATACAATGACAAGAAACTTAATTATACTTAAAATATTAAACAAAATAGCTACAACCATAAATATTGTGGATAGCTATGATTTAATATTTTGTAAAGGCGTGTCAGCCTGCTAAATGTTTAAGGCCCATACAATAATTATGTATCTTTAGTTATAAGAATATGTTATTTAAACTTGTATTCTATTGTATTCTTAAAATTAAAATAAAAAACATGCCCTGGGAAACAAACATCCCTAAAGATTCAAAGTGAATAAATATTATGATCTTACTAATGAACTAACTAAATTGTGGTTAGTTTATTCGCAGCAGAAGTGGGTGAGGGGTACAAGTAAAATCACTCTAACCTGCTAAACGACATTGGCCTTGCTAGAAATACATTAGAATGAGTATCTAAAGGGTGTAAGGGGGATGATAGTGCCAGTCGGCCTCCCCAAATGTCAACCTCACCTGCTCGTGGTGCACCCTGCAGATGGACCGACGAGGCTCTGGCGACCGATGAATGGCGGTATAACCATTCCAAATAGGCTGGACTACAAAATGAGGCCAGTGTCAGGCAGCAGTGACACTGGTTCGAATAGTCCAGCTCTGCGGTGACCAACCCGCCTGCCCAGCGTGGTCACTATAGGGCATTTCTTTTATGGGAGACGGTCCAAAGAAACAGCCCCTAGTCCCCGGCAGCCCCGCTATTCCTGGCTCTGGCAGCGGTCATGGTAACGGCGGGGCAAGGGGTGTCAAGAATCTCCGGCAGAGATTCCGCTGCCAACCCCGACGACTGGACCTGGCAACATTCAACGCACGCACTTTGAGGACTGACGAAAAGGTGATCGAACTGGAAGAAGTATTAAGTAAGTTGCGCTGGAGCATTATAGGATTGTCTGAAGTCCGAAGAGAGTGCGAGGACTCGATAATCCTGAATTCCGGCAATTTACTATACTACCGGGAGGGCGAACATCTGTCCCAAGGTGGTGTTGGGTTTATCGTTCACAAGTCCCTCGTTAACAATGTTGTACGAGTCGAGAGTGTGTCGAGCAGGGTAGCGTTCCTTGTCCTCCGAATTACCAAACGGTATTCGTTGAAGGTTATACAGGTTTACGCACCGACCTCGGCACAACCCGACGAGGAGGTAGAGGTATTGTATGAGGATATTTCAAGAGCCCTGCATGCTTCGAACTCCTACTACAATGTTGTTATGGGGGATTTCAATGCAAAGCTGGGCGAGAGGAGTGGTTCAGAGTTGAGAGTGGGGCAATTTGGCTATGGGCAACGGAACCACAGGGGCCAAATGTTGGCTGACTTCATGGAGAAGGAGGGCCTCTTTATGATGAACTCCTTCTTCAAGAAGCCACCACATAGGAAATGGACCTGGTTGAGCCCCGATGGTTCCACGAGAAATGAGATTGACTTCATCTTGTCGACCAGACGGCATATATTTAACGATGTCTCTGTGATCAATAGGGTCAAAACCGGCAGTGATCACCGACTGGTAAGAGGCACGTTGAATATCAATATACAGCTTGAACGGTACCGACTGGTGAAGTCAACGCTCCGACCTACTCGTGCCCACATCCAAAACCCCGAAAGCTTTCAACTGGAACTTCAGAACCGTTTCGATTGCCTAGCACATTGTGTTGATGTGGACGATCTGAACAACAGGCTAGTGGAAACTGTCCATTCGGTTGGGTCTAAGTTCTATAAGACCCACCGCCCAAAAACCAACAAGAAATTCTCTGACCAAACACTCAAGCTCATGGAGGAAAGACAAGGAATGCGATTACAGTCTTCAGGGGACGCTCTTAGCTACCGACGTATCAATAGACAGATCTCTAAGTCGCAGAAATGTGACTTACGCCGCTACAACACCGAGCGTATCATAGATACAATAAAACACAACCGTGGCTCGAAAGTGTTCGCGAAAGATCTGTCTATTGGACGCAGTCAGTTGACGCGTCTGAAGACCGATGACGGTAATCTCATTTCTTCCAAGCCCGAGATCTTGGGTGAGGTCGAGAAGTTCTATGGACAGTTATACACGTCAATTCAAAAGCCTGTTGACAATTTGGCTGAAGACCCCAGAGCCAAATTGACCCGACACTATACCGAAGATATCCCGGACGTCAGCCTAGACGAGATTAGTATGGCTCTCGAACACCTAATGAACAACAAGGCGCCAGGTGATGACGGAATCACAGCAGAACTCCTGAAAGCGGGTGGTAAACCGATACTTGAAGTCCTTCAGCGACTGTTCAATTCCGTCATTCACGAGGGCAAGACGCCTCAGGCGTGGCACAGGAGCGTGGTTGTTCTGTTCTTCAAAAAGGGTGACAATACCTTGCTGAAGAATTACAGACCAATCTCGCTGCTGAGTCATGTCTACAAGTTGTTCTCCAGAGTCATCACGAATCGTCTCGCTCGTAGGTTTGATGACTTCCAGCCTCCCGAACAAGCCGGTTTCCGACAAGGCTTTAGTACCATAGACCACATCCATACGCTGCGGCAGGTTATACAAAAGACCGAAGAGTATAACCGGCCACTTTGCTTGGCGTTTGTGGACTATGAGAAAGCCTTTGATTCGGTGGAAACCTGGGCTGTGTTAAGGTCATTGCAGAGGTGCCGAATCGACTACCGGTACATCCAAGCGTTGCAGTGCCTGTACGAAAACGCCACCATGTCGGTCCGTATACAGGATGAGACTACGAGGCCAATCCAATTGCAGCGAGGAGTGCGACAGGGAGATGTTATCTCCCCGAAGCTATTTACCGCCGCATTGGAAGACGTCTTTAAGCTCTTGGACTGGAACGGACTTGGCATCAACATCAATGGCGAGTACCTCACTCAACTGCGGTTTGCCGACGATGTAGTGATAATGGCAGAATCTCTAGATGACCTTAATAATATGCTCAATGACCTCAGCAGAGTTTCTCAACAGGTGGGCCTTAAAATGAACATGGGCAAGACAAAGATCATGTGTAATGCTCATGTTTCGCTCCACCCAGTTATTGTTGAAAATTCTGCACTCGAAATTGTAGACGAGTATATATACCTAGGGCATATGGTCCAGTTAGGTAGGTCCAATTTCGAGAAAGAGGTGAACCGCCGAATCCAACTCGGTTGGGCAGCGTTCGGGAAACTGCGTGACATCTTTTCGTCCAAAATTCCTCAGTGCCTGAAGACGAAGGTCTTCGAACAGTGCGTGTTGCCAGTGATGACATACGGATCCGAGACTTGGTCGCTAACTGCGGGCTTCATAAGAAGGCTCAGAGTCACTCAGCGGGCGATGGAAAGAGCAATGCTCGGAGTATCTCTGCGTGATCGAATCAGAAATGAGGAGATCCGCAGAAGAACCAAATTAACCGACATAGCTCAGCGAGTCGCAGAACTGAAGTGGCAATGGGCGGGGCACGTAGTTCGAACAGCTGATGGGCGTTGGGGGCCGAAGGTGCTAGAATGGCGACCCCGCACCGGAAAGCGCAGTGTTGGTCGACCCCCCACCAGGTGGACTGACGACATCAAACGGGTCGCAGGGAGCCGCTGGGCACATGCGGCTCAGGATCGTTGTGTTTGGAAGTCCCTAAAAAAGGCCTATGTCCAGCAGTGGACGTCCATTAGCTGATAATGATGATGATGATGATGATGAGTATCTAAATCTGCTCTAGTAGGATCTTTCTAAATTTGGCTGGGCAGTGAGAATAACGTGATCATAGGAGGGTGAGTGTTGACGCGCGTCAATAAGAGATCTCTTTTAAACCTATACTCATAACTCGGCCCCTGTTCGGAATTTTTCTTTCTGCCACGCGATAGACCGGCACCCGCATGATGAATCAATGGAATGCTAAGATATTCGTCTTTCTTTCAGATTTAAAAGTGGACGTTCACCGTAAGAACAGTTCGGAGTCGAGCGTGGAGGACAGTGCGACGTCCGCGAAGCCGCCGCCAGAACCAGTCGCCAAAACGAAATCCGACCTATGCGTAGTTCAAACCGTAGAAGTTGCAGGGCCGTCGAAAAACCGCCCACCGAGGAACCGATCGAAATCCGGGCACAGAAGGGAACACAGGGTCAAAGTCTGCCGGGGACATGGACGAATTGATGAACTGATCGTCGAAGAACTTAGAAGTCCAGTAGTTGAAACAAACATACCTTTGCATGTCATCACAGATGAGAGGAATTCCTTCATGAAAGTCAGACGACACCACGACTGCATACATCGACATGGTTCAAACAGCAGAGACTTTTTTAAAGAATGGCTGTATTTGGACGGCAGTGTAGTGGCTGGCGATCCTTACCAGTCGAAATATGCGCGCCAACTCAGTTCCGATTCCAGAGATAATTCTGAACCGAGTGTGGGACCGCCATCGCCGAAGAAGAGGACAGCACAACGAAGACGATACACAAATTACCACGACGAAAGCTGTACTAAATCAGCTATGGCCTTAGCGACGGCTCAATCTTCGAATATGAGGAGGAATTCAAACTCGACGATGTCTACCATACAGTTGCCATTGCTAAACTCGACGGCTCAGCTGGTTTCACACATGAGAAGGCATTCCAACAATGCGGATACTGGTTTTTTTGCTAGTGTAGAATTGGGTGAATATATGATGGTTAAAGCCGAAGCTCCCGTGGGTGATGCCGAAAAGAACAAAGGTAAAAGCCCCGGCGTAAGGCGAATAAAAAGTGCGGCGTTGGAAATAGGATGTCCTCCGCCGAGTGTTTCAAATTTATCGCCTCATCCAAATAGTGTAGAAACGATAGGCGGCCAAGTGCTTAAAAATCCTAAAAGTGCTGTCATTCCTCCGCCAAGTAAATGTTTAACTCGGGGGCCACATTTAAATCTCTATCCTAAAACTGAATCTAGCGAAGGCTGCAGCTACCCGTATCTCACGTACGGTTCGGAAATCGTTTACCCTATCGCCGAAATTTCAGATGAAATGCAAACATCTCAAAAAGAAACTGATTTAGATTCCAGCGGGGAAAGTTACAGTGAATACGAGGATGAAAAACAGTTTCGCGGCTTTGACTGGGAAGCCGAACAATCACCAGCGATGAGGTCGAGTGACTCCGATTACGAAAATAACGGTTCTAGGTCACCTTTATTAGACAAAGTTAATGATATTAGGGTAGTAAGGTCAAAAAACCAAAGCGATTGTAAAAAACATTGCTGCGAGAGGCATCAAAACAACAAACACCACCCAGAGTGCCCTAACGAAAAATCAAAACCTGTGAGATTAAAAAAGCTCAAAAGTGAAGCGCGAGCCGGTAAAGTAACAAACCCGTGCGATTGTAAATATAATCCGAGTAGTGACTATTTAGACAAAGCCAGTGCTAGTTCGAAAGATTTACTAATAGAAAAATCAAGTTTAGAATCTAATGACAACGGAGGCGAAAAGGAACATGAGAAAAAGCCGATAGAGAAGAAACTTTGGGACCACGACATATCCAACACTAGTAGCAGTAGTAGTGAGATGGAGAGAGCGGAAGATGATGCTAAGTGTGAAAAAAGTAATGCGCCTGAAACTGAGGAATCGCAGCTCACCTGTGACAGTAAAAGTGCAGACGAAAGGAGTGTATACAGCTTAGATTGGCTGTTCGAAGAAACTGAATCCACAGCCGCGTGTTGCACGGAAAGTTTAGGACCGGAGGAGGTTTTACGCCAAAAACTCGCGAACGCCTTAGGCGAGTCATCATCCAACGTTCCAAAAAACTTAGGAGCCATACCAAAGCAAATAAAAAACCTAGCCCGCTCTCGAGCTTCTTCTCAGAAGGAGAACAAAATGAAAGATTCTAGGAAGGACAAAGATGAAAATCAAGCTGAAGACCAAATATTAATGGATGCGGTGGAAGCTCAAGCTGCTTTGGTACAAGGGTTAGAATGTCTTTTTGCGGCTACTAATGCGAATACTGTAGTGATGCCGACGACCAACAGAGAGGAGAGGCCGAGGAGTCACAGGCCGAGTATTAGAGGAGAAAGGGACAGCGTGCACAAAACTCGAAAACGTTCCATAGAAGAGGTCGCACAAACATCGACGAACACATTGCTCCCAACCTCGATGCCTTTATTGGCCGCATTCCTGAACTCTAGAGTTGAGTTCACACCATGCTGTGTGCCCGATAACCCCCAGCAGGCCCAAACGGCACAGTCGACTGAGGAAGGACCGAGAATGAGACCATTAATGGATAGAAACCATCGAAATAGAGTAAAGAAAATCAAACGTTCTACGCGCCAAAGAAACAATCCAGCCTTGCAACAAAGCAATGCAGACAAAAAAGATAAACCGTCAAGTTCAGAGAATCACAACTCAAATAACGTTCATTTTGCTACATCATTCGAGGACACAACTGACGGAGCAATACATTGCTTTATGGACGAATACGGCAATTGGATGTCCTACACGTTCGATAAGAATAGTTCGGGCAGGACGCAAGCTCAACCTATTCCATTACCGGAAAAGGAAGAACAAACAACTACATCGAGATTCACTACAACTAAAGTAGTCGAAACGCCCGACATGTCGCAAGAAACTGCGGGAGAAGGCAGTTGTGGCTCACTTGAATCTGAGGCCCCGAACAGTGAAAGTATGCCGAAGACAAAAAGAGGAGACAGTATAGACCAAAGCTCGTCAAACCAAGGAAGTAATAATCCTTTACTGTCGAGCAACAATAACGTATCCGCCGTTGTTCCTATTAATACCAATAATAGTGCTAATAAACGATTTTACGTGTTCGATGGAGGAACCGGCTCACATTCTGACCAGCCAAAGTCGCCGGTCGCAATAGTGACTGATAGTTTTTTAGAGCAAATTGAGGCAGAGAGACAGTCCAGGATGGGGCTGCCGAGCATGCATATCAACTTCCTAATGAACCAACAGAGAGCATTGCAGCAGGCGCAACAGCAGACCGAGAGCACCTCCATACACATACCGAGCTTGATGCCTTCGATAGGCGAAGAGAGTTTAGAAACAAACATCAGGAGTAAATTCTCGAAGCTGATGGAAGATTTAGACAAGCAAAATAAACCAAAATCTAAAAGCTACTACAAATTTAAACTTTGGAAATGCTTCGAGGTCAAAGTTGCAATGGACAGGTTGAAACTGATGGCTCTCTTCGACAGAAATTTAACATTTAAAGAGACTTTTGTATGTATTATGTTAGCGATATCGGTTGCCGTTTTAGGCTCCATGGTATTAAATTTGGGTTTCTACAGAGACATTTACGCGTTTTGGTTTTGTTTTATCATGGCCGGAAGTCAGTACTCCCTCCTCAAGAGCGTTCAACCGGATTCCGCCTCTCCTGTGCACGGTTTTAATAAAATGGTTGTTTTTTCTCGTCCCGTCTATTTCTGTTTATGTACAGCGATACTGTGCGCTGTGCACAGCCAGCTGCAAGTGATTGGGGCTCCAGAGGACACAAATATGCGTACCAAGAGAAGCGTAGACGACAGCAAACCCATGACAATATACGGTTTCGAATTTAACGAGAGAGATTTTTTATATGTGATACAAGAAATTCTGTCTAAGTTCCTATTATTTTTCCCTTTAGCCTTCAGCTTGGGATTATTTCCCCAAGTGAACACCTTCCTGATGTACTTATTAGAGCAAATCGACATGCACGTGTTTGGCGGCAACGCTACCAGTAGTCTGAGCGCGGCTGTGTACTGCGTAGTCCGATCGTTGGCAGCCATCGGCGTGCTATACGGTTTCGCGTATAGTGGATTAGTAGAAGGGAAGAAATCCCAGCATCAAAAGCACAATATTCTCTTTTCTATCTTCTGCGGTCTTTTGGTTCCGATAGCGTACCACTTGAGTCGAAGTGCGAGTGATTACACACTGATTTGGAATTTAATAAAAAAGCACTTACTGCCTCCGGAGCTGTACGTAGTCCATACGCCTGAATGTACGCCGGAATCTGAAAAGAACGATCCAAATACACTGACCGAAGAAAAGAAGAACAACTCTGAAAGTAATATATCGAAGGAGAATTCGATCGGGAGTTCCGCGTCCAAAATTAACTTTAGTTCTGAAACAAATATTGCCCGCACTCAAAAAAGATCTCAAGCATCGAGTGTGAGCTCGTTAAAGATGGATCCCAGAGGTGATACGATGAATTCCACTTCGTCCCTCAAGGCTGATCGATTCGAAGTTCAAACAGAAGCCGAAGATAAGAGTCGCGACTCAAATACTCTAAATTCAAATACTAATAAGTTAGATAATGAATCAAAGCCAGACGAGGATATGGAAGATCCTTTGCCGAAGAAGTTGCAAGCGACGGTGAACGCGCGGCTGAAGAACGATGTGATAGTGTGTACTTTTCTTGGTCTGTTCGTGTTCGGCCTGCACTGCACGACGGTGTTTACGACGCTGAGGCCACAACTCAATACGGTGAGTTCAAAATATTTCATAAGTCTTAGTTGTTAGCAAAAGGATATTGTGTTTAAGTAAAAAATCAGCATTATTTGTCCGCGATACAAAGTAAGACCTCAAAAATCTTCTTTAATTTAAAAAAACCTTAATAAAGTTGTTGTAATATCCTTAATTTACACTCTAAAATTAAACTATATGAAAAGTGAAAATAATGTTAATGTAGCTTTCGGATTATTTTATTGATTAGTTTTGTTATTAAGGCCTTGTGAAACAAACAACCTAATGCGTGGCGAAGCGAAAGCGAATAAGAAGCGGAAAGAAGAACGCGGTTCGCTTTGGTTCTTCTTATAGATAAATCGTAACTTTTTCTTAGATGCATGTTAGATGCAAGTTAGGATTTATTAGGATTGGATAATAGCATATTTATTAGGTGTTTTGCCAATTGTCTAATCATATGTGCTATGGATGTCCCACCTAGGTGCTATGGATAATAGCGGGTATCCTGGGCTGGGTCCTGCACTACGTGACGCCGCAGCTCCGCAAGCAGCAGCCCTGGCTGTGCCTGGCCGGGCCCGTGCTCAAACAACAAGAGCACGCGCAGTTCGAGGTCACTGAACCGGCCAAACTCATGATTTTTGAAAAGGTAGGCTTTGATTGTCTCTGTTCACCAGCAACCTTGAGCCCTGTATGCTTAAGATGCATACCTATACGCCTCTAGAGTACAGAAAATTACATGTTATCACCTAATAGCAGGAAATTTAAAACACCACCTACACAACAGGCGGCTCTGCACCCTTATATTTGGAAGTCCCTTAAAAAGTCAATGCGTCTAACTGTAGACGATCATTCATCATCTAAGTGTGAACAAGTTTCGGAGTACGTAAAACTACTTTAAGTTTTTCTGTTGGATTTGGGCGACTTTTTTCGCTTGAGTTCGTCGTTTTTTCGCGGAAGTTAGCAAAATAAATAAATTATTTACTATTTATAATAAACTTAAAGTATCGTCTGCTTCTATTATTGGTTAACAGTATTGTTCTAAACGCACATCTTGTACTGGCAGATCTTCGTGTACCTGTGCTTCCTAGAGCGCAACGTGTTGTATCCGGCCGTGGTGATCGCGGCCGCGACGCAAGACGCGCCTGCCATTGCGGCGAAATACGGCGACGCGGTCGGTGCGCTCGTCATATGCGTGTGCGCGCTCAAATGTGAGTGTTGCTTTACATATAAATAAAAATTTAATTCATTTAATTCAGGTTTCACCCATATTTAGAAAAAGCATTACATAAATTATTATTATAAAAACAAAAAACCCGACTGCATAGAAGTTATGAACTGAAAAGAGAAAAACAAGGATCACTATAACTATATAAAATTTTAAATACTTTATGGTGCTGCAGGCGGGGACAAACATAGTTTTGGTACATCTTTCTTTCAACGCAGAAAATAAAGTATTATATACTTATAACTTCCATGCAGTCGGGTTTTTTGTTTTTATAATAATAATTTTATTTGAAACTTTTTTGTTTTAGTTTATGGTATAGAAATGACTTTCACTTTTTGCTATTTTTTGTTAAAACGGCAATATAAACATGATATGATATTTATATTTTTGGAATGGTCTTTTTACGACCTTTTATTTGATACCCATATTGCGAAGATAAGAGAAAGAAATACACACATCCCCTTTTTTCCCCCATTTACAGCCATCATTTTGAAAATTTATATACCCTATGTCACTACCACAATTTTAACGAATTCAACGACACCTCACCTGTCAAAAACCGTTCAGTCGTTTAGCCTGTAGCGCGTGCCGAAGAAATGGACATACATACATACATACATACATACGTTCGAAAAACATAACCCTTCTTCTGATGCAGTCGGTTAAAAATACAAAAAGTTAGAAAATTTTAAAATGTCCGATTACTTAGTAACAAATGCCAGAACAACTCACTATGTCAGTTTAGATATAAAATATGAGAGTAATAGAAAATGTCAGAATACAACAAAAAGTCTGAGCCTCAAAGGATGTCAGGAAAACGTCTGCAAAATGTGCGCACTGGCAAGGGCACTGCAATATGTCTATCACAGAAGGACATAAATGCAGTCTAGCCCCTGAGCAATAACTTTCAGAACGTTGTTACACACAAGCAAATCCATACATCCACATGGGTTTGAGTATATCCTTGTAACTTACAATTTTTCTAAAATTCTGAAAGCATATAAAGCTTATTTTTTAATGGTAGTTAGACTTTCGATTTGAAAGCCATTCATATTTATTCTGTAGGTCTCAGGAACGCATACTCTGAACCGGACAGCCAGTATCTGATCCTGGTGTTCGCGGTTCTGCTGTTCCAACGCGACCTGAGCAGCCAGAAAGTGTCTGAAACCTTCCTTGTCGACTACTTCATCACTGCCATCATATTTATTCTGTAGGTCTCAGGAACGCATACTCTGAGCCGGACAGCCAGTATCTGATCCTGGTGTTCGCGGTTCTGCTGTTCCAACGCGACCTGAGCAGCCAGAAAGTGTCTGAAACCTTCCTTGTCGACTACTTCATCACTGCCATCATATTTAGCAAGGTGTACGAGTTTCTCTTGAAGGTTAGTATTTTATTGATTTTTTTATCGATTACAGCTTTATTTTGCACTAACTGGTATTTGGTATGTGGCCTATATGGGAAAAACCTTCTCCATCCTTTTCTATTTTTTTCCTATTGGGCCGTATTCGTCCAACTTTTTCCTGCTGTCTTTATCGACTTATCTATTATTCTGTTGTCCCACTTTTCTTTTGCCGTTCTGCCATATAGTAGTTTCATGAGTCCATCTCTTATCTTGTTATCCTGACAAGTGCCGTGCCCAGTTCCACTTCTGTTTTAAACTAAAAAGAAGAGATATATAGATATGTTATAAAGTTGGTGCCACCCAAGCCTTCTACTTTTAGGTCTGTGTGCACTAAGATTTCGGTTATGATAACCAACGGTTAATATAAGCTAAACGTAAAATTTACTGTTCACGACAGCCCGTACGCCGGTTAAGGGTGTAAGCTTGGTTAAGATAACCGCCCGGTTTACGTCCTTAACCGACGTACGGGTTGTCGTGAACAGTTAATTTTACGTTTAGTTTATGTTAACCGTTGGTTATGATAACCGAAATCTTGGTGCACACAGGCCTAAGGATGTTACCTAAACCCATAAAGTGATTTGAAACTTGGAAGACAGCGAATTTGTAGATATGGTTAAATAAATTAAAATAACTAAGTGACGCAATTATTTTTCCTTTATAGTGCGTTTTGAAGTCTGTTTTAATTTTTATTAAAAAAATATCAGTATTCAAAATCAAGAACATCAATGAAAATTTCAGATTCAATTCGTGGTGACGTACATAGCGCCGTGGCAGATCACGTGGGGCAGCGCGTTCCACGCGTTCGCGCAGCCCTTCTCCGTGCCGCACTCCGCCATGCTGTTCCTGCAGGCGGCCGTGTCCGCGCTGCTGTCCTCGCCCCTCACGCCGGCGCTCGGTGAGTGGTTCTCCCCCCTCCTAGCAGAGAAAAGCTTCAAGGTGACAGTTAAGGTATTACCAGACTGCCATTTTATCTCTGCGAAATTTGCCCCACCCATTAGGCCCTAGTGGACCTGGCGAACTCCTCAAATGAGTTGAGGAGAAGGGACAAACGTTAAGCCTGATTAGAACTGCAGTAAGCTCCATTCTAGAAGGAGTGTCAGTGTTAAACCTGCTCTAGCAGGGACCTACCAGATTTGGTTGGGCAGGAAGAATAATTCGAGCAGAGAAGGCGAGCGTTGACCGGTCACAAAGAGTACACTTAAACCTATATTCGTGTCGCAAGTCTCGGACTCTGCTCGGCGTTTTTCTCTCAGCCACACGATAGACCCGGCACCCACACGGAGAATCCATTCAATGCTAAGGTATTCGTCTCGAATATAAACACACCGGCATATTTAGCGGAACATAAAAAACATAAAAATAATTAAAAAACATGGTTTAAAATCTACTTACTACACTTCTTTTGTTATTTAAAGTTTCATTTGTTTTACTTAACATGAGATCACATTAAGAACAGGTTTTGCGAGTAAAGGCTATTTTTGAACTTTTCATGTGACCGGGAATAGTGAAAATTAATATTAAAAAAACAATTAATTAAATTAGAAAAATGGTGATTAATATCGCGTATTTCCTCCACGTACTCTTATTAAAGTTTCTACCCGTCTAGGCATACTGAGAACGATGTTATCGATGGTCTCTGCCATTCCTCAACTACGGCGTTTCGCAGTTTACTCACGTTGGCAGGAGCTGAAATTCTGGACTTAACTTTTCTTCTCAGCAAGTCCCAAACATGCTCTATTGGGTTCATATCCGGTGATTTTGCCGGCCACTCTATAACAGTGATATTCATATCATTAATTATCTTAATGAATGAGCTTGAGTTATCCGAGCAGTATGCGGCCGAGCATTATCCTGCATAAACACAAAATCGTCACCGATATATGGGGCAAACGGTACGACATTTTCTTCTAAAACTTATCTGATATAGCGGTCTGCAGTCAGTCTCCCTCTGTCAATCACTACCAAGTCTGTGCGAGCTTCCAAACAAATGCCCGTCCAAACCATTATTAATTCACCATCGTATGCAACTGTGGTAGGGCTTAGGTGTGAGCTACTACCGGGGTCCACGGGTGGCGGATAGTGGAACGGCCTTGAGATATCATGGCTAGCTGCGTCTGCAGTCCCCGACCACACACCGGCAGAATTAGAGGATGCAGTGGGGGCCCCTTGGGAAAGGGTTCCTTACAAAAAGCTGCAAAAGATCCGATGAAAATTCTGTGACCTGACGAGTCAACGCCGTCAGTAAAAAAGCGTTTTCCCTCAGTAGCGGGCAGCTGCGTTACTGATAGATTATTGAGTGGGGGCTATGGAAGCTGGAACAGTTAATAATCAGATATTGTATGGCGTTTGAATAGTGGACACCACTTTCCTATGGCTACAAGCAGCGATGTGGAAGGCAACGGAATACCACCACATTAATTGTTCCCAGGAAAAATCATTATGGCTGAAAACAATCATGAAATGGCCCTCAGTCCCCGGCAGGCCTTAGATGGTCAGAGGGTGCTAAGAATCTCCGGGTCAGCCATGAAGATTGCGACATGGAACGTACGTAGTCTTTACAGTGATGGAAAACTGGAAAATACTCAACAGGAGATGTGCCGTTTGCAAATTGACATCCTAGGCATAAGTGAAGCAAGATGGATTGGTAATGGAGTATATACATCTGCGGAAACTGTCCTTTATTACTCTGGTGACAATGATAGCTCTTACCACAGAAATGGTGTAGCAATCATGTTACGTAAGAAGTTACAATCAAGTGTCAAAAGCTTTGTACCCATCTCGGATCGCGTTATGTTGTTACAGTTAGAAGGAAACCCATTTAACATTAACTTAATTCAGGTTTACGCTCCAACAGCAGATAAGAACGAAGATTTGGTTGAAAACTTTTATAGTGAAGTAGAATTGGCTCTTAAACAAACGAAAAATCATGACATTACATTGGTAATGGGGGACTTCAACTCAAAAATAGGTCAAGGTGCCGTAGCTGACATTGTAGGTCCCTACGGGTTAGGTATAAGAAATGATCGCGGAGATAGACTTATACAGTTTTGTCAAGAGAATAATTTTGTCGTATCTAATTCATTCTATAAACTACCCCCAAGGAGACTATACACATGGCGGTCGCCAGCTGACACTCCTGAAAATATAGTTCGCAACCAAATTGACTATATCCTGATCAATGCCAGATATAGAAATAGCATAAAGTCAGCAAAAACGTACCCTGGTGCGGACGTAGGTTCGGACCATAATCCCGTTGTGGTGGATATTAGGATCAAGTTAAAAAAAATTAGACTTCCAAAGCGACCGGTGGCTATGGACCTCAGTCGATTAAAAAATCCTGAAGTTAAGAAAGCACTAAAAATAGCAATGAATAGGGAATTTACACAACTAAAATTAGAAAATAATAATAGCCCCGTTGTACTAGATTCGGAAGAAGCATGGCAAAATCTAAAAGTCAAACTTGTATCATCTGGAAAGTCTATTTTACAACCTCAACAAAATGTTAAAACTGCCGAATGGATGACTGAAGAGATATTGGATATTATGGATGAGAGAAGGAAAAGTAAATCAGACAAGGAAAAGTACGACCTGTTGCAAACAAAACTTTGGAAAACTATCAGAGAAGCAAAAGAAAAGTGGTTAGAAAGTTTGTGCTCAGATATAGAAGACTTAGAGAAGCGACATGACAGTTTTAATATGCACAAAAAAATACGTCAAATGATAGTTCCAAAATATCAAGCTGCAAAAACTGTTTCTATTGTCAAAGACACTGATGGGAAGTTTACTACTGATGTGAATGAAAAATTATTGTTGTGGGAGGCTTACATAAAAGAACTTTTTTACGACAACAGACCAGATTTTAAAAATATAGTTGCAGTTGACGATGGTCCATTCATTACGAGAAGAGAAGTCTCACACGCCATAATGTCGTCGAAGTCTCGAAAAGCAGTGGGCCCAGATGAAATTCCTGTCGAGCTACTAAAAGAGGTTGAAGAATGTAATTTAGATTACCTAGTGCAACTTTTCAATGCAATTTACGACACGGGAAAAATTCCAACTGATTGGCTCAAATCAACATTTGTAACGTTACCTAAAATTAAAAACCCTACAACTTGTAGCGATTATAGGACAATATCTCTCATGAGTCACATTTTAAAAATATTTCTTAAAGTGTTGCATAAAAGAATATATCGTAAATGTGAATATATGCTGTCAAAAACACAATTTGGTTTTCGGGATGGTCTGGGTACAAGGGATGCATTGTTCGGCTTTCAAGTGCTAATACAAAGATGTCTAGATATGAATTGTGATCTCTATGTCTGTTTTATTGATTATGAGAAGGCGTTTGACCGCGTACGTCATACTAAACTAATGGAGGTTTTATCTAAAGCAGGTTTAGATTATAAAGATGTCCGGTTTATCAAGAACTTATATTGGGAACAGAGAGCTAATGTAAGGGTCGATCAACATACAACTTCATACATTGACGTATTGCGTGGAGTACGGCAAGGGTGTATTTTATCTCCTTTGTTATTTAACATCTATGCCGAAGCAATATTTGACGAAGCTCTCGAAGGTATCAGTGAAGGAGTAATGGTAAACGGTGTACCAATAAATAACATCCGATATGCAGATGACACAATTCTAATAGCAGATAGCTTAAAAGGCTTGCAATCGCTGGTTAATGCAGTTTCTTTCGCCAGTAAGTCATACGGCATTAATGTTAACTGCAAAAAGACGAAGTTTATGACTATTAGCAGGAAACCAATACAGTGCACCTCTTTGTGTCTTAATGACAAAAATTTAGAAAGGGTTCAACGATATCGGTACTTAGGATGTATGATTGACGAAACCGGGGATCACAGTCTGGAAGTGCGATGTCGAATTGAACAAGCCAGAAACGCTTTCACTAAGTTAAAAAAAGTTCTCTGTGACCGCAATTTAAAAATATCCCTACGCATGAGACTAGCTCGGTGTTATGTTTTCTCCGTATTACTATACGGTGTTGAAGCATGGACACTAACGCAAGAGATGTGTAATAAGCTTGAAGCCTTCGAGATGTGGGTATACAGGCGGATGCTGCGTATATCATGGAAGGACCGCATTCGCAATACCATTGTGCTGCAGAAAATGGGGAAGCCCAAAGAGATTCTGCAGTGCATACAAAAAAGAAAGCTTGAATACTTGGGCCATATAATGCGAAACTCCAAATATGATATGCTCCAGCTTATTATCCAAGGCAAGATTAATGGGAAACGAAGACCCGGTCGTAGGCGCATATCCTGGCTCAAGAACTTACGCCAGTGGTTTCATATGAGCTCTAAATCACTGTTTCGAGCAGCAGCTAATAAAGTTAAGATAGCCATAATGATTGCTAACCTCCGATAGGAGATGGCACTAGAAGAAGAAGATGCAACTGTAGTTTCAAAATTTGTCTGAATGTATCGTTCTCCTTTGCGTATAAACCAGCCAGCAACCATATATGATACTGATATCAAACCTTATGTTCCGCTAAATATGCCGGCGTGTGTAGATAAAATAACTTCATTTTATTATTATTGTATTTTTCTGTAGGCAGCGCAATATTCATGACGTCATACGTGCGTCCGGTCAAGTTCTGGGAGCGCGACTACAACACGAAGAGAGTGGACCAGAGCAACACCAGGCTGTCGTCGCAACTAGAGAGGAACCTAGGAGCAGGTTGGTTGTTCATGATGATCCATTTTTTAACCGACGAAAAAAAACGGCGGAGGTTCTCAATTCGACACGTATATTTTTTTTTATGTATGACCACGCATAACTTTTTACAGCGCACTTCCAAGGTGGTCCCATTGTCA
Organism: Mycalesis mineus; assembly: GCA_034621355.1. Classification (NCBI taxonomy): domain Eukaryota; kingdom Metazoa; phylum Arthropoda; class Insecta; order Lepidoptera; family Nymphalidae; genus Mycalesis; species Mycalesis mineus. The sequence goes on from CM067896.1 coordinate 14,724,247, forward strand.
TCATGTTAGGATCTGATGATGATATCCTGGGAAAATTGAAGGAACTCTTCAAATTTTATAGGCCCATAAAGTTTGAAAAATTCCTTAAATTTTCTACTATATAGCCCTTAAAACGTGATGTTAAGTGATAATACCGTCTAAGATAGAATTATTTTCGTTTTTATTAGAAGTAGGATGAAATCCGCACCCTTTTCGGTTTTTGCACGATATTGTAGTGTAACGCTAAATCGCTTGGCGGTATGTTTTTGCCGGCAGGGTGGTAACTAGCCACAGCCGAATCCTCCCACCAAATGTTTTAAATTCACCGCGCATACCATATTTGCATTGCATCCAACAATTTTCTACAACATTTTCGACATCGTTAGTCCCCTTACGCATTGTCAGTCAACTCTTTCCACTTCAGACCAAATTAGCTCGTATCTGCCTCGTCCATTTCCACTTCTTCCTGTTTATTAGGTGCCATAAAATATCAAGACAAATTACTTCCCTTTATTAAATGGTGTGTTTTTTTTTCAGACGATAATAACCTGAACTCAATATTCTATGAGCATCTGACTCGTTCACTGCAACACTATCTGTGCGGGGACCTGATGTTGGGTCGGTGGGGTCAAGTCCAACAAGGGGATTGTTTTGGTGAGTATTTTTAGACGATACGCTATTAAAAGTAATTAAGGGGTCAATGTCGGAACGATATTTACTGACTTGCTCCCCCACCCGAAAATTGCGAAAGAAAGTGTATTTTTTCGGTCGAGCCCCCCATTTGCTTAAGCGTTTAAAGCGCGATAAAGTGAAAGGTTACTCACTCGACTACGCTACCAAACAAACATCCTACTTCTTTACAGTGTCGGAAAAATATCTTATTTATTGCGTCGAGACGCTTTCCTATAAAGTAAAACATCCTAAAAACAATCTTAATATGCATGCCAAAGCATGTCATAGCAAGTCAAATTCAACCTTAATACATTAATCACAGAGTTTGTTGTCCTCCGCAGTGCTAGCATCAGACTACTTGAACTGCCTGGTGCATATCGTGGAGATGGGCAACGGGCTGGTGTCCTTCCAACTGCGGGGGCTGGAGTTCCGCGGCACCTACTGCCAGCAGCGGGAGGTGGAGGCCATATCTGAGGGCCCGGAGGAAAGTATTGGTGAGTGCAGTCAGGACTGGTGCATATCGTGGAGATGGGCAACGGGCTGGTGTCCTTCCAACTGCGGGGGCTGGAGTTCCGCGGCACCTACTGCCAGCAGCGGGAGGTGGAGGCCATATCTGAGGGCCCGGAGGAAAGTATTGGTGAGTGCAGTCAGGACTGGTGCATATCGTGGAGATGGGCAACGGGCTGGTGTCCTTCCAACTGCGGGGGCTGGAGTTCCGCGGCACCTACTGCCAGCAGCGGGAGGTGGAGGCCATATCTGAGGGCCCGGAGGAAAGTATTGGTGAGTGCAGTCAGGACTGGTGCATATCGTGGAGATGGGCAACGGGCTGGTGTCCTTCCAACTGCGAGGGCTGGAGTTCCGCGGCACCTACTGCCAGCAGCGGGAGGTGGAGGCCATATCTGAGGGCCCGGAGGAAAGTATTGGTGAGTGCAGTCAGGACTGGTGCATATAGTGGAGATGGGCAACGGGCTGGTGTCCTTCCAACTGCGAGGGCTGGAGTTCCGCGGCACCTACTGCCAGCAGCGGGAGGTGGAGGCCATATCTGAGGGCCCGGAGGAAAGTATTGGTGAGTGCAGTCAGGACTGGTGCATATCGTGGAGATGGGCAACGGGCTGGTGTCCTTCCAACTGCGAGGGCTGGAGTTCCGCGGCACCTACTGCCAGCAGCGGGAGGTGGAGGCCATATCTGAGGGCCCGGAGGAAAGTATTGGTGAGTGCAGTCAGGACTGGTGCATATAGTGGAGATGGGCAACGGGCTGGTGTCCTTCCAACTGCGAGGGCTGGAGTTCCGCGGCACCTACTGCCAGCAGCGGGAGGTGGAGGCCATATCTGAGGGCCCGGAGGAAAGTATTGGTGAGTGCAGTCAGGACTGGTGCATATAGTGGAGATGGGCAACGGGCTGGTGTCCTTCCAACTGCGAGGGCTGGAGTTCCGCGGCACCTACTGCCAGCAGCGGGAGGTGGAGGCCATATCTGAGGGCCCGGAAGAAAGTCTATATTTCTAATTGTATCTATAAGTCTAATTGTAATGGAAATGTAACTTAAAATAAATAAATAAATAAATAAATAAATAAAGTATTGGTGAGTGCAATACAGTCTGGACAATAAGGCTACTTAACGATGTTGAGACACACAGAAAGAGTTTGAAACGCAGTTTTCGCTACTTTTTGGAACGAAGTTCCTTATCGCGCGTTGAGAAAGGGGGCTAGACGGAAAAAATTCGTACGAAAAGTTGTCACGACACTTTTTGATCAAAGGATCTTGCCGCCGCCTTTGATGTGTGTGCGCGTGAGCGGCGGGGGGCGCCCGCGCTGTATGTGTCTCGTGCTCTCGTGGCGCCCTCTGGTGTTTCGGTGTACAACAACAAATATTATTATTACTTAAAAAAAATAAAATTTGATTACAATTCCTTCACTAATTAATTGAAAGGAACTTCGTTCCATCCGGGTGTCCTTTGACACCTCTCAACTTTTTTTTATGTTTTCTATCAAATTTAAAAGGAACTCTAAAATGGTAAATGGTAGCTGGTAATGGTGTGATATCCGATGAATATTTAATGAGGAGTCAAAATTCAAGAATTTTCATTCCAATTTCCTGCTAGACACCAATAATCCGAAAGGGATTTCTTTGTTTTTAAAAAATAGTTACAAATAAACCTAGCCTAAAATAAATTTTATCTTGATACCTCCACACGTTCCTGAGAAAAATGATCTTGATAAACAGACAGACCAATACACAACAAAGTGGTCCTATCAGGGTTCCATTTCTTCCTTTCGATGTTCGGAACTCTAAAAACGAGTACGGAGCATGTTCCCAGAAGGAGTATGCGGCTCGCGGTGGCTGTGCGGCGGGCGCGTGCTGTCGCCGGGTTCGTGGTGGGCGCTGCGCTGGCTGGCCTGGCAGCTGGCCGCGGCGCGCTACGTGCTGGAGGGCTACTCCGTCACCGACAACAGCGCCGTCTCCATGCTGCAGGTCTTCGAGTTCCGGAAAGTGCTGCTCAGCTATTATGTCAAGGTAAAACAACAATATGTAGAACATTATCACCGCACCGCATTGGATAAACCGATGACATCATGCGGGAGCCACTAGATGGCACTTTGTCGTTACATTTACTTCCCGCTTCTATACCTTCCAAATACACCAAAAAAATATATGTTTATCCTTTTTTTTAAGAAAAAGGGATACAGGAAGTTATCGTCAAAATATATATGCCATCGCGGACTTTTTTTAGTCTTAATAAAGATTAACAATAATTTCAAAGATTATTTCGTTAAATCTCAAATAGATAACGATAGAGCGTTTTTGATTAAATCTCCCAGGTAGCTTAAATTTCTCTGACTTTTCCAACAATCATCGTCTTATTTCATCTGATTTAACAAATTATGTAGTAACATTTTCCTTACGAACTTAAACTTGATTAAAACCGCATGATAGTCCTTTCCGTAGTCTTTGGGTTTATTGGGAACTGACAGACAGACAGACCCGGCGTGGAACTTTGTTTTATAATTTGTAAGTAAGCTACTAACAAATTATGGCATTATAAAAAAGTTTAACTTAAGAAAGCTTAGAATTTTTTGTTATTTATTGTACCTCAACATGGCTACAATAAAGGTCGTGTGTCCTAGATATGTATAGCCAAAGTACAACAATTTATGCGCCCTGTGCCAGCGTGCGAAACTGCGCTCTACGGACTTGTAACTGACTCGAAGGCTTGTGTGCACCAAGATTTCAGTTATCATAACCAACGGTTAACATAAGCTAACTATAAATTTACTGTTCACGACAACCCGTACGCCGGTTAAGGACGTAAACTGGGCGGTTATCTTAACCGAGCTTACGTCCTTAACCGGCGTACGGGTTGTCGTGAACAGTAAATTTATAGTTAGCTTATGTTAACCGTTGGTTGCTTTTGACTTTCTCCCATAAAAAGAAACAGCCCTCAGCGGGCGATGGAAAGAGCAATGCTCGGAGTATCTCTGCGTAATCGAATCAGAAATGAGGAGATCCGCAGAAGAACCAAAATAACCGACATAGCTCAGCGAGTCGCAGAGCTGAAGTGGCAATGGGCGGGGCACGTGGTTCGAACAGCTGATGGACGTTGGGAGCCGAAGGTGCTAGAATGGCGACCCTGCACCAGGTGGACTGATGACATCAAACGGGTCGCAGGGAGCCGCTGGGCACATGCGGCTCAGGATCTTTGTGTTTGGAAGTCCCTAAAAAAGGCCTATGTCCAGCAGTGGACGTCCATTGGCTGATAATGATGATGATGATGATGAACCGTTGGTTATGATAACCGAAATCTTGGTGCACACAGGCCTGAATAAGGTACTGTTTGTATATGGTCTGGTAATTTCTGCGCCCCTCCAGGGTTTGCGTTTGGGCACCGCTGGCACTGGCCTAGTTACGGCACTGGATAGCTGGACTGAAGGGATATATCTCATGTGTGGTTTCTCCATCGCAGAGTATAATCTACTACACGATCCACTCGGCGAAGCTAGACGAGTGGCTGTCGTCCCCCGAGCTGGCCGAGGCGCTGAAGCCGATGAGTGAGAGGTCGTTCGTGGACCTGGACCCCATATTCAACGTCAACCTTGATGAAGACTACGACTTCCGAGCTTCGGGTGTAACTAAGTGCGTATATTTGTAAAATACTAGCTGATTGCTGCGACTTTGATTTAGATCAAGTACATGTGGAGAAATAGCTTTTAACTATGACATATTCACAGAAAAAATTCTAAAAATAAGTCAAGCTTTTCGGAGGAGTTCGATAGCTAACATTTTGACATGAAATTTTTTGATAGTAGATTTTTAAAAAATCTTCATAAAATGCAAAGATGTTCTGAAATGCGACAAATAACAACTGCAGACTGTCTATGCCTTTGTATGATTGTATTTTTTTTAAGTGAGAATTTGTTTGATCTACGAATAGGTTGACTGACGACGTCAAAACCGTCCCAAAGAGCTTTTGTATAAGCCATAAGACGTTTGCGCCTATAAAAAACCTACCCAGCAGCGGAATTTGATGATGTTGATTTCGGTGAAAAAGAAGTATCGATTGGTCACAAAATATATTATTAGTTATGGTATTTCTTTGTTATAGGAGTAGATTCTGCACGATATACCAGGAGTGGATAGTGCACTGCAGCGCGCGCCGCGGGGGAGGTTGGCGCAGACGGGCCTCAGCGAGAGACTCCCCGCTGGTCACACTGTGCTTCGCGCTCAGTCTACTCGGCAGGAGGGCGTTGGCGGCCGCACAACATCTGTCTGCGTCCAGGTAATCTTACCTGAGTAGATTCTGCACGATATACCAGGAGTGGATAGTGCACTGCAGCGCGCGCCGCGGGGGAGGGTGGCGCAGACGGGCCTCAGCGAGGGACTCCCCGCTGGTCACACTGTGCTTCGCGCTCAGTCTACTCGGCAGGAGGGCGTTGGCGGCCGCACAACATCTGTCTGCGTCCAGGTAATCTTACCTGAGTAGATTCTGCACGATATACCAGGAGTGGATAGTGCACTGCAGCGCGCGCCGCGGGGGAGGTTGGCGCAGACGGGCCTCAGCGAGGGACTCCCCGCTGGTCACACTTTGCTTCGCGCTCAGTCTACTCGGCAGGAGGGCGTTGGCGGCCGCACAACATCTGTCTGCATCCAGGTAATCTTACAGGAGTAGATTCTACGCTATATACCAGGAGTGGATAGTGTACTGCAGCGCGCGCCGCGGGGGAGGTTGGCGCAGACGGGCCTCAGCGAGAGACTCCCCGCTGGTCACACTGTGCTTCGCGCTCAGTCTACTCGGCAGGAGGGCGTTGGCGGCCGCACAACATCTGTCTGCGTCCAGGTAATCTTACCTGAGTAGATTCTGCACGATATACCAGGAGTGGATAGTGCACTGCAGCGCGCGCCGCGGGGGAGGTTGGCGCAGACGGGCCTCAGCGAGAGACTCCCCGCTGGTCACACTGTGCTTCGCGCTCAGTCTACTCGGCAGGAGGGCGTTGGCGGCCGCACAACATCTGTCTGCGTCCAGGTAATCTTACCTGAGTAGATTCTGCACGATATACCAGGAGTGGATAGTGCACTGCAGCGCGCGCCGCGGGGGAGGTTGGCGCAGACGGGCCTCAGCGAGGGACTCCCCGCTGGTCACACTGTGCTTCGCGCTCAGTCTACTCGGCAGGAGGGCGTTGGCGGCCGCACAACATCTGTCTGCGTCCAGGTAATCTTACAGCAGTAGATTCTACGCTATATACCAGGAGTGGATAGTGCTTTGTAGCACGCACAGCGGGGGAGGTTGGCACAGACGGGCACCCCCCGTTGATCACACTGTGCTTCGCGCTCAATCAAGGACTGAGTTTAGGTGCAAGATCGGCATTTCAGAAATTTAGTACCCCAACGTCCATCGGTTGTTTGAACTATGTACAGCTTTCTTTCCTCAGCTGTGTGACTCATTGTTTCGTAACTGTAGAAACATCAATGCATTACGTAAATTGTTTCAGCGTGGAATTCTTCCTGTATGGACTGCATGCGCTATTCAAAGGAGACTTCCGAATCACGTGTGCTCGCGACGAGTGGGTGTTTTCCGACGTGGCGCTGCTGCACTCCGTACTGGCGCCTGCCGTGCGCATGGCACTCAAACTGCATCAGGTGAGCTACTCGGAAAAGTTCGTTATCTGAAGATGCTGCATGCAGTAGCGCAAAGCCATTTGCCTATCATATGAACATACTGACGCTGACGCTATGACGCTGGGATACTGATCCAAGCGTATTCTAGTGGCGACCGAACGTGACAAGACCTTTCTTCAGGATTCTCTGGCTGATACTTTATATTGCTGTGTAAATGTGTGTCATCAGGACCACTTCATGTTCCCGGAGGAGTACTGCAGCAGCGCGGCGCTGTACGGCGCCATCTCGTCGCACGCGCAACGCCTCGTCATCTGCCACGAGGCTGCACCCGCTTGGCGCTACAACGTGCTGCGTGGCGCACCGCATCTGCTAGCGCTCCGGTGGGTACTCATCTTTTTTGCAGATCTCCAGAAAACTTTTTCATTTAGTTCCTTCTTTACCAAGTTAATATAGAACTGTCTCCCATCACGAGCACTGTCTTTTGGTGAGTACTCGTATTTTGACGTCAATATGTCCCTCAATATTCTTGTTTTCAATTTTTATGCTATAGAACTATCAGGTATAGCAATGACTCATTACGTTTTCGAATTCCCTTGGCTGGTTTGGCTCTTCTTTAGTAATATGTACTACGAAGATCCAGAATGTATTTCCAGCGTCCGATTTCCGTTCAAACCACTCCCTATTTTTTTTCAGATTAAGTTATAATGATTAGCTTTTTTTCTAATTAACGACGATTTTTTTTCGTGTACATACAGCCACGTGATGGACGAAGGCAACGACGACTACAAGATAATAATGCTAAACAAACGCCACCTGGGCTTCCGCGTCATAAAGCTGAACCGCGAGTGCGTGCGCGGGCTGTGGGCGGGCCAGCAGCAGGAGCTGGTGTACCTGCGCAACAGGAACCCGGAGCGCGGCTCCATACAGAACGCTAAACAGGTGAGGGACACAGCCAATTAACGTTCAAGTCTTACACACTTTAACGCATTATATAACTCCAGGATGTTACACGTATTCCAGAGTAATTGTGGCCTAAAAGGTACTTCAAAACGTGTTGGAGAATTGTTAAACTGAAGGAACAAAAAGACAATTTACTTTATGTTGTCGTAAGTCATTAAAATTTCTTCACTATTGTATTTCAAAATTTGACAACATACGAAGGAACTCCTCAAAATTAAACAGGAAATCTTTTGTGTTTTATTCGCTGTGTTTGGAATATGCTCAGATTTATAGAAATCCTGAAATAAGTAGGTGCCAATTATGATCAAGGCTGTGATAGACGAAACTGAACGAGAAGGATATACAATGGAACTCCTTAACGACGAATAGCGTGATCATGTAAATTGATATGGACGATCTTTTTGGTTACTTAGTGTACAAATATAAAGAGACAAATAAAACAGATAGTTTTTTGTCAGGCGCTGCGCAACATCATCAACTCGTCGTGCGACCAGCCCATCGGGTACCCGATCTACGTGTCGCCGCTCACCACGTCGTACGCCGACACGTCGCCGCAGCTGTGCTCGCTGCTGGGCGCGCCGCTCACCGTCTCCTCCATACGCGACCAGCTCGTCGCTCTATGGCGCAGGTGACACTTTTTTTATCTACTACAAGTTGGCTCTTGACTGCTGTGACAACTTTTTTTTTCCTTTCAAGAGAGGAATCTCTTTACTGCCGAGTCAGTACAGTACCGCGTGACATTACATCGTGCTGGCTGCCTTTAAGTTTTTTTATTTTTCTCTTCCTTTTCCCTTTCCTCTTTCCTCATCATTATTTTCCGAAGCATCTTACGGTACGTGTTCCACTCGACTTCCCTGGAGAGGAACCTACCTTTTCACAATAGGGAAAGCTCCTACTGCTATCACACCTCATGTTAAGTGATTATGCAGTCTAAGATGGAAGCGGGCTAACTTGTTAGGAATAGGGGGAAATCCACACCCCGTTCTGTTTCAACACGACGTCGTACCGGAACTCTTGGCGATACGTCTTTGTCGGTAAGGTGAAAACCAGCTACGGTGAAGGCCTCCCGCCAGCCTATGTGAAATTAGCGGCATACGTGCTTCATTCACTTATTAACAACCTCTCTCGCTTTCCTCAGTCTTTATACACGTACTTTTGTACCGCGCAGGCGAAAAATAATAATTAGAACGAAGACTATTCAAATTGAACAAACAATTAAAATGATTCTATTTGTCGATGTTCAGGATACGTCGCCGCTGCGGTGAGGGCTGCTCCAGCGGCGCTTGTGAGGCGGCCACAGCGGAGGCTGGTCGAGCGCCCTCTCGGAACGTGCCTCCCTCGCTGCCTACCAGGAACTCGCTGCCCTCCCATGCGTCGCACGCTGCTTCACTCGGTAACTTAGCCTTAAACATAAATATGAAATAATAAAACAAATATATAACTACACTCTGATAACTACACTCAATATCCTCTGATAACAACACATAATATAGAAATATGGTATCCTGGACTTTTTGTGGTCCTAATAAAGAGAAACAATTCTTCCATACATTATTTCGTTATATCTCAAATAGAAAAAGCAGCGTTTTCGAGAAAAGCTCCCAGGTGAATTAATTTTCTCACATTTATCGTCGTGTTTCATTAAATTTACATAAAACCTTGACAAATTCTATACTAAAACTTTTTTCAGGAACCACTATTGGTGAAAACCACATGACAGTATGTGCAGTCTTTGAGTTTATCTCAGTAAAACAGGCATATAGACAGTCGTGACAGGGGTCTTTGTTTTATATGTAAAGATTTAAAACAATATTGTCTATATGTCAGGCGGGACCCGCGGCAGTCTGTCGAGTGCGGGCAAGCCGACGTCGTCCACATTGGCGTCTCTGGCGGGGCTGCTGAGGGAGCACTCGCACGAGAGAGCCCAGGAAGAGCCGGGTAAGACGCTTGTGTCATACATATCATCTTCATCATCATTATTGCCAGCTGAAGGACGGAAACGTTTCGCTTCCTCGTTCCTGATTCGAACTGCGAAAATATGGAATGCCCTTCCAGCTCACGTTTTCCCTACCACCTACAATATGGGTATCTTCTAGGCAAGCACGTTTCACCGTAGGCTGCATCTTCGCTTACCATCAGGCGTGATCGTAGCCAAGCGCTAGCCTATATACTATATAAAAAAAAAAAAAAGGACGTTCACTGCTGGATTGCTGGATATAGGCCTCTTTAGGGGCTTCCAAACAAGGATCCTGAACCGCCTGTGGCCACCGACTCATTTTCGTATTATACGTATGTATACATTATTGGCGAAATTAAGGTCACTTAAGGCTTTCTTTCCCTTAAGATTCCGCATGATAAACATACCTTCTTGATTGGCGTCTGCTAGTAATTATACATTTCGGAAAAAATATGGTGTAATAGGGTAAATCTTCTGGATACCTTTTGCCAAAAAACAATATTTTAAGATACTTTCGAGGACCTATCTACTTCCGAACGCCCGATAAGATGACACGTACCGACTGCCGTTGTTTTCGTCGGAATTTAAACAAAAGGAAACTAGGCAGCTTGCAAATTCTACAAATTAGACGAAAATATTGACTATAATCTATAATTTTAATATTTCAATAAATTATGAAAACTTAAAAAAAATAAAGTAATCATGCCTGGTTTCTATTTCATTTTCCTGTTACATCTAATTCTTTTGAAAAAGTATGAAACGTAATATTTTCTTACAATATAATTGCAGTGTACATCACGTACCAAGACGTGGCGGAAGCGCACCGACGCTCGGAGGAAGCGCGCTTGTCGCGACGCGAGCGCAATGCGCGTACGCGCTCACAGGTACAGTCAAAAAGTCAAAGTCATTTATTTCAAATAGGCTTAGTTGTACAATAAGACTTCACTTGACGCCTAATCACAATTAAACGTTTCTCATCATGTTTACGTTTACACTTCCACGCGGCTCTAATTAGGGGCTTCGAATTTCGGCGTTTCTTGTATAAAATTCGCTTAAGACCTATTTAAAGTTTCACAATAATGACAGCTGTCATTATAGCTCCGTCGCTACCCGGGTAGCCGCGGGCCTCAACGAAGGTTTGAATGTCAGGCCCCCAGGGGTTAACAAAAACTAACAAGATTAAATTGAATAATTTTTTCTTGATGGCCATCTTGGATTTCAATTTTCATTTGTATACCATTCTAAGAACCACCGCCAGGAAACTGGCTTTTAAACTTTAATAAAATCGTATCGAAATCGGTCTATCCGTTTGAGCGCTACAACGCCACACATACGCGCGCGCGTGCGCACACACACAACAAAATAATGGACACATTATCAAATAAACCGCGCGTTAGTTCACTGAGCGGCACGTAGCTGTAGCGTTTGTACAACGCCGACTCGTTTGGCTGCGTGATCACCGTCAAATTGTATTTTTTTTTTATCGATTACAAGTTAGCCCTTGACTGCTATCACACCTGATGTTAAGTGATGATGCAATCTAAGATGGAAGCGGGCTAACTTGTTAGGAGTGGGATGAAATCCACACCCCTTTCGGTTTCTACACGACATCGTACCGGAACGCTAAATCGCTTGGCGGTACATCTTTGTACATCATCATATTTAAAAGCTAATAAGTTTAGCGAACGATAATTTTGTTATTTTTAATTTTAAAAAAAGAAAAATATTTAATAATAATTCTTAAATTTCGTTTATTTACAAAATATAAAAAGATTGAGTACTAAAAAAATGTCTTCCCGTATATCCAGCTGGGAAACAGGAGCCGTCTGCGGCGCGACTCGCGGCTGCCGGCGTCGTTCCGCCTGCTGGCCGTGTCGGACACGCTGCGCCCGCCCGAGCACGCCGACATGAGGCACGCCGACGACGCACAGGTAGGTGACACACCTCATGGTGAGTGATGATGCACTCTGAGATGGAATCGGGCTAACTTGTTAGGACTAGGATGAATGAACACTTCTTTCGATTTCTACACGACTTCGTACAGAAACACTAAATCGCTTGACGGCACTTCTTTGACTGTAGGGTGGTAACTAGCCACGACCGAATCCTCCAATCGGCAAATCCTCCGTACACAACCGTAGGTTTGAATACCTTCAGCTCTTGCAACGCTACGCTACCACTCAGCCTCGATACAAAAAGGTCTTAACAGTGAGCTGACCACTACTTATAATAAACTAGCTTTTGCCCGCGACTTCGTCCGCGTGGAATTAGTTATTACAGCAGCCTAATTTTTCTAAGCTTTGAATGTCATATTTATTAATATCTAATCAACTGTCTAAGAAATAGATCTTAAGCTTTCAAAATGACGATACTTTCATACAACATTTCATCCCCCCTTTAACCCCTTACAACACTTTTTTCGCAATTAAAAGTAGCCTATGTCCTTTTTCAGGCTCTAGACTTACTGTGTACCAAATTTCATTTAAATCGGTTCAATAGTTGTAGAGTAAAAGCAAGACAGACAGACAGACATAGTTACTTTCGCATTTATAATATTAGTTAGGATTTAAATCCCCGCAGCGTGTGTCTGTATGTTCACAATAAACTCAAAGACTACGAAATGGACTGTCATACGGTTACCAATATACGGAGTGATTGTGACAGAGGAAGGTTAGTCTTACTTTAAAAATAATAATAATAATAATAAAAACTCTTTATTACACCAAAAATATGGATATAAAAATGAGAACATAAAAAAAGGTATAAACAATAGTTTATCGGTGTAACGGCGGCCTTATTACTAAAAGCAATCTCTTCCAGGCAACCGTCATACGAATAGAGAATAGCGAATACAGAGGTGGTTGGTGCACAAATGACAATTCAATAAAAACAAGCATATTTATAATATACATACATACGATTACATATTATATTACACATTAAGATACACAAATATGAATATAATATACATATATAAACTAAATAAAATACATATATAAATTATTATAAACATACTTAAACAGAGCATACACACATACTTAATACAATACTTACATAGACAGGTAGTGGTTTTTAAGACGACGTTTAAATATAAAGAGAGATTTTGAATGCCTGATCTCCCGTGGCACTTCATTCCACAAAAAATAGGTATAATTCAAATTTTTTTTTTGTTGTTTGAAGGTTAAGCACTATTTGACTCATGGGCGAAGTCGCGGATGCTTGCTAGTGTAAACTAAATAATAACACCGGTTTCATTTTTCTAAGACATAGTTTTAAAGTAACACCATTTAACTCTTTCTAACCTCTACTTTTGACAGATTTCTCAACTGTCGAAGTAAGTCGACTCAAGAATTTATTTGTTTTTAGGGTTCCGCAGGCGGTTGGGAATGCGGTTGGCGAGAACAGCCACGTCGCGCAGCTAGTGCTAAGGTACTTAATAATAATAATGTCCTATGTCGCTGTCCTCCCAATACTTTTTAATTACTAGTGGACAGAAGTTAAAATAAATATATTGAAAATCTATAACCTTTTAATGAGGTGTCCGGCACTCTCATCTCATATATTTCATCACGCCAGATGTCCGGCATTCTTTTAATAACTCTTCGTCAGTTATGGCGTCGAGTCATAGACAGACTCTCTACGCCATGACTCTTCCAATAAGTTATCGTCATGTCAGGTGTTCGACATTTTTCTAATATATAGTCGTCATGCCAGGTGTCCGGCATTCTTTTAATAACTCTTCGTCAATTATGGCGTCGAGTCATAGACAGACTCTCTACGCCATGACTCTTCCAATAAGATATCGTCATGTCAGGTGTTCGACATTTTTCTAATATATAGTCGTCATGCCAGGTGTCCGGCATTCTTTTAATAACTCTTCGTCAATTATGGCGTCGAGTCATAGACAGACTCTCTACGCCATGACTCTTCCAATAAGTTATCGTCATGTCAGGTGTTCGACATTTTTCTAATATATAGTCGTCATGCCAGATGTCCGGCATTCTTTTAATAACTCTTCGTCAATTATGGCGTCGAGTCATAGACAGACTCTCTACGCCATGACTCTTCCAATAAGTTATCGTCATGTCAGGTGTTCGACATTTTTCTAATATATAGTCGTCATGCCAGGTGTCCGGCATTCTTTTAATAACTCTTCGTCAATTATGGCGTCGAGTCATAGACAGACTCTCTACGCCATGACTCTTCCAATAAGTTATCGTCATGTCAGGTGTTCGACATTTTTCTAATATATAGTCGTCATGCCAGGTGTCCGGCATTCTTTTAATAACTCTTCGTCAATTATGGCGTCGAGTCATAGACAAACTCTCTACGCCATGACTCTTCCAATAAGTTATCGTCATGTCAGGTGTTCGACATTTTTCTAATATATAGTCGTTATGCCAGGTGTCCGGCATTCTTTTAATAACTCTTCGTCAATTATGGCGTCGAGTCATAGACAGACTCTCTACGCCATGACTCTTCCAATAAGTTATCGTCATGTCAGGTGTTCGACATTTTTCTAATATATAGTCGTCATGCCAGGTGTCCGGCATTCTTTTAATAACTCTTCGTCAATTATGGCGTCGAGTAATAGACAGACTCTCTACGCCATGACTCTTCCAATAAGTTATCGTCATGTCAGGTGTTCGACATTTTTCTAATATATAGTCGTCATGCCAGGTGTCCGGCATTCTTTTAATAACTCTTCGTCAATTATGGCGTCGTGTCATAGACAGACTCTCTACGCCATGACTCTTCCAATAAGTTATCGTCATGTCAGGTGTTCGACATTTTTCTAATATATAGTCGTTATGACAGGTGTTCAGTACTCTCTTCTTTCATCATGTCAGGCGTTCGGCACTCACTTCTAATATCTTTTCGCCATGTCAGGCGTCCGGCACTCTTTTAATGACTTCTCGTTATGTCCTGTGTTCGAACACTTTTTTCTAATATCTTTTCGTCATGTTAAATGTCCAGTACTTTAATAACTTTTCGTGATGTCAGGTGTCCGGCACGCGCGCGTCGCGCTCGTCGCGCGGCTCGGGCTCGGGTTCGTCGCTGGAGGAGGCGGGCGCCAGCGGGCTGGACGTGTCGCTGCCGGACTGCAAGATCATCGCCAACAGGACCGCCAGGCAACCTAGCGCCACAAGGTAGCTTGTTACATACATTTCTACACCTATGTCATTTTTATTTATTATCAATTTTTCATTTTTATTTTTAATATATAAGGCACCAGAGTGCCTAGTGTGAGATTACTTCAAAACAATCGAAAACTTCACTTTCGCGTTAAGGGCAAATTTTATATGGAACTGAAGCAGCGCCCCTGGCGGGAGTGAGAGAAAACTCAAATGGGCGAGTGTCAGTTATTATCGACATTTACTTTACGCCGAAGTTACTCGAAGCGAAAAAGTGAATAACGCTCATTGGTCAATACAACTTTTTGCTGAGTGTAAGTCACAAATAACCACCGATCGAATAGTAAAGTTTTCGCAAACGCGAAGGTTAGCTGTCACTTTAAATTTCATAGTGAGAGTGGACCGTGAATATGTTTAGAAGACTACACTTATTTATATTTTGTGTAAACAGTGTAAAATTAAGAAAGACCGGTTATATTTCACTTGGAAGAGGTCGCTAAGATAAGTCTATTGAGAAATAACAACGCCAAGTTTTGCCTTACGATTTACGGCAACGCAGTATAGTCATCGCTTTTCCATGAGACTGCTTGTTTTTATGCAAAGTTACAACCGTTGCAATGTGCAAGTGAAGGCAGGCAGCTGTCCGCAGTCACCACAATTAGTGTCACCGGCGTCATTATCCTTCAACTCGAAGATTGTGCAAAGTTACAGCCATAGCAATAATCATGGTGAAGGCAAGCTATCCCCAGTGACTACAAAGGTGTCCTTGGCATCATTATTATCTTTGCAATCGAAGGACAATGAGAAGAATAATCATGATGAAAGCAGTCAATATGCAGTAATCACAGTTTGTGTCCCCGGCATCATTATCCTTACACTTGAAGATTGTGCAAACTTACAATAAACATGTTAAAGGGAGGCTATCTACAGAGATCAGTGTCACCGGCCTCATTATTCTTAGAATAATTACTGTGTTATATTTTTAATTTATTAATTAAAACAAAATACAAAGGACATTACTTTATATTTTCAGAAACAAAAGAAAATGAAAAGGTTCACATATTTCTTTGATTTGCAATTACCCGTAAATAACTTTTGTCAATATTATTGTATTTATTCTAACAATCATGAGATTATATACATAGCTAATTTCTAATAAAAGAATTTATTAAAAGGTGTTGTTGTTTATTTATCTTTATCAATAGGTATCTTTCATTGCCCCATTACAGGACCAGGCTTTTTGACTCTGTAACTATATATCTTACATGTTACTAAATATGACTGAGGCTGATGATGTAACAAACTGAGGCACAATGGTGTAATACCACCACCTTGCAGGCTACTCCTGGAATTATAGCTCAATATTTTTTCGTTGGTTACTCCTAACTAAATCAGGAAATGACTCCAGAAACTCATGAGCCACTAAACCAAGGAGGACATTCTTTATTATATAACTAATCATAAATGATATATTACATTACTAAGTATTTTATGTTTAAATAAAAAAGTTTAAAGAGTTCAGTAATATTTTATTAAATAATGGTATTTAGTTAAATTTTAATATTTTCAGGTATAAACTTTAAAACTCTGATAAAATTGTCCTATTATACTATGCTAACACACTTAAATTTTAAAATAAACTAAACAAAGCTTAAACATACAATAGACAAATATCTCTTATAAATCTAATCCTTATTCAAACTTATTGTTAATTCATCTGTGGTTTCTTAATAATTATATTTGTTAGGTGAAAGTCTTGTATATACAGTGCTTTGTGCTGGCTGGTCTTGTTGTACTGCGATGTGAAACTTCATGTAATATACTAATAATGCATTATTGGATGTACTTTGCATAGACCAATTAAGCTCCGGCTAAACTAGCTGGTATGCAATGCATGTAACAATGAAAAACTTATAGTACAACTAGTTATATACATAAATGGATCCAATTCAGACTATTATGTTACTCAAAATAAACTGCAGAAGTAGTAAACACTAAAACTATTTGTAGGTGAACTTTGTTGACTTAATTTCTTAGTAAAAACCTCCCTATTTTTAATATTATTCTGGGACAATTACACACATCACTATATATAGCCCCAAAGTAACTGTAGGTAGGTATGATAACTGATGAATATATTTATATATATTATATATAAATACTTATAATTATTTTTATATACATTATATATACATAGCTATTATATAGAACTATGTGGATGATTATATACCATCAATAACTAAAGAATGGCTACAGGTATCTTGTTAAAAGTTGGTATTACATACATAGTACTCTGTTTTCCCGATATATTTATTGAAACAAGATGTAAGTCGGTCACTGGGCTCAGTAGGTATGTACCCAATATAAAGAATACCAGTAATATATACTTATTTAAAAAATATTTATACAAACATATTCCTTACTATCTGTTTGTATATTACATTATTTATCTACCTCTCTGGAGAAAATATTTATAAATATAAATAAATAATATATAGTTAATTAGGTATATGTAATTGATGTAAAGAAATTTAATATAGATTTGTAAGCTTAAAATAGTAAAAGTTTCAACTAACCTTTTTCTATGTAGTTTTTCATCACAATTCTTTTAAAGTATTTAAATTGCAATTGTTTCATAATTATATTCTTATGTCAGAAGTTTGGGAAGATATTCCTTTTTAAATTACATGATTAGGTATGTAGATACTATTTAATAAACCAAAACGAATTTATATAATTCAGTTTTGGTAACACATCCACATATTGTTATTAAGAAGTAATTGATGTTTTAATGAAACTTTTTCCAATTTTCCACGGTTTTCGTATCGCCACTACCATCACTGTTCAATATTTGCACCTGCTCCGCCAAATTTTGTATATTGCCCAGCCTTAAACATAAAAAGCATTGACATATTAATACTATGGACTTCGGGTCTAATGCAAAATTTACGTCAAAAGTGTCCCAAGATATTTTATACACACTAGGATGTATTTATGTTTTTAGACACAAAATAACATTGTAATGTATGTCTTATCGTATTGTTATACAGTCTAATTTGCAACGGTCTAATTGCATGCAATAAGTAATCAGCTTCGATTGACGGTTACCATGGCAGCCTTTTTTTGACATGACAGCTTTTCGTGAAAATAGGACAACATAAATGGTGTGGAGTCGGTAGCTTTCAAATTTTTTTGGCATCTTATATTTAAATATTATATTTACAACAAATTTTAATTTATATTTACATATCCCTGACCTCTATATGCTGGGATAAATCTTGTACCAAATAATAATTGTTGTAATTATCTTGTATAAAATAATAATTAGTTATAATAATATTTAATTACAAATCAAATCCACAAATGTACAAAATGATATGCCACTCGATATAGTTCTTTACTTTGAAATTTCAAGTTCTCGATATTTTCCTCTTTTTATTTAAACTGAAAATATATTTTTTTACTTCAATGACGTTAGACTTTTTTAAATAACTGTTCCTAATTTCATGTAGATAATTCTTATAGTTATCAAATTAATATACCATTATGGTCAAAGATATTTGATTAATATTCATGACATAAAAAATAAAAGTTGACATAATAAATAAAAATTTTTGAATTGAAAATAATCTAATTATTTTTAACCGACGAAAAAAACGGAGGAGGTTCTCAATTCGACACGTATATATGTATGACCACGCATAACTTTTTACAGTGTTGTCCGATTTTGATAATTCTTTTTTTTATTAGAAAGGGCATACATCCAAGGTGGTCCCATTGTCCTCATGTTAGGATCTGCTGATGATATCCTGGGGAAATTGAAGGAACTCTTCAAATTTTGGAGGCACGCTTACAGCGATTTCGGTTTTTGACTCGGTATCGGTAGCTTTTTGGCTACTAGTGCCATATAATATACTATGACAGTATAGTACCGAGTACGGAACGTGGCGATAAATCACTAAAAAGTAAGAAATAAAATTTTTTAACAAAAAATAGAACCGACTCAAAACGCACTAAAAAGTAAAAAATAACTGTGTCATTTAGTTGCTTTAATTTACTTAAGCATATCTAGGAGTCGGTGCCAGCCAAGGTTTTTACTTTCAAGGACGTTACCTAGAACCCACAAACTGCTTTACTACGTAAAATAAATGTTCCTTAAACTTGGCTGGCACTGACTTCATAGATATGCTTAAGTAAATTAAAGCAACTAAATGACACAGTTATTTTTTACTTTTTAGCGCGTTTTGAGTCGGTTCTATTTTTTGTTAAAAAATTTTATAATTCAAAAATTAAGTAAGTAAATAATTCAAATGTTAAACAACAAAATAACTCTATGCAGTCGTTGTTCTAAAACATTCTATTGCTCACGGCAGATCCGAACTAAATGTGGTTAATTAGATAAATATATTGCACTCCTTCTATCCTATACGCGGGTAGCGTATGGGAAAAGGACAGATAGATACTTGTGTTCATTTTGGTTGGTTATGCAATTCGTTTCTATAGTTTATTAAAATTTTAATAAAATAGCCTGTTTCAAAGCAAAATAATACTTTAAAATCATCAGTAAATATTTACTTACTGAAAATATGGTACACAGTCTTCTTTTCTCACCTTACTCGGGTAGTTCCTACAAGTTTTTCATAACACATTACGGCATTATTGACGTGTATTCTGTCAGTCAGCTAATATGAGACTGAATTGCGATTGGAAGTCATTTCGCGTTTTGGCTTACTTTTGGTTCGGACACTTTTTATCGCTGACCCGAAGTCCATAGTATTAATATGTCAATGATAAAAAGTAATAAATAGTTATTGCAAAGTTCAATAATCATAACCTCACAGAAGCCGAATATCTTTTCAAATTCCACTTACTGCTTCATAAATGTGACCATTAGGTCGAATTGAGATGCACTAGTTCTCATTTTATATTATTATTTACTCTTTAAAACATTTAAAGGGTAGATTATTTAGAAGATGTTTAAAAATTTAAGTTTAAGAATTACGAAGTTATTATTTAAGACTTTGAAGTATGCCAAACCCAAACCACAGCAAAACAATGTTATACGAATCACAGTTTAAAAATGCTAAAATGGAGACATTATGACCACCTCAATTTTAATAGATAGTTGATTCCATAAGTCTACTTTATAGAATTGTCATTTTTAATTTGGTTGGTTAATACAAATGATATTTCATTTTGATTGGTTAAAATATCGAAGCCAATTTTTCACTAGTGAACAAACCGTTCGAAAACGATTGAGCCCACACTTGACCACTTTTCGATTACGGCAGCGTAAAGTTATATCGATTAACGCGAATGTGAAGTTTTCGATTGTTTTGAAGTAATCTCACACTAGGCACTCTGATCGCTTGGAATTAAACTGTCGGACTTAGCGCATGCAGACCGACCGGCACTCAATGTGTGTTGCACTAATACCGAGTATAGTTTTAGGTTTGGCTTATAGTTTCTGTTAACATGTCGCTTACACCCGGTAACGAGACAATGTATCTGAGAAAAGTTCGCTATCTATAGAGGATAACTTATTTTACCTATTTATCTTAAAAAGGTTTACGTACATTTTATATTTATGGTGTTTTTGGAAGGTTGCAATACACTATTTACCACGCGGGCGAAGTCGCGGGCGTCTGCTAGTCTAATTATAAAATAATGAGTCAAATTTACATGACATTATTGTCCACAGATACTTCATCAACGAAGGGACGTCGAAGGATCTGACCAAAGTCAGCAGAGACATCAGACACGAAAGAGAAAGCTACAGAGATCTCACCGGCAGATACATAGAGAAACCTGAAGTTATACCGTTAAAAGAGACCCACTACTCCGATATATCCAATAAAGAATCTATATTGAAGAAAGAACAGAAAAAAGACCCTAAGCCCAAAGAGATAAAGACTAAAATCAAACGATCAGACTCGGGGAAGAGTGAACTAAAAGTGAATATCAGTGTTGGTAGCAAAGTGTTGATTGTGGAACCGTTGGGGGTGTACGATTGTATCAACTTGGGGAGGAGGATAGATGTGCTGTGGCCCTCTGAGTACCAGAGGGAGAGGGGTGGGAGGAACTATTGGGGCAGCTGGGTGCCGCTAGCTGGGATGGATGGTTTGGTAAGTTACTACGAATTCATCCTTATTATCACCATCATCAGCAGAAGGACATCCACTGCTGCACCTTTTTACCCGACTGCGTCAGAAGGAGGGTTATGTTTTTCGAGCGTATATATGTATGCCCATTTCGTCGGCACGCGCTACAACCTAAACGTCTGAACGGATTTTGACATGTGAGGTGTCGTTGAATTTGTCAAAATTGTGGTAGTGACATATGCTATATAAATTTTCAAAACGGCGGCTGTAAATGGGGGAAAAAAGGGGGGATGTGTGTATTTCTTTCTTCTATCTTAGCAATATGGGTATCAAATGAAAGGTTGTAAAAAGACCATTACAAAAATATAAATATCATGTCATGTTTATATTGCCGTTTTAACAAAAAATGGCATAAAGTGTACCGTGTCATTTCTATACCATAAACTAAAACAAAAAAGTCTCAAATAAAATTATTATTATAAAACAAAAAAATTTTTAACAAAAAATAGAACCGACTCAAAACGCACTAAAAAGTAAAAAATAACTGTGTCATTTAGTTGCTTTAATTTACTTAAGCATATCTATGAAGTCGGTGCCAGCCAAGTTTAAGGAACATTTATTTTACGTAGTTAAGCAGTTTGTGGGTTCTAGGTAACGTCCTTGAAAGTAGAAACCTTGGCTGGCACCGACTCCTAGATATGCTTAAGTAAATTAAAGCAACTAAATGACACAGTTATTTTTTACTTTTTAGTGCGTTTTGAGTCGGTTCTATTTTTTGTTAAAAATTTTTATTTCTAACTTTTTAGTGATTTATCGCCACGTACCGTACTCGTACTATACTGTCATAGTATATTATATGGCACTAGTAGCCAAAAAGCTACCGATACCGAGTCAAAAACCGAAATCGCTGTAAGCGTGCCTCCAAAATTTGAAGAGTTCCTTCAATTTCCCCAGGATATCATCAGCAGATCCTAACATGAGGACAATGGGACCACCTCGGATGTATGCCCTTTCTAATAAAAAAAGAATTATCAAAATCGGACAACACTGTAAAAAGTTATGCGTGGTCATACATATAAAAAAAAAAAAAAAAAATCAAATATACGTGTCGAATTGAGAACCTCCTCCGTTTTTTTTTCGTCGGTTAAAAAAACTGCGTAGAAGTTATGAACTGAAAAGAAAAAAACAAGGATCACTATATTTATATATTATTTATATAAAATTCTAAATACTTTATGGTGCTGCAGGCGGAGACAAACATAGTTTTGGTAGATCTTTCTTTCCCCGCAGAATATAAAGTGTTTTGTCCCCGCTTGCATCTCCATAAAGTAGATTTTTCTTAGTTCATAACTTCTATGCAGTTGGCTTTTATAATAATAATTTTATTTAGGTACCTTGGAATGTCAGAAGCACTTGGTATTGAGGTAGGGAATATGAAACAACTAGTGCAGGAACGCTTCTTTGGCCGCCTGAAAAAAGTCTTAAAAAGTCTTTTATCAGGTGGTAATAAGGTGCGTGCCTACAATAGCTGGGTCATGCCCTTACTTATATACTTTTTTGGCATTCTAAAGTGGACTCAAACTGAACTGGGCTCCCTGGACTGTAAAGTCCGCAAACTGCTGACGTCATATCGGATGCACCATCCACGTTCATCTGTAATGAGATTGTACCTCCCACGCAAGTGTGGGGGACGTGGTTTTTTGAACGCCAAGAACCTCCATAATCGTGAGGTGTGCAATCTCAGAGATTATTTCCTCAAAATAAATGTGGGTATGCATAAGGATGTCGTTGCAGTGGACAAGGGTCTTACCCCACTATCCCTTGGCAAAGAGAACTGGCGTAAGCCTAAGGTAATTAGTAACTCAGATCGTGTGGCGATATGGAAGAGTAAGGAGTTGCATGGACGTTTCTACAAGGCCCTCACGGGGCCGGATGTAGATCAAATAACACCTGTATCTTGGTTGCAATTCGGTGACCTCTTTGGGGGAACTGAGGGTTTTGTCTGTGCAATTATGGACGAGATTATCAAGACTAGAAACTACCGGAAACATATTATGAAAGATGGCACTCTAGACATATGTCGAGCGTGTCATCAGCCTGGGGAATCCCTCAGACATATAGTTTCCGGGTGTTCTCATCTTGCTAATGGCGAATACTTGCACAGACATAATTAAGTAGCCAAGATAATCCACCAACAACTTGCTCTTCAGTATGGCCTTGTCGATTTTGAGGTGCCTTACTATAGGTACGACCCAGCGTCAGTTCTTGAAAATAGCAGTGCGTTGCTCTACTGGGATCGAACAATTATCACTGATAGGTATATTGTAGCCAATAGACCTGATATAGTGATAATTGATCGATTAACGCGCCGTGCAATGATTGTTGATATTACTGTTCCACATGACGATAATCTGATGAAAGCTGAAAAGGAAAAAGTATCAAAATACTTGGACCTTGCCCATGAGATTACCGCCATGTGGAATGTTGATTCAACAATGATTGTTCCTATAGTCGTTTCAGTCAACGGTCTTATAGCGAAAAGCTTTGACGAACATCTTAAAAAGCTTTCGCTTAATTGTTGGATCAAGAGTCGGATACAGAAGGCAGTAATTCTTGAAACGGCGCGTATTGTGAGGAGGTTCCTCACTCTGGAGCCCTGACCACCGGTTGCTTGGACCCCCGGGCCCCGCAGCAGGGATGGATTTTTTTATAAATTTTTAATAGTGTTTTTATAATTGTTTTATAAGCATTGTTAAAAATTTAAAAAATAATTGTAAATAAATAAATGAGTGTAAAAATTTTATTTAGGGATTTCCAAACAATGATACTGAGTCGCCTGTAGCCAACGGCTCCCTTTGGGCGGGGGGTCGACCAACAAAACGCTTTCCAGTGCGGGGTCACCATTCCAACATCTTACTGTCGTTCTTCTCTTTTCTAATTCGATCACGCAGAGATAATCCAAGCAGTTGCTATTTCTATCATCTGCTGAGCGACGCTGAGCCATCTTATGAAGTCCGCAGCTAACAACAAAATCTCGGTTCCACAGGAGATTAATTGACATTGAGTAGACTCTTGCTGTCAGTCATTATTGTACAAAAGAAAGGCATACTCATATCTTAAAAATTATTTAGATTTATAGCAGATATAGCTTCAAGGTTAAAGAGTCTTCAATCCGAGAGATGAAATGAAATGAAAATTTATTGTTTCACAGTGGTACATAACTGATAGGGCTGAGACCTTCTAGTAAGTACTAGACCTGTGTCAGAAGGTCCCGTTCTTCCCATAAGTAGCTACATAATAACAAATTTTCATAAATAATAATTAAAATTAACCTTAAATTAAATTATATTTACTTATAATTGTACCATGCAACCATACCAGACCAACCAGAGAGTTATGAGTGTAAAAATTGGTCTATTGCACAAAAAAGAATGATTAAATTTTAGGTAGGAGGTAATGACTGTTATGGCATTCACTCTTACGTGTACTTTGTTACTGATTCCAGGTGGTACATAAATGGACGCCGAGCCACAGAGACCCCAAATTAAGATCTCACGTCGACAAAAGCATCCTTTTGCTACAAATCGACGACAGGTTCGTTCCTATCGCGGAAAACTGCGTGCAAGATCTCGGTGACGAAGTGTAGACAAAAATTATAGGTCACGTCAAACTAGTCTGATTAGTGATTTGTCGTTGCAAATCGACAGTAAATTAGGTCCAAAACTTAGACAATTCATGTGTAATCTCACTAAACAGATTTATACAGTGCGTCAAAGATTTATAGGTGAAGTCAAATTGATTTATAAGACGCGTCAAACTTAATGATCTTTCCAAGCTTAGAAACTTGTGGTTGCAGATCGATAACTTCATTGCTCTCGTGAATAACTACGCCCAGAACATATGCAATAAGAATCTAGATACAATACCAATGAATTATATGTTAAGTCAAAGTTTGATTGATACACATATTATAGTTATTTATTGCAAATCAACGATGTTTGTTCATATTGACAACATCAATGAGATACAAATCCTGACTGTTTTGGTATGTCTGGCACAATATAATAGTGTTGTGTCAAAGAACCGGCTGTCCGAATTTATTAAAAAGTTGCCACAAATTTAATTTAAATAGTAAAGTTTTGGAAAACCACGTCAAAATATAAACAATTAAATTGGGTACTAAACCTTTATATTATAGAAAGCGTCAAACTTCACGCTAATTCTGAGTAAAGTCAGTGGCTGCATCTTTTCACTATTCCAGTGTTATGACGGATAACTATTGTTAAGCTAACACTGACTTATAATAACAAGAAATATCTATGTTATCTATGGCACAAAACTACTCACATATCATGGCTATGAGTATTTAAATATAAATTTACCTAGTCACAGACTAAAAATTGATTCACGTACAACATGGATTTGACAGAATATTATCGCTATTGTTGTAAAAAGGTATTTGGAAATTATTATGGAAAGTCTATTGTCTGTTTAATTCTAATACAAATTCTGATGTACACTAAACTAAATTAAAACTCATTTGATTTTAATGATTTTCTCAATATTTTTGGTGATTTAGTTTAGTTCATTTTAGTGTACAAAAAAATTTGGTACCAATGATTAAAGGTCAGAAACTCTTTATGTATTTAAACGTTAGGAAAAACGGCCGACTCTTGGCCTATCTTGTGATTTCGAATAATTCGAGTATGTTATTGAATCGACTAAAAATAACTTAATCGTGTAAAATGTTCTATAAAACTGTTAGAAATTTCCAAGTGTGTAAAACATAATGTTATATGGACATTCAAAATTGTATTTGTTTCGTTGCAAAAGGTTAATAAAAAGAGGTCTATTTACATTGTTGGACATTTCTAAACGTATAAAGTACTGTGTAGTTAATTCCAAAACGTGTATATATAAAAATACGCTTGAAATGTATGTATGCTGCATTGTAAATAAATGTACATAATGTATAAAATGTGAGCTCTATTGTACATCTCGTTACGTTGTATGAAAGGATTTGTGTAAAGTGCGACATTCTGGGCAAAGTTCGTATTGTTGGCCAAAACCAACATCTATTAAATAATAGCACCCACTCAAGCAATTAAATAAACATTTAATTTAAGTTTCACCCATGTTCAGAAAATAGCAAACACAAAAATTACAACATACAAAAAGTCCGAATAATTTAAAATGTCAGATTACTTAATAACAAATGTCACAATAATTGACAATGTCAGAAATAAATATGAAATGTCAAAAAATCAGAGTTTAACAGGATGACAGGAAAATAGCAATCACAAAAAATACAACATACAAAAAGTCAGAATAATTTAAAATGTCAGATTACTTAATAACAAATATCACAATAATTCAACAATGTCAGAAATAAATATGAAATGTCAGTATAAAACAAAAACATCAGAGTTTAACAGGAGGAAAATGTCTTTATAATATGCGCACTGACATGGGCACTGCAATATGTCTATCACAGCAGTGACGGACATAAATAAGTCTCACAAATTTCAAAATATTTTCCATATTTAATACTGTAGGAAATCAGAATAAGAGTTTTACTATTACTAGACCTCCGACTGCTGATATTTCTGTTATGGAGTCTAAAAGAAATATTCAAACAGATAAAAAAGCTAGCATCGTTGCCCATTACGAACTTTGCCATTGACGTTGTAATTTTTTTTTATTTTTGTTACTTTTTCACTATATTTTAATTTTAAGTCAAAACTCTCTCCCAAAAAACAAATCTTAGTCCCTTCAGCACCAAAAATGTGTTATGTATGTATTGTATATTGGTACTAAATTAAGTTATGTAGTGAAGTAAAGCGGTGTACACACTTGCGTTTGCGTTAATTTAGAGAATGTGTCTTATGAAAAATTATGCAAAGCTATTTATTTCTTTAATTATGACGACCATAAATTACTTTAGCACGTTTACTGTCTATACAAAGTTATCTAACCTCGCCACAAATCCAAATAGGTTTAAAGGTAAGTACGTAGTAAACATAAATTTTGACGACCGTGACGCAGTGGTATGCGCGGTGGATTTATAACACGGAGGTCCTGGATTCGATTCCCGGCGGGGCAGATAAGATTTTTCTTAATTTGACTTGGTCTGGCTGGTAGGAGGCTTTCGCCGTGGCTAGTTACCACCCTCCCGACAAAGAAGTACCGCCAAGCTATTTAGCGTTCCGGTACGATGTCGCATAGAAACTGATAGGGGTGTGGATTTCATCCTACTCCTAACAAGTTAGCTCGCTTCCATATTAGATTGCATCATCACTTAACATCAGGTGTGATAGCAGCCAAGGGCCAACTTGTAGTTGATAAAAAAAATTGAATTTAAAAATTTTTTAAACTACCCTTATTAAAATTTAAATAATTTATGCATATCTATCAATAAACTCAAAAATTGAAGAATTTTAATGTGAAAATCTATTCACGGCCTTTTAAAAACGTTTAGAATGCCATGTCGGCATACGACGTGACTGTTTTGTTTCCCTGACCCGTAACTCGCAACAAAAATTTTCGTGTTTTTTCACATTTCCTCACATTTCCGCACAGTGTGTACATCCTTTAACAATAATATGTATAATACTATCGCTGTTATTTGTTGGGTATATATTTATTACATATACTAACATATTGTTCCAACACGAACAGTATGACTAACGTACAGTTCAGGAAACGAAATGTCGCAACAAGCTTCAAACGACATGTCTTACTAAATTGTCGTATATAACAAACAAAAACCCGAGTGGCTATAGATAGTTGAGCATGGCTCTCCTGAACTGTGTGATTGGTGCACTGCGCTAGCACGTTGAGTTTTACGAATTTAAGGGGATTACAATTATCCGAGTTGATCGTTTAAAATTTAAATTATATTCTAAAAATTAGTGCTAAATAAATAATTGTGTATTACTTCTAAACGTTATCAATCTGGTGATGTGGTTATTTTCGTTTTATAATTATTATATTTTTGTTAAATAAAGGAAGCGTCCATACTTGTCCTAA
The DNA here is from genome assembly GCA_034621355.1 of Mycalesis mineus. Lineage (NCBI taxonomy): Eukaryota > Metazoa > Arthropoda > Insecta > Lepidoptera > Nymphalidae > Mycalesis > Mycalesis mineus. Next base: position 14,752,189 of record CM067896.1, read on the forward strand.
AGTACTCTAGAAACTGGGTGTTTTGCCATTAACTTGACATAAAGTTAGAAGTACTCTGGAAAATGTCATTATTTTACCATAATATGTATATAATAGCGGATGCCTATAACTTCGTCTGCTTAGAAATCTTGCGCACATACATAAATAAACTACGATCTAAAACCATCTTCACATTTTTGCCTTCATAAAGAAACTTTTTTTGGGGCATATTGTTTGGATACCGGACTTAGATATCTGGCTTTATCAAGTGTGTACGCTTCCTAAAGGTCACAAAAACAATCAATATCAAATAAATATGACATTTTTAAAACGTTGTATCCCAATGTCACAAAATAACTTGGAACTAAGTTTTGAACGTTTTCGGATTTTAGGCATTCCGTTTCATTGAAAAACTAATTTGAGTATCTAATTTCTGAGAATGGTTCTCAATCAAAAGCCAAATCACACCAATTTTAACTGTCAATGTCATTCCCTGATGTTTCTTTAAACGAACGTGTTCACTCTAGAAATTGCATATTTGTTCGCGAGTTGCCTTAATATATTTTAGACTGATTTTTTATAATCGCGAGCGTGTCTAAGCCGTTGTTGATAATAAATCGGTTGTACACAAAATACTTGGGTTTTCTTTATTAGCGGGGATCACCATTTTTGAGCGAGTAATGTATTGCGAACAATGCGATAACAATATCTGCATTCGTGGGCGCCATAGCCGCACAGCGCGAACTCATAGAACAGCTGACGTACGTGTTGAAATTGCATTAACATTGCTAGTTTATGGTAAAAAAAAAAACAATTTTTTTATGATTTTATTTTAAAATCGTAAAGAGAACGATTACATAAGTGATTCGATGCTGGTATTTGTAAAAAAAAAGTATTTTTTTTTTCAATATTTTAAATAGAGCGACGAAAAATTACAGCGCTGAAGTACTTTAGAGACTTTTACATGTACTGAATCTATGCCCTCGTTCGTTAACGTGCCCTTTACACCCGGTATATTGTGCAGTGCTGTAACTAGGGCAGTGCCAGCGGTGCCCAGGCACAGGGCGCAGAGATGACCAGACCGTATACAAACAATACCTTATTTAGATTTTAGAGTCAGTCGCAACTCGCAAGTCTGTGCGGCGCAGTTACGCACGCTGGCACAGTGCGCATGGTTACGGTTCTTGTGTACAGCCGATTTACTGACTGTATGAATATAAACTAGAGTATTGTTATCATATACATAGTACCTATTGCATTAGGAACATTTTGATAAGTTACATTACATAGAGAATACAAATACAACAAAGTACTCTAGCTCTCTCTTTCTCGTGCCTGCAATAACCAATAAAAGATGAAACAGGTTATTGACCAGTTGAAATGATATCTTGTAACTTATTGAAGTGACTCTATTTGGCTCTTTTTGATGATAATTGTTAGTGTTCACTGTACTTATGAAAAACCGCGGGTTTTCACTTCCTTATTATAACGGCATTAAATCTTTTACAAGGATCCGGAACTAAACTAAAATTAAGTATAATATCCTCTTTCTTTTTGAAATCATTTCAAATCTCTTTTTTTATAAATAATAAAATAAAATAAATAATTAAAACGGCTATGTATGTTTAAACGGTATACCCTTTTTTTCGAGGTTAACATGATTAAAAAAACACAAAAGTAGTTTTACCAATGTGTTTTTGTAAGGTAAACTATGTTGGATAATGTCAAACAAAGCTTTTGATAATCTAAAATACTATATCTAAGTAGATAAAAAGTACAGAGAGAAAGCTTCATACTACCACGCGAATCGGTTGCACTACTACAAGCACGCGGGGCATGTGTGAGTGACCAACGGCCGCTTGTCGCGTACACGGCGAGACTGGAAATAACCGGTTTACGCTGGCACAGTTAGTTGACCATCTTAGGGTCAGTGCGACACGTTGTTTGTATGGTTGTTTAATTTGTCTTAACCTATTGTGACAACCTACCAAATAATTTTGCACGTTCTTAAGAGCTTTGCCTCTGTTCCTTTTATTTACTCAAATGATCTATAGTTCGGTCAAGGCATCGATAGAATAAACGTAAACTAAAGGCCGATATGTGAAAGTGCACAAGTATTATCTATGTTCTAATCAAAAATGACAGTCTTTAAAGAATGGTTCATTTGTTTTCTTTCATTTCGATGGCTATAGTATATTTATATTTAGTTTAGTTTCGGCGCCAAAAATGAGTATTTTTTTTTTATTTGATCTGTAAGATAAAATACGAACTATTTTTGTTATGATTTCTAAGATTGAATGGTATTTGAATATGATTCCGTTTTATACAAGGTATTTATATTATTGAAAAATGCCCCAACTGTAAAATTAAATTAACTTTTCTTAAAACTTAATTATTATTTTTTTTTAAATTGATTTACCACGGTTTTGAGCAGCTTATTTTATGTGATTTTAATGTCTGGGTCTGTCTGGTTGCTATCTTGACTTTTTTCGAAAGCTTTTGGATTGTGAAAACAATTTTGCGTAAAAATCAAGAGGAACTAACTAACCGATCGACCAATTTTCATACTCCTTTTTAATTCAGTTGCCTAAAATTGTGGTATCATTTAATTCTGATGTTCACTGTGTAAATCAATTGCAATCAAATATTTAAAAAAATAAGGTTCATAAAAGTTAAAATTGTAAAAAGCAAAGCGTGAGGAAAAGTGGTATAAGTATAGATTTAAGTGAAAATAAATCTTGTAACAATTTCGAAGTTTAGAGTTCTGAAACTACGAATTTAAGGTCAGTGTTACTTTGCATTTACATATAGGGCTTCCTTTGTCGCTTCATATTGTACGAGGTCTGAATTGTAGGGATTTAATACAAATACATTTCACAAAGTATGTAACAATAAGCAAACCGTATGAATCCTCGTCTGCGCGTTATAGAGGGCTGGCGGGGTATGAAGACAGGGCAGAGGGGAGCGGGGGATAGAAAAGACGCTGCAGTGCTCTTTTGTTTTTGCCTTTTCTTAGGCCATAGACATTCAAGTAATTTGATCGAACAGACTAGCAGTTCAAACAGTTCAAAGCACTTCAAGCAGTTTTGTCAAATTGGTACGGTTAGCGAAGCGACTACACACACCTTCAAGCAGATTTGAAGCGGCGTCAGTTTCTCTATCGATGTCTACAGACGACACCTTAGCAATAATCTGTTTAGTGTTTGCTTTGAAGGCCAAGAAAAGAAAGAAAAAGCGTACCGTATAGTGTAAAAGAGAGTAATATTCGCATACGTATAAACTTGTTAACAGATTTTGACTGACGTAGACTGTTTGATCAAATTACTTGAATGTCTATAGCAGTGATCCTCAACCACTGTGCCGCGGCACTTTTGTGTGCCGCCAAATTTCCAAAGTGTGCCGCCAAACTTTGCAAATATATAATAATGTTAATATTATTAAATTATATTATTTAAAAAGAAAAATATTATCAACATGAATACATATTTAAATCCGCAAAAAAATAAATTATTTTATTATTTGCTTTCCAAATTTGTGGTTCACTTTGCGTCGCCCCTATTTTTCAGAACATTAGCAATGAAAGCCGGGTCTTGGTGTATTTAAAATTTTTGTCACAAACTATTTAAGCAGTGTGTTATAGTAAGTAAATAATTTTTATCTTTTTCTTTGTGTGCCGCCAAATTTTGAAATTGTTAAATATGTGCCGCAACAAAAAAAAAGTTGAGAATCACTGGTCTATAGCCTGCATAAAGGAGATTAGTTGGTGATTGCTCATACTCTTCATCTCACTGCACCCCTATATCGTGCGGGTGCGGACTCGGCCACGTGTTTGCCTCTAACATAGTACTTTCGGCTGTACACTGATCTAAGCAACTGCAACTTAAACTAAACAGTAATTATTATTAAGAGACAGTTCAAGTGAGTTTTGCGTTCTACATTCCACGTTCGTAATTTCTGTAAATTTGCAGCACTACGTAGACAGCAGCTAGCGCTATATGACCACCTATTTATTATATGCGCGGTGGTATAAATACAAATGTATACAATAAAAGATTTAAAAATTGGTGACATTAAGCTCATACTTCCGTTGTTAATCTTTATTAAAAATCAACTATACCTGAGTACATGCGCTTAAAAAAGCGGCCAAATGCGAGTCGGACTCGAAAGGGTTTTTAAAAGAAAGTAACATAATATAAAAGTTGTTGTAGTTCGTTGTAACTTTGATTGATGTTTTAGGCCTGTGTGCACCAAGATTTCGGTTATCATAACCAACGGTTAACATAACTTTACTATAAATTTACTGTTATAACAAACCCGTACGCCGGTAAAGGACGTAAACCGGGCAGTTATCTTAACCAAGCTTACGTCCTTAACCAGTGTACGGGTTGTCGTGAACAGTAAATTTTACGTTTAGCTTATGTTAACCGTTGGTTATGATTATTTGTTCACGGTTTTCGCTTTAAAAAAAACTACTTACTAGATCTCTTTCAAACCAATTTTCGGTGCAAGTTTACTCGGTAGTAATGCACATGATATATTTTTTTAGTTAAATTTATTGTTTTTTTTTCACTTTGTGACAAAATCTTATGCGGTTTCCAGAATACTAAGTAGATGTATTTTAAGTTTCAACAGCATAGTTCTTATCGTTTCGGAATAAGTGGCTGTGACATAGAGACGGTCAGAGAGACATAACATGTTCCGGTTTTGCTTTTTAACTACGCTATAGCTGCGTCTACGGTTGCTGCTATGCGATGTCCGAAAATCCGTGTGAGTTTAAAATATTTTCTCGTTTAACCAAACGAACGCAATCTTTCCCAAAAGTTATATTTTAAAGATACCAGTCTTAAAATATGCCATAGTTAAAAAATAAACGATATTGTGCAAAAATAAATTTGATTAAGGGTTATGTGTACAGCCGATTTAATACATAACATTGGGAAACAGAATTCCTGTAGATGACGTAGTTTGTAAAGGAAAGCACGATCCGTCCACAAAGATGTGTTTTCTCCCGACAGATTCTCCTATGCGTTCAACGTATGTAAAATATATCTAAACATCTAATCCAATGCTATATTTAAATTGACTGTCTATTGTAAAAGTTGCTATTTGATAAAAACCTTCACTTTGCGAACACATCTTCAAATTAAAAATATGATGCGGGTACTTGTATTTAGTCTAAATAATATAAAATAGCAACTTTTACGATTAATAACATGTTATGGCATATTCACTGTGCCCGTAAAATCGTTCTTAAGTTAAGCTAAGGTCGCTGTAAGGTGTCTAAACTGCGTCCACGTGATTTGTCCTGGGTCCATTCAACGACTGCTTCCAAAGTTGATAGGACACAGGCATTTTACACGCTACTGCAAACTCAAAACGGACGCGCCTGTGGCCTTCGCTTGAATATAACTGCCTGAGTACCTACGTAAAGTACGTATGTAAGATTGCACAATTTACGTTAAATGTCATGTGGTGTGAAAGATTTATATCGAGGACTCTGATAACATTTCATGTTTCAATACCTAAAATCAGATTGGTTTAGTAATTTAAGGGCATACCCAACGATGTTAACTGTGTCGCCGCTAATAAGTAAAGGAGAAATCAATGAATGTTTTTCAAATATGCCTAACTGCTTCATGATTTTTTTTAGTACGTATACATAACTTTATACTTTCCTAAAGCTGTAATGTTTAAAAATACTCATATATGCAAAAATATACGGATTTCAAAATGCACTAAAAAGTAAAAAGAAAAAAACAAATTTACTGAAAAATCATATTTTTGTAGTCTGAAAAAACAATCGATTAACTATTATACCATTGATGACTCAAGGCGCAATGCGTAACTGAATTGTAGATACGTAAAAGCGGCGTCCGGCTGCCTCATCGCCTTTTGGTTAAATTATTATAAACATAGTCTTTCTAAAGAATAAAGTTATGTATTATAAGAAAAGATTTTGTCATGATAAGTTTTTGTTCGGGGTTAATGAACTCCAACCCGCATGGTACCAGTAACAGAATATTGTTGTTTGTGTCGAGTGAAAACCGCCGGTAGATATGTTAAATTATGTTAAAATACAATTATCAATATCGAGATGTATCCTGAAATAAAGTGGTACATGGAATTTAGTGGTTTTCTTTCTCCTGTAGGGCTATGATTCGACAAAAGATATACGTCTAAGAGATAACGCTAAAACAAACAGGTCCCATCAATGCTTACTAATTTTAGGCAAACGTTTGTTCGTATGGATAGATGTTTGTTACTTTTTTATGCAAAAACTACTGAATGGGTTTTGATGAAACTTCATAATATATATAATAATAGTATAGCTTAGTTAGTTAGCTAGTTGGTTATATGGTCGAACCGTCGTCCAATACCGCGCAATCTAAATTAATTTTATAAATGCAAAAGTAACTAAGTACTCAATCGCGTCTAAAATACTGAACCGTTTTTTTTTTATTGACTACAAGTTGGCCCTTGACTGCTATCACACCTGATACTTACCACTTAATAATGCAATCTAAGATGGAAGCACAACTTATTACGAGTTTGGATCGATATTCATATTCCTTGCGGTTTCTACACGACATGTACCGGAACGCTAAATCGCTGGCGGTACGTCTTATTTGTAGAAACAAACCCGCTCGCGTGTGCCCGCTGCCCGCCGCGCGCGCCTGCGCTGTCCAGACAAATTATCATAATACACACGCACACCACTGGGCCACGGAGGCCCCGTCAAAATTTATTTGATTTAAATGAAATTTATTACAGATACTTTGGAACCTGAGAAAATACTTTTTTAACGTCACAAAACAAATTTGCTCAACTAGAAATACATATCATATACCTACTGTCATAAAGTACCTACATGTTTTTATTTTTCTGGCCTGTTTATATTTAGTAGATATCTATAACATAGTTTTCATTAAGAAAATATGTATTTTTTATTCATTACAAGTCAGTCCTTGACTGCAATCACAAATGATTGCAAGTGATGATGCAATCTAAGATGGAAGCGGGCTAACTTGTTAGGAGTATGATAATATCCACTCCCTTTCGGTTTCTTCCCAGATCGTAACGGATTTCCCAGCGTAAAAAAAGATATTTGGCACATCTACGTTTCTACACCAGATTGTACCGGAACTTAATTCAGAAAACCCAATGAGGCCCTGCCGGAACCTCCGTCTTGTAAATCCACCGCGCATACCACTGCGCTACGGAGACCGTCTTGTTGCTACTAGATAGAATAAAAATTTTCGGACGGTCGTTCAATATAAAATTTATTAAAAGATTGGTCTGGTATAATTAAATTAATTACGGAAATGAAAAAAATCCTTGCTTGGGAAAATATTTATTTGAAATAGGTAGTTCTGTAAATATATATTAGAAGTTAATTTTAGACAAACACGGCGCTTATTGAATAGGTATCCATCTATAATTCTATATGATAATCACTAATTTATAAAAGATGGACGACAAATTGGTTTGATTTCATGAAAAGGATAGTTTACATCGTAGAACTTACAATTTATATTATGAAGTGAGACATGTATAAAAGCAAAGGTTTCTTTATAGATATATTCTAATTATGCTATGACACGGACGCTCTAGAAGAAAATATAATAATAATTTTTAATATTTTTACTTACAGTACAGCAAATAAATTATTATAGAACCTAAGGTTCTCAATAATTGCAAAGGTTTACCTAATAGAATTTGCCGCAGAATCGCTCGTAAATTCAATAATTTTCAATATTGGACCAACATTTATAAGACTGGTTAGGGTATTCTCTAAGCTCCACCATAATATGAATTATAACTATTTAAATACATCATCATAGAATCTACAATAATGATTATGAATTATACTATTCTAAACTTTAATATATTGATATTGTTTACTTGTTTATTGAAAAAGAATCGCTGGTAGATGAAAACTACTGAGAATCATACAATTTTACTACTTACACAATATCAATTTTAAGTAAAAAATAAATGAAACGTAAAAATAATTCACGACCACACAAGGAATATTTAATAAAACTAAAAATAAATCAAAAAAACTAAAATTTATTTCTTAAGTCATGATTAAATAACATTTACAAAAATAAAATTAAATAAAAATTCGGGTACATTACAAAGTATATAACAATTACTATTATATAATATTGCTTCGTATGTACGTAATTAAAAATTGAGCTAAGTGTACATTTTACGTGATTTCGCAGTCGTAATTTTAACGATAGCTTAGCAATCTAGAGTGAATAAAAATAACATTTACAAAAATAAAATGAAAAAATTTAAAAAGCACACAACAATTGATATTATATAATATCGCTGCGTATATACGTTAATAGGAATTCAGCTAAATATAGTCCGGGCGCGATAAGTTGAGACTTGAGACTCGCCTGGAATGCAACCCTCCGCCCGCTTCCCCTGTAACTTCCCCTCAAGCTCCCGTGTTGTACTGTAGACGTTTTTGACGCCACGCGTCTGTGGCGCCACCGTCCCCAGATCTCAACTTATTGCGCACGAGTTGTATATATTTATATACAATATTTATTTCTTAAACAGTAGAATAATTTTATAGGTAGGTAACTATTTTAACTATAGGGAATATGCATGTACTCCGAATTAAGGTGATATATTTTTCTTTGAATTCCTTATCAGTATGTATTCATAGCAAACTTGTTCATAACATTAAAAAATAAATAAAATCTTTTGTTAACATACTCTTAAATTATGAATTTTAGTTTGTGTTTTGACATTTTGTGACTTCATGGTATGGGATAGCTGTCATGGCGTTGCTTTGAAATTCGTAATTTTTTAATTTTTATTATTATAGTCATTTATTTACTATCACTTTTGCAATGAGAGAAATATGCTAAAAGTACATGCATATTCCTTAATATTAGTGGTGTACAGATATGGCAAACAGCAAATAATTAGTTAAGTCAATCTATAACATATGGACATCAAAGTTTAATTTATTTCTGGATTTATAATAATAAAAATAATTCATCATATAGAAATTATTTGAGCTTTAACTATGGCACAAAAAAACGTTTGCCACACCTGACACTTTGTGACATCTATACATTATTATTAAATTCAAATATAAGTTTGAATATTACATTTCTTTTAAACATCTCGATATAATTTTAAAAACTACAATAGTTTTTTAAATCGGTTCTGTAATACAAATACTTAATAAAAAACAGGCTCCAAAATCGGTTGAACGTAGCGTAAATAGATTTGTCTAACATTTACAATAGATCAAAAATTAACATCGATTAGTATTCACTATAAAATTGAATAGGATTTTAAAAAAGTACATCCATTATATAAAATTTTAAAAATCATTAAGTCTAACAAATTATATCCAAATATTTATAATAAACTCTTTGGACGTTGATCCTTTAAAATATAAAATAACCTTTCTCTGTCATACGAGTATCTACAAGTCAGCTTATAATTTATTATGTGAAATACAGTAACGTTTATACAATTCTAAGCTGCATTAAAAATTATATAAAGCTCTCAATATACATATATTTTTGTCATGTAAGACGACTTGCTTATATAAATTCAAGCCATACTATATATATATATATATCATGATAAAAGAATTGATGACAATAGCCTATAGTTGCCTGTAGATTAAATTCTATGCCGGGGAAGTCAACCGTCCCGGAATTTAGCAGTCCCGGGTATGAGATTTCACCCCGTACATTTATAAAAAAATTGGTTGTCTGTAAAGTCGGTTTATTGACGATAGTTGAACGTGACGTCTGAAGAAAATACTGATGGAATAGTAGCATTTAATTGGTTATTAAAATTTTTAATTTAAGTATATTTGTATAAATATTAATTTAAATTAATAAAATAATTGGTTTTGATTTCATAAATTAATATTTTAAATTTACAATAAATATATTAATTTTTAATTTAAAATTAATATATTTAATAATTATATTTAATAGACGGATGTCGAACGCTGGCGAACGCAAAGGCCGAATGTGCTTCTTTGTTGCTGGTCGTTTTATTCCGCGCTCTCGCTTGCACTTCAAGCCTTACATGGAACGCCTCAAAGCGAGGTAACGCCGTATGAGTCATGTTTTTTCGTGCGTGCAGCCGGCTCTATCGAATTATAAGACGTTGTCACGTCAATACAACGTTAATACAATAATTGTATTATAGAAATAGATCTATGTACCTATTCCTATACATACCTGCCGGGCCTACTAACCTGACGTTTCAAAAGTGCTTATAATAAATAAGTCTACATAAAATAAACCGTTTAGAATTTAATACAAAAATGAATATTTGTAGATTTGTGTTGTGCATTCAGAAATCATAAATTCCATTGTGATCAAAACCGAATAATTCTACATACGTATCTAAACGCGCCTTGCTTTTAAAAATAATAGAAATATATAATTTTCTTTCCGAAGCATGTGTACATGCCTTAACATTTATAATATCATGTGTATTGTAGAATAATAAGTTTCGAGAAAATCTCGAAATACTTTTTTTTGGCAAGCCTGAATAAAGTCAGGCAATTGTAGCGAAGGATCTATCACAAAAAACTTATAATTATTTTAACTTCTACTTACATAAATTAATGACGTTAAGGTGTCTCATACGTAAATATAATTTTTTTATGCGAAGTTAGCGTCTTTTATCTACTGGACATTTTTTGTTTTTTTTTAATCTTGTTATTAAAGGCGAGCACGGGTTCTTTACTTTTAAATATACTAAACGATATCAAATCTTTATTTGACTAATACCGGTCATGAAAACCTTTTGAGGTAAGCAGTGTGTTTACGCATACATGGACTGCACGCCACTGCATTTAACGTTCAATAATTATTCTAAGCTTTCTTTATATTGTCACACGATTACCGTCACATTGTACCCACCAGTTACGTATACGTATCAATAAATTCAATTCAGCAAGATACACAACCGTAGTATGGAAATACTAACTGGAGCTTAGTAATCTATACTAAAGCCAAACTCGATTGAGAATGCTTGTCAACAAACAAATTTAAAAATAAGGTAGAAATCACTAGTCATTTTATATCTTTTTTAAATTGGCTAGTTAATGACGTATGACAATAAATTAGATTAGCAAGCTTAAAACTAATTAATATATTCAATTTTTTAAATAAGATTTTTTAAAAATAATAAAACATAATTTTAAATTTATTAGGCACAAAATTGCATTGCAGTGTTGCATTTTCTACCTTCATTTTAAATTTGTTTGTTGACAAGCATTCTCAATCGAGTTTGGCTTTAGTATAGAGATATAATTTTTGAAAAATTTTGCCATTTATTTTTTAAAAGCAAAGATAGTAATGGCTACCTTATCTTATAAACTGACAGTTATGGCTTATCGCTAAAAACTGTTTACTTTAATAGTAAACTTGGCTACTAGAGTATAAGCACGTCAAAAATTTAATTACGATAATACACTGAGTCGATGCAAATTGTAATGAATGGATGTCTCGTTTTACTTTCGAATGTTTATCTATGGCATTCGTTTATTGTCTATGCTCGATTTTTCATTATTTTGATTTTTGTCTATGGCTTCATAATTTATTGTACATTTAATACATGATACATGGGTCGTCAATTGTAAAATATAATAGCTAACATTTACCTAATAAAACAAATCAATGGCAAGAAATATATCCATCTACGTATAAAACAATTTTCTAGAAAACATTAACTTGAGACAGTTTACGCGCCATCTTTATTTTTGCCGGACATCCGGTCAATTAGGTTGTTGATCATGTCAGCGTCGACTAGACCGATAAATTTATCTACTATTAGACCATTTCTGATAGCTATAACCGCTGGCACAGCTTTCACCTGAAAAAATAGAGGATATTTGATTTAATTTTTAAAAATTCCAAGTTAAATTTAATATATTTTTTTTATAATATTTAGAGAAAATATTTTATAACTATTCTTACATACTTTTGGCAAGGTTAAGTTGTCACTGTACTTATTATTTTTTTTATTTCAATTTCAATTTACATTATTATAACTTTTATTTAATTGGGAGCTAAGACCTTGTAGGTAAGAATATACCCGTGTTAGAACGCCTTGCTCTTCCATACATAGCAAAACATAGTATTGGAATTGGAATTTATAACGTAACAATCAAAACAATTATTTACATGCATTATAATAATTATTTGAGTTACAAATTAAAATTAAAATGTTAGTAATATTTCTAACTATTTGTGTTTTGAGTTTGGAATGCAAGTACATGGGAGAGAGAGCGTGTGTGTCTGTGTGTGTTTGTGTGATGTGTGTGTTTGTGAGTGTATGAGTTAGTTCGTGTGTGTGTATGTAAGAGAGGGTATGCACTGATATGTTTCAGTAGGTACTGAGTTTTTTATAACCATACCACAATCAAATTAGAGACCATTACTGTTAAGTAACTTTTTCATTTTTTACTTTATTTTTATTAATTACAAGCCCTTGACTGCAACCACACCTGACGGTAAGTTATGGTGCAATCTAAGACGCAAGCAGGCTAACTTGTTAGGTTATTATAACCAACGGTTAACATAACTTTACTATAAATTTACTATTTTAATGAACTCGTAAGCCGAATAAGGAAACATAAACTGGGTTCATATCTTTTATTGATTACGTCCTTAACTGGTACAGGTTGTTTTGCATAAAAATTAAAAGAAAAATTTAGATGATAACCGTTGGATATGTAACCGAAACCTGCTGGACGCATACAAAGCTAAAAAGCAAGTAGATTAACTTGTATGGAATAGATGAATTCCACATTCCTAGAGGAATTTTATACAACATCCAACTGGAATTATAATTTAACGTGGTATTTAAGATCTGTATTGCAAATAAAAAAAAGGAAACATCAATATAATTTCATATTTTTCACTAGAATACTTTCCAGCTAACCAGTTATCGGTAAACATTGTTTTGCATTAAAAATAAAAAAAAAAATTTTGATAGAATATAAGATAAAGTACAGATTCTTAGACCGATAAATATGCATACAAATTTGGTAAAAATCGGTAAAGCCGTTTTGAAGGAGTACGGTAACTAACATTGTGACAGGAAAATTGACCGACAGCCCTCTATGCAGGGCTTGTCTGGAACACGACGAGACACCGATACACGTCATGCTCAGTTGCAGAGGGGTATCGGACAACTACACAAATTGGCTCCCAAGCGACACAAGAGGCAATGCAACCTGGGTGCCTGCTAACTCTGGATCGACTCGACTGGCTGGAGTGACTCAATTGGAACCTACACAAGGGGTCCCTCGTTCAACAGCCACCTGTTGGAGAAGTGCGGAAACTACCATGGAGAAAGAAGGGAAATTTTATATATTATATAATTTAGAATAATTTCATACCTCAAACGCGTGCACCAGTTCGGCATTATCCTCTACATCAACCACAGCTAGGTCAAGATTGTTGAGTGGTTCTATTAACTCCTTGAGCTTGGGAGTGAGTATTTTGCATGGCTCACACCACTCCGCATGGAAGTTTACTATGACTGGCTTATCATTATTCATTACCTAGAACAATGTTGGTTTGCGTTATCCAAGTGGTTGGTGGCTACCGGTGCTGGTAATTTTTGTATATTCCACCATGAGAAAACCTCATTTCGAGAGTGCAATGAGGTATTCTTATGGTAGAAGAATGTCTTCTATCCAATTCTAGTTACTTAAACAGTAAAAAGAAAATCAATATAACACATTTTGATGTCACTAACCACAATCCGTAACAATTTTTTTGGAGTTGGAAAAAAAGTAATGTTATTCTTAATCAATCTTAGCAAAAAAGCGAGACATCCCAGAAATTTTGTATAACATACATAAAATGACTTTAAATTAAATAGTGTTGTCAAGTGAAAATTATAACCAAAATCTTACCTTATTAACAAACTCATCATTATTCTTCACTAATATAGTTTCATTGTGAACTATAGAAGTTGATATAGACTTGGCTTTCCGAAGACCAGCCAGACGCCGCATTGGCGACCGTAGACCTTGACTTAATATCACCCCGTTCATGTTTTACCTTGAAAACCCCATCAAACATAAATTAGAACATCAAGTTAATTTATTCATTATTAGCTTAATAAATAAATAATAAATATTATATATAGGACAATTACACGCATCACTATATAGCCCCAAAGTAAGCTTAGGTAGCTTGTATTATGGGTACTATGATAACTGATAAATATATATTGATATATATTATACAAAAATACTTATAATATATAGATAAACACCCAGACACTGGAAAACATCTGTGCTGATCACACAAACATTTTCCAGATGTGGGAATCGAACCCACAGCCTAGGTCGCAGAAGCAGGGTCACTACCCACTGCGCCAATCGGCCGTCAGCCGTTTATTTAAGTAGCTCACAACAGGACCATTTCTCATTATAACAAAGATTTAGAGTAATTTTTGATTCTGTAACAATCACTATTAGGTTTTAATGATAGTGACTGGGACAGACAGCTTAATTTGCCCTTTGACACATGACGGTGTAACACCACAGATGTGTTCATGTTAATTTACACAAGAACTAATATCAAGAATATAAAGAAATATTACATTTATGTGAACCAGCCAGAAAAGTAGTAGTAGATTACGATTAGTAACAAAAAACATTAAAAGTTTACAATATTAAGACACATTTTAATAAACTTATAATTTACTAGCAATACAAAACATTATAAAACCAAACAGTTATGGATGGAACTAGGAAGAAATCTGAATACAAAAAATATATGTAGCAAAATCATGCAAAAAAGTCAAGCTTTAACAAATAGACAAGCTTAGATCAAGTTGGTAGTCTTCTTGTTATAATGAAACAATCCTATTAATATTATAAGGCCTGTGTGCACCAAGATTTCGGTTATCATAACCAATGGTTAACATAACTTTACAATTTATAATAAACCCGTACGCCGGTTAAGGACATAAACCGAGTGGTTATCTTGACCCAGCTTACATCCTTAACCGGTGTACGGGTTGTCGTGGACAGTAAATTTTATGTTCAGCTTATGTTAACCGTTGGTTATGATAACCGAAATCTTGGTGCACACAGGCCTAAATGTGAAAGTTTGTTAGTATAGATGGATGTTTGTTACTCTTTCACACATAAAGTACTAAATGGATTTTGATGAAACTTTAAAATAAAACAGCTACAACAGAACAACATAGGCTACTTTTTATATCTAAATTTATAAAGGAACTACTTGGGTAAAACTGTGGGTGACGTCTGGAATGAAAATGTACTTCAAGAGATGTCTCGGGCCAAACTAATGTTAAAAAGTGAAAACACATTTTTAAGGAAAAAATTACCTATTAGAGACACTGCTGACAGGCAAAAAACATTCGCAAATGCTAGTTATCAACTACTTATATAAGATAAGTCATCACGTATTATTTGTTCTTAGATGGCATAGACAAATACTACAATGAATTTGATAAGATTATAAAGATATCAAGTCTTATTATTACAAATTTCATATTTTGTATGTTTACCATTATCGTTCTATATATTTTAGAGAAGACTAATTAAACAAGAGGAGTATCCAAGATGCTGTATAATGGGGAGTTGTGCAAATACAGAAAATCATTAGACAAATAAAGCACACACAGTGCACAACAATGGCTTTCCCTCTAATCCCAAATCCTGCTCTGCTCCCTTAAAGTTTCACAGCCCCAAGGGGTCCCCTGGCAACCGTCAGGCAAATAATGACAGCTATCATTATAGCTCCGTCGCTACCCGGGTAGCCGCGGGCCTCAAAGAAGGTTTGAATGTCAGGCCCACAGGGGTTAAGGAGCTTATGTTACACATTGACTGCAATGGCTACCTGTACCTTGCTACACCAATAAGAATCACAAATGAGATGCAAGCCATAGTTTACCATACCAACTATACTAAAACCAAACTCAGTTGAGAATGCTTGTCAACAAACAATTTTAAAATGAAGGTAGAAAATGCAACACATTTTATGTCTAATAAATTTAAAATTATGTTTTGTTTTTTTATAAAATCTTATTTAAAAGATACTGAATATAAATATTTGTTTTAAGCTTACTTATCTAATTTATTGTCATGAATTCGTCATTAACAAGTTAACTGAAAAAATTAGGTGTAAAATGACTAGTGATTTGTACCTTTATTTTTAATTTGTTTGTTGACAAGCATTCTCAATTGAGTTTGGCTTTAGTATAGTAGCATACTCAGTAACAATTAGTCGTGGTATTGCGAAATAACACAATTACAAAAGGAGTTTCACAAATGTGATCAGAAAACCTAGTAGAAACTACAGGAAGCATCGTGGCATCCAATCAGATATTACCAGAATTGTACCATTTTTGCATGCCTGCAAAATGGTGTTCTGTGATATGCAATAATATTTAACTTAGCATTAGGTAAGCCACCTGCTACCTACATCAACGAATACTATGAATCTAATATTATAAACATGGAGGGTTATAAGGATATATGTAAGTATGTTTATTACTCTTTCACGCAAAAACTACTAAATGGATTTCAATGAAACTTTACAATAATAGTGTTTATACTTCAGAATAACACATAAACTACTTTTAATCCAGAATTTTTTATGGGAATGTGAACTACACTGGTGAAACTGCAGGCATCCTCTAGTACATAATATATTAATACCTACACATACTTAGGCTTGTCTGACCCACAGATTTCTCCTTTGGTAACTATGTGACATAAAAGAATGCAAAAGCAATATAACCCATGCTCCTTAAATGCACTCACCAGTCCCATGTGAATTAAGTGTTAATATGAAAGCAAGCTTCTCCTAGAGTGAACACTCAAGAGACAAGTATGAGGCTATCACGTAATAAAAGAGATATAACAACGTTAACACTCTAACGGGAGTAATAACATGACCCAAATATTCCGCGGGTATATAAGCCACAGGATTGTAATAAATCAACGAATCGTTTGGCTGCAGGAACGCGTCAGCGGCAGTTATTAGATATGTTGCATACAAAACCCTCCAGTGGCGACGGTTACGAGGAAAAGTCTTGTACCATAATGATGTTATATTGATGAACCAAATTGTCGCAGAGAATATAAAATTGCATAATTCAAAGAAAGGACCAGACGCCATTGTTAACAATGTTTGTTAATCATCATAAGCCATTTTCACATTACATTTCGCACCGTACCGTTGCTGTTGTTAGGATTTACGGTCATGCAAAAAATAGTTTTATTTACAGCTGATCCCGATTTTAGGCAATGCTACTTCAAAGCACTTTCGATGACTTAACTCGTTTTATGGAGTGAATTTAACTGGATTTTTAATCGATCGATTCGATACTAGTTTTATTTTCTATTGGTGAACAAAAATTATTATGTACAACTGTAGTCTGTAATCACAGAAGTCAGAAATTAAAAATTCATGAAATAAGAAATATTGACAGCACGGATGACAGATTGACAGATGATCGATAGGATAAAAATCTCTTATCTATGAATTAATCGCATAACAGAGTAAATTAAATAATTGTAAATAATATTGTCTATTGCTTCGTCATTGTATGTAGGATTTGGGTATTCGATGTGCTAAGTATGTAGTATTTACTAGCACTGATTATTATTATCAAAACCTATAAATTTAACAAATTATTATAAAGAAACAAAATAATACAATGTAGAACAATGTGTCGAAAAGTCATATTCTTGTTATTTTTATCTGTAATCTGTGGATTCTGTGGGCACAGACAGAAAAAAAACCAAAAGTGATTTCCTAGTGCTGTGTTGCTGTCATTTTATAGAAAGGTAAGAAGTTTTATTTAGTTTTTACCCTAATATATGGATTATTTATAATAATTACGATTGTTTTGGGAACAATAAATGTGCTATGATATAAATATCAACAGTTCAAACTTCATTGTTTCGTTAAATCGTCTAAAATTTACGCCATTTTCTGGTCTTCGCCAGTCAACTGAATCACTTTTTCTTTTATCATTTTCGGTGATAATGCTTTTATGTTGTGATGCTAGTATAAGGGAAGAGATTAAGGCAGACGACTTCGCTTTACTCAAGTTGAATGGATACGTCAAATTCGTATATTTGTCGTTAAATTGTGGTGGTTTCGCCGATTTGTTTTTGATGACTAATCCAGTAGGCAACAAGGTCTATCGCTGATTGATGCAAGGGCAAAACATGATGTATAAGTCAGTAACCTTTACTCATTTCCCAATTCATTTTACGAACTTTTTACCTCTTTATTATGTTTTAAAGATCGTAATGCTAATGAATGGACATAATTTTGATATAAATATTTGCTACGTAATCCTAATCTTAAATATTTTCTAAAGACAAATCCTAGCATTAAGGCCTAGTCATCGGGACCATTAATAAAATGACATACCACAAGATGTTTGTTGCTAATTATTTCAAACTATGTATGTATATAGTAAATATTAATAATGCTATTAATTGCTGTAATCGATATGACGTCTAAGTAAGCCTTAAAACAAATAGGGTGATATTTGCGATTGCAATTTATGATCTGTAAAGACCCTATCTTATATGTTAATGAGTGGCAAACCTTTATTGAATAAAACAGCATTTATATGACTAAAAAACTTTTATTTGCTGTACATGTACATTGATGCAGAATCATAGTGAAGCATCACAACCATTTTTAACTGACTAAAAAATGAGGAGGAGGAGCTCAGTAAAAATTTTAATTTTGCGAGAAATGGTCAAAAGACCCCTTCCTCCAACTAAATCTTGAAATAGGAGAATTTTGTCCCTTTCTAGAGCCTATAACTTTAATGTAACTTTCACCATATTTTTTTTTATCTACTACAAGTTGGCTCTTGACTGCTATCACACCTGATGTTAAGTGAAAATGCAATCTAAGATAGAAACAGGCTTACTTGTTAGGAGTAGGATGAAATCCACACCATTACTTTTATTCTGGTTTATAATAAAGTAATAAAAAACATGAATCATCTAGCTAATTGTATCTAATTTTAATAAGTAATCCAAAGAAGAGTTAATTAATGTAGTAACAATTACACCAATATTATAATAGCAAAAGTTTGTGTGTGTGTTTGTTACTCCCTTACAATAACTATTGACTCAATTGAGCTGAAAATTGGTATCTGAAGTGGCCATGGCTACAGGGCTTGTTTTGTATTTTTTTTTTATGAAATTCTAGCTCTAACCACAATTTGACCTAACAGTTAGAAATGTGGCCACCAACACAGACTTTAGATCTTAGCCATGTATATAAGAAGTTATAATCCTGTTGTTTTAGTTTTCTTCTTGTTTGTTTTTTAGTCAATCTTCACAAAATTTTGTATGGGCTGTGTTTCAAGGGCAATTAATTGATCTAGCTAAGTTTATATTTAGAACATATATTTTCCAAAAATATAAAAATATAATCAACAAAGTTATAACTTTATCAGAATCAGGATTTTACATATTTTTTTTTGTTCAAACTGACACTTCTACTAGAATGATAAATTAAAACAGGTTTATGAAAGGAATATATTGAAAAGGTGCTGCACTTTTTTACCTCTTCTGCTGACATTGATCGTTCAATGTCATGATTCATGGTGCCATTGACTCTGCAGCTCATTTTGTGCTGAGTTTACACTTGTTAATATTTTTACCCGACTGTGTCAGAAGGAGGGTTATGTTTTTCGAGTGTATGTATGTATGTATGTCCGTTTCTTCAAACCTACAGCCTAATATTTTCATGAGTGTCGTTAAATTTAAAATTGTGGTAATGGATAGGCTAAATAAATTTTAAATTTATGGGGCATAAAATGGATGTGTGTATTTTTTTCTGCTATTTTAAATTTGGTTTGATTGAAAGCTCTAAAAAGACTTTCATTAGTATAATATCATAAATTTTAAAACATGTTTAAGAAAAAATGGCAAAATATTGAAAAGGTGCTGCTCTTTTTATACCATAATCTAAAGCTGAAATTGATCAATAAATTTATTATTATGGTGACATTGACTCGACAGTTCATAACTTCTAAGCAGTTGGCTTTTTTGTTTTTATAATAATAATTTTATACTAAAAAGCTGATTATAGTATATACATTTATGCCACTTAATATTATGCTGCATTCACACCTGTCGAAAAGTTTTTGAATAAGTTGTCTACTGTTTTATTTAATTAAGCAAACTTTTACAAATAAATTTATTATTAAGTTCAAATCTGAAGTACTTCAGAATACTACTTAAGCTCTTCAAAAGTACTTCAGTATTTTCAATAGTAGGTACTTGACTTTTGAAGTACTGCAGATTTTTTGAGAAGGTATCTAAACCATTGATGTATGTGCTTCAGAGACCATATTAGTTCCTAATCCTACTCATTATGATTAACATCTGCCTCGTTGGTCTAGTGGTTAGCCTATGTGGGTTCGATCACGAGGTCCTGGGTTCGATCCCTGGGTCGGGTCACAGAATAATTCTGAGCTTTTTCATTCTCCTATGAAATGTTCAGTACATTTCAAGCCCGGAGTCTGGAAGTTGGTGGTGTTACACCCCCGTGCCTCAGAGAGCATGTTAAGCCGTCGGTCCCGGTCACTATCATCAACATCTGATAGTGATTGTTTATAAATGAAACATTATCACCCTAAGCCCGCGTGTACGCTCCATATCCCCTCTCCTACAAGGAGGGAGGCCTGGCCCTGTAGTGGGCCGTTAATAGGCAGATAATGATGATGATGATGATGATTAACATCTTGTCACAAGATTAAACTTCGTCATACTAAGCCCACCAACTACCATTGGAGCAGTGTAATTGGTTATCTCTTATATAAGAAGACAGATAAGGAGGGCTGTCTTCTTATAGAAGTTTTTTATAATTATTCATTACAAGCTCTTGGCTGCAATCACATTTTGACGACCTCCGTTGCGCAGTGGTATGCGCGGTGGATTTATAAGACGGAGGTCCTGGGTTCGATTCCCGGCGGTGCAGATTGAGATTTTTCTTAATTTGTCTTGGTCTGGCTTTCGCCGTGGCTAGTTACCACCCTACCGACAAAGACGTATCGCCAAGCGATTTAGCGTTCCGGTACGATGTCGTGTAGAAATCGAAAGGGGTGTGGACCATACATCATAAACATCATGTGATAACAGTCAAGGGCTAACTTGTAGTCGATAAAAAAAAATCTGATGTTTAGTGATGATGCAATCTAAGATGGAAGCAAGCTAAGTTGTTAGGAGTAGGGTGAAATCCACAACCATCTGGATTCTACATATTTTAGCGGCACGTCATTGTTAGCAGGGTGGTAACCAGCCACAGCAAATACTATGTTAATAAAAATGAAAAAATTTAATAAATGGAGTGATCTTTTTTATTGCTTTTAGCGCTTTTAAATTGAAAGCATGAGTAGAGCAGGGTAGATGTTTTGCTGTTGTACTATTTATGGTATTCTACTTAAGATTAGATGAATAATTGGCTCATATATCGTCAAAGATTACCTATAAAAATGTATAACAAGGTACGACACTGGACCCGTCGTCTGTCCCTTGCGCCGCCGCGTCCGCAGTAAGGTCACGGTCGAATGCGCGCAGGCCAACGATTCTACGTACTTGGTGGTCAATACATAGCAACTGCTGCCGTAGCGCAGCGGTATGCGCCATTCTTGGTTCGATTCCCGGCAGTGCGTATTGAATTTTTCTTAATTGGTCCTGGTCGGGCTGTTGGGGGGCTTCGGGCGTGACTAGTTACCGCCCTATAGGCAAATACGTACCAAGCGATTGTGCGTTTCGATACGATGTCGTGTAGAACTAGAAACGAAAAGGAAAGAGTTTCATGTGACATCTAACTATACTAAAACCAAACTCGATTGAGAATGCTTGTCAAAAAACAAATTTAAAATGAAGGTAGAAAATGCAACACATTTTAGCGTAATAAATTTAAAATTATGTTTTGTTATTTAAAAAAATCTTGTTTAAAAAATATTGAATATATTAATTAGTTTTATGTTTACTAATCTAATTTATTGTCATGAATTCGTCATTAACTGATTAATTAAAAAAAAATAGGTGTGAGATTACTAGTGATTTCTACCTTCATTTTAAATTTGTTTGTTGACAAGCATTCTCAATCGAGTTTGGCTTTAGTATAGTTTGCCCGGTTCCATCTTAGATGTCACAGTCACTTACCATCAAGTGTGATTGCAGTCACGGGTTAATTTGTAGTTAATAAAAATAACTGCAGCGATTGGACTACCTACTAAATTATTGGTACCATTTCTGCAGTTAATGTTAAGTCGAGCGTTTAGGTACTGCTAGTCTGTAGTAACCGCAAAGTGCGGTTTCATCCGCAGACTACAGTTTCTGGTCTCACCCTACGATAAGTGACAGCTAGAAGTCAGTTCTTCAAAAATTATGAACTCCAACTGAATACAATTAATACGAATAGTGAATATATTATGTTACTAATTTTACCTATATTTCCGATAAACTGAATCGTAAACGGTTCAATAGTTTTAAAGCTGAAGTCAAAGACGGACACGGATACACAGATACGACGAAATTCAAATTAAAATAGCCCTCTTTTTCACGCTGAGGGTTAAAAAAGCAATCCCGTAGAAACGAGCAAAAAATTCTACTTCGGCTCAAATAGGCCGGGATAGAAATCGCATGCCGCTGTAATTTACGAGCAATCCCGCCTACAATTGAAGGCGCGTTCACATCTAACGTTGAGTTAGCGCGGATAAAACATAATGTGCGTTCACATTGTTAAAGCTTGTTAACGGCCTCCGTGGCGCAGTGGTATGCGTGGTGGATTTGTATAAGGGAGATTCTGGGTTAGATTCTTGGCAAGGCAGATTGAGTTTTTTCTTCATTTGTTTTTCTTGGTCTGGTTGGTGGGAGGCTTTCACCGTCGCTAATTACCACCTTACCGACAAAGACGTACCGCCAAGCGATTTAGCGTCGCAGTACGATGTGTAGACACCGAAAGGAGTGTGGATTTCATCTTACTTCTAACAAGTTAGCCCGCTTCCGTCTTGGATTGCATTTTAGGGATTGATTGGATGTTATAGGTTGACTGAGATAATGTGCTCTGCTAGGGTCAGGTTAGTAAATGAGTAGCCACACAAACTGTTCACTATTATTTATTACGCGTTGTGTCTTACTGGCTACCCGTTAACGACTAACTATACTGCGGGCAAATCCGCCCGCCGTCGCTACACATAATGCTTAGTCGACATTTCATTATAAACGTTGGTGTGTGTGTGTATACGCAGCCACCACAGCATCATCACTTAACATCAGGTGTGATAGCAGTCAAGGTCCAACTTGTAGTAGATAAAAAAATGCTGCCGGCAGACTTAAAAGTTAGACGGGAATGAGTAGCTTTAAAACGAATAAAAAAAACGATATTTCCATTTTTTTAAGCTTATTATTATTCAAGCGTGAACATGCGTGAAACATGTTTGCACTAGAAATGGTAACC
This sequence comes from Mycalesis mineus, assembly GCA_034621355.1. Classification (NCBI taxonomy): domain Eukaryota; kingdom Metazoa; phylum Arthropoda; class Insecta; order Lepidoptera; family Nymphalidae; genus Mycalesis; species Mycalesis mineus. The sequence continues at coordinate 14,775,678 of CM067896.1, forward strand.
TGGTAATTCGCATGCCATTTATGAGTTGCATCCCGTATAGAAACGAAGGCCATGCCAGCCTTCCCGATAGCCTTCATACTACGTCAAGCGTCCGATCAATGAATTTTTTAAAAGGCGTGTCTTGTGATCTGTAACTAGCTCACGGAATGTAAGATTCTTTTAGCCAACATGATCATAAAAATTCAAAATCATTTGTTTAAAGTAGGCTGTTGTATAAGCACTTTTGTAACTTCAAGTCCGTCTGTACGTAGGGACTGTCACCGGTTCGGAAGGCAGATCCTGCCGGGAAGAGAAGGCAAGACACTCAGCAATTGCTCTTTAAAAAATCAATCTTACAATTTGTATATTTTTACCCGAAAAATGCGCAGATGGAGACTTTTTTTTTTACAGCGTATTTTGAAAATATTATGTATGTATGTATCTACCATTTCAATTCAGGCACCGCACAGTCTAAATCCGTTAAACGGTTTTGGCTGTGAGGCGACGTTGAATTTGACAAAATATGTGGTAGTGACAGTGGCTTTATAAATTTTCAAAATCATTTATTTAAAGTAGGCTGTTATACAAGCACTTTTGAAACTTTAAGTTCGTCAGGTGTGTACTTTCTTCTCTTAAGGCAGATCCTAGGAAGAGAAGGCAAGAAACTGAGCAATTGCTCTTTAAAAAATCAATCTTACAATTTGTATATTTTATAATTCATAATTATGGTTATCCCGTTTTGTGTTTGGAAAGAAAAGCCTATTGCTTCAAAGAATCTTTGTCGTTAATAAAGCCATTGATTTTATAGTAACATCTACTTAATCGTTATTTACACATTTTTTGAACTTTTGTAAATGCATGTTAATTATTTATAAGCCCTTATGAGCTGAATTCAGAAAAATCCAGGATCCCTTAGAAGAGAAAATTCTAAATACTCCAACGTGTGCAGAGGTGGTGATAAATTTTTTTGCTTTTTTTTTTGACTACAAGTTAGCCCTTATTGCCACACAACTGATAAAAAAAATGATCAATTGTTGTAACACAATTTTTGAAGTTTTGAAATGCAACCCATTTCGTTTCTTAGACCTTACAGAGGGCTACATTCTTAGCGTACGTCTTTGCTCCCTTAGGGGGAATAGCCAGAGCGAACCTCTCACCTGCCAACGTGGACAAAGGTGAAGAAAATTTCTTTTTGCTCTTGAAACAATCACTATTACATTATGATCACTTGGCAGCAGGTGTGACTGAAGTGTACGTGAAAGCTGCATCTGGCTGCCGTTTCAATCCTTGACGAGGTATTGCTGACGGCTAAACCATGAGTGTTACACCACCAACTTTACAACTCTGAGCTCTCAAGCTCAATAAAAGTTCTCAGCTCAATATTGTACCGCCCAATCCAGGACTCGAATTTAGGACCTCGTGAATTGAAACCACAAGCTAAAACTGACTAAACTAGACTAGTTTACCAAGTTGACGTCCGTTTTTCAGAAAAAAAAAAAAAATATTGCAGAATCGTTGATATTAGGTAATTGTTTGAAAGCAATTCAGCAGATGAGATTAGAAAGGCTTCTTATAATGTAAAGCCTGTACTTTTACTCGATTACACCCTATCTAAGCGAAGTCTCATGTTAAACCTTATCATACTTTCTATTCGATATTATTTTACGATTTTGATACCATCTTTATGATTGCATGACGCAGATTTATTACTACCAGTGAAAATTGAAAATTAATTTGATTTTTAGAGTTATATTAACTTTGTCCGTGTAGTTTCCGTCCTCGTAGGAATATATATGCACATAAAAGTCCATGTTTCTTGACGGCCTCCGTTGCATAGATGTATGTACGGTGGATTTTCAAAACGGAGGTTCTGGGTTCGATCTCCGGCTAGGCCGGTTAAAGTTTTTACAATTGATTCAGTGGCTACTGGGTGGCTTTAGCTGTTACTAGTTACAAGATGGCAAAGACGTACCGCCAAACGTTTTAGCGTTTCGGTACGAAGTCGTGTAGAAACCGAAAGTAATGTGTCTTTTCATCCTACTCATAACAAGTTAACCCGCTTACATTTTAAACTGCATCACTTACGATCAGATGTTAAGGGCTAACTTAACTTGCAATGAATTAATACGCGTCGACTTGAGAACATCTTCCGTTTTTTCGTCCGTTAAAAAAAATTCAATTCCATTCAGCATAATCAGTTTATTATTTGCGTAGTGTAGGAGTAACAGACATTCACAAACAAACACACTTATAATATGTGATTGAGGTTTTTGTCAAATTAAATTGACTCCTAACTCAGAAAAATGAGTTATTAAGATACTTAAACAGAGCTTTTTGTAAGCGTTCGTCCAAGGTACTATAGCTATACTTATAGCCATAATTTGATTTGATTTCGTCGGTTTCCAGATAAGTAATAGTAGAATAAATCGAGTATTCATCGTAACATTCATTAGTCGATATCCACCACTCACCTTTAGCTCTGATTAAACCTTTCTATCGAATGTTTAGCATTGTCTCAACAAATCGATATCTTGCTACAACTGCTGACAACGAAGGTTCGTCATTGTTTGTTACCTCCTTTCTTCCATTCTGCTCTTCCAAAACAATAGCTCTGCTTGACCTAGTTACAGTAGGTATGTTTTATGACTGCTAACTCTATAAATTATTATTTCATTCTTTTCTAGTTTAATTAAAGCTCGAGCACAGCGTGCACTTACAGTTAATTGGAATTGACTCTACTACTCGTTTGGAAAGCAGATACTACCGAAAGAGGCAAAAGGCAACACTCGACAGTTGTTCTTTTTAAAAATACATTTTACATCTAGTGGCACCACTGACTTGTAGAGAGATGAATATCTTAGCATTCCATGGATTCACTCTGCGGGTGCCAGGTCCATCGCGTGGCTGAGAGAAAAACTCCGAACAGAGCCCGAGACTTATGACATGGGTGTAGGTTTAAGGGTACCCTTAGTGACGCGCGTTAACACTCACCTCCTCTGTTCAAGTTATTCTCCCTGCCCAGCCAATTCGGAAGGACCCTACTAGAGCAGCTTTGGACACTCGTTCCAATACGGAGCTTACTGCACTTCTAGTAAGGCCAAGGTCTTTTAGCAGGTTATAGAGAGACTTCGCTGGTGTACCCCTCGTACGCACTTCTACCGCTCATAAACTAACCACATAGCCATTTTTGGTTAGTTCATTAGTAAGATCATAATATTTATTCACTTTGAATACATGGTCTTTAGGGATGTTTGTTTCCCACGGCACTGTGAGCTCAACGAGTACTATATACGTTTGATTTGTTTGTGTTGTTTGATGTCGAAATAGGTCTTCCGGGATTTTATAGTGCTTTTCATACGTATCCATAACTTTTTTTAGATCCACGAATTTTTGTACTTATTGAATTCGAATTTGTGCATGGAATGGAAAGCTGGTCATTGGTCATACTTCCTAAATCTACATAACTGTAGATTTGCTTTATCTGAACATGCATTTTGCTTTTAATAACTTTAAAAATCAGTTTATTACATTTCTTTATATATAATCCCGTTCGAGAAGATTAATAGAGAAACGCTAATCGTCACAAAAATCAATGAAAGTTTCCTAGTCAAAACTTTCTGCCGAGACGTCAGATTATAATTTGATTAATTCTATGCGATAACTTAACTTTTTCTCAATACATTATCGTACTTTCAACGGCGACTCATTATTCCTAACGTAGCCAACTGTAATGAAATGTGAGAGGAGAATTATCTCAACAATTGGCCGCTAATCCGTTTTGTATATCGACACCCTCGATCTTGACTCCGGTAAGCCACAATTTATCTTATAGTGCCTTGAGTTTAACCACATTGTGTTCGAAAGTTGAGTATCTCACGCGATTGTTTGTTTATTTATCCTTTGACTACGGTGTAACGACTGCTGTACATGTAACAATAAACGTATGGTCACGGAATAAGCTCTTTGTAAAAGCGCTCGGACCGCGAAGCCGATTAAATAAGCTTAGTCCTATTATTTCTACCGCAAAGTAGCATTGTTGGGTTCGGGTTTTAAAACAGTATGCCGGACGAAATCTCAAGCGTCTGCTAGAAGTAGTAAAGTTGCTTCCCACTGTCCGGTCCCTCTGTAGGGACGATTAGGTCTCTTTAATTATGCAAATTATTTGGCGTGGTATTTATATAGCGTAATAGATAGAGGAGATCAAGAGAAAGATTTATACATGTAATTTCATGAAAAATTTTGTTCAGGATTTTACGCGGATGAGCTCAAGTTAAAAACGTGAAGTTTGCGAGTGTGACTCTACAGCCTTTCACAGGATCGAGAGCTTTATAGAAGGGACTACTCTTGCCAAAAGGGTGTGTAGTCTGAAGTTGTGCTGGAGTGAGATGTCAGTTAAACAAACACACTTTTCTTACACATCTGCAGAGCACATTTGACTAAAACTCATTCAACAAAATTTGTTCACATCGCATTTGTTTGCTCTGTTACGTCCACAAAAAGAATTTATTTTCTAACATTTAGCAGGTTTTGTCAAAAACGTGAAATGTTTAGGAAAAATTAACTTGCGCAAGCCGAGTCTCGGGTATCAGGTAGACTGTAATAGGATTAAAAAGTTGGCTATGATTGCCTTTCTCTGATGTTCTGATACACCAGTGAGCGGTCGCTTCCAATCAGAATTAATAAAGTAATTAAAATTGTGCAACGATTAATTAGATGAATAAATCTAGACACGAGCTCTTTGTACTTAATTTAAGTGTGGTGAAAGTTTATGATTTTTAATTATGGTCGTTGGAACCGAAGAAGATACTTGATCTCTGTAGCACTTGTTGATTAAAATCTGGATTTCTCAATGAAAAATTCGTTCCTTTTTACTTCGATGTTTTAAATAACATTTTTATTTTAAGCTTTCAAATGTTAATTTTAGTAGCCTTTATTTGACAAAATATTTTTTTACACTTCAGACTGATCCAGACAGCATTAAAATTTTTAACAAAAAATTGAACCGACTCAAAACGCACTAAAAAGTAAAAAATAACTATGTCATTTAGTTGCTTTAATTTACTTAAGAATATCTATGAAGTCGGTGCCAGCAAGTCTAAGGAACGTACGATACGTAGTAAAGCAGTTTGTGGGTTCTATAAGTGATGTCCTTAAAGTAGAAACGTTGGATGGCATCGACTCCTCGGTTCCAACGACCATAATTAAAAATCATAAACTTTCACCACACTAAAATTAAGTACAAAGAGCTCGTGTCTAGATTTATTTTACTTTTTAGTGCGTTTTGAGTCGGTTCTATTTTTTGTTAAAAATTTTTATTTCTTACTTTTTAGTGATTTATAGCCATGTAACGTACTCGTACTATACTGTCATAGTATATTATACGGCACTTGTAGCCAAAAAGCTACCTATACCGAGACAAAAACCGAAATCGCTGTAAGTATGCCTCCAAAATTTGAAGAGTTCCTTCAATTTCCCCAGGATATCATCATCAGATCCTAACATGATGACAATGGGACCATCTTGGATGTATGCCCTTTCTAATAAAAAAAGAATTATCAAAATCGGACAACTCTGTAAAAAGTTATGCGTGGTCATACATAAAAAAAATATATAAGTATATACGTGTCGAATTGACAACCTCCGTTTTTTTTCGTCAATTAATGAAAATATATGGAATTGAAACCAATTATATTTTACGCTATATCTTTATTAGATTCGGCAATCCTCACAATCCATTCATCCAATCATCGTTTTTTTACCCGACTGCGTCAGAAGGAGGGTAATGTTTTTCGAGCGTATGTATGTATGTCCATTTCTTCGGCACGCGCTACAGCCTAAACGGCTGAACGGATTTTGACATGTGAGGTGTCGTGTGAATTCGGCTAAATTGTAGAAGTGACATAGGCTATATGAATTTTCAAAATGGCGGCTGTAAATAGGGGAAAAAAGTGGGGTTATGTGCAATTTTTTCTTCTATCTTAGCAATATGGATATCAAATGAAAGGTCGTAAAAAGACCATTTTAAAAATATAAATATCATATCATGTTCATATTACTGTTATAACAAAAAATGACAAAAAGTGTACCAAGTGTACCGTCTTATTTCTATACCACAAATTAAAACTAAAAAGTCTCAAATAAAATTATTATTATAAAAACAAAAAACCCAACTGCTTAGAAGTTATGAACTAAAAAGAGAAAAACAAGGATCACTATATCTATATAAAATTCTAAATACTTTATGGTGCTGCAGGCGGGGACAAACGTAGTTTTGGTAGGTCTTTCTATCCCAGGTACTAAACTATTTTGTCCACACCTGCAGCACCATAAAGTTTTTAGAATTTTATATAGATATAGTGATCCTTGTTTTTCTCTTTTTAGTTCATAACTTCTAAGCAGTTGGGTTTTTTGTTTTTATAATAATAATTTTATTTATTTCTCAGATGCCTCTTTTTTCCTGATGGTTGGAAATGGTTTCTGTTAACTTCTCTTATCTGTGACATGACGAAACAGATTTTTGATGGTCTAGTAATCATCTATCTCCGAATAATATTTTGTAGGCGGATTTCGCCTTTGGAAGGAACCCTCTTGCCCACATAACTAGATCATCGAATAACAAGTCTGGTAAAAAGAACCTGTGGTTTCAAAGGCAGTTTCTCAATATCTTGACATCTACCAAAACTTTTGTTTCCTCTATACTTTCCCACTTTAAAATACAGAACGTACAATTCCTAATTTGTTTAATTATCCAGAAGTTGCCTAAGCTTCTGCATCAGAGTCGGTGCCAAACTGCAGGCCACGCTCTGATTACGTATCGAGACGTGTTGGCGTCTTTTGTATTGATTCGCTTGACCTTGCAACGTTTACGTAATTTCAATTGGGGCTTTCGTTCTTGTCTCTGCAGTGCCAACTCTTTTCACACCAGTCTTTATGTTTTCTATTCTATACTTACAGCCACGCTGCAGGTTAATACGTAGTAGCGGATTTTGTCCAATAGCTCGCCTTTAGGTACAGAGAGAGTATAGTTATCTAATTAGCTTAAGATTACAAGGTCATGGTTTCGAATTTTGGGCTACGCATTTGAAAACACTAAAATTTTTAATTGTAAAGCTTATGGGTTATGGTAATCGTTAAATTTTTTTGATGTTGAAGGAAAAGTAGTTAAAAAATATCATTAAAAATTGTTTTAACAAAAAATAGAACCGACTCAAAACGCACTAAGAAGTAAAATATAAATGTGTCATTTAGTTGCTTTAATTTACTTAAGCATATCTATGAAGTCGGTGCCAGCCAAGTTTAAGGAACATTTATTTCACGTAGTAAAGCAGTTTGTGGGTTCTAGGTAACGTCCTTAAAGTAGAAACCTCGGCTAGCACCGACTCCTAGATATGCTTAAGTAAATTAAAGCAACTAAATGACACAGTTATTTTTTACTTTTTAGTGCGTTTTGAGTCGGTTCAATTTTTGTTAAAAAATTTTATTTCTTACTTTTTAGTGATTTATCGCCACGTGACGTACTCGTACTATACTGTCATAGTATATTATACGGCACTAGTAGCCAAAAAGCTACCGATACCGAGACAAAAACCGAAATTGCTGTAAGCGTGCCTCCAAAATTTAAAGAGTTCCTTGAATTTCCCCAGGATATCATCATCAGATCCTAACATGATGACAATGGACCACCTTGAAAGTATGGCCTTTCTAATAAAAAAAGACTCTGTAAAAAGTTATGTGTGGGTCATACATAAAAAAAAACAAATATACGTGTCGAATTGAGAACCTCCTCCGTTTTTTTTCGCCGGTTAATAAAAAATATTTAAATATGTGATTAGTGGTAACAGAATTCTAAAGATTAATTTAACCTACATTTTTTAGATCAGGTTCTAACACGATATGTTCGGTGTTTGACCTCTCACAAGGGCGAAGGGTGAGCTTGTATGAAAACTATGTAGTTAATTTATGAATAACGATTATTTTGTTGTGCATCGTCATTAGTCCCAAAGTTTGGCAGAGGCGTTACTAAATAGTAGGGATTGTAACAGTTTGATGGAATGAATACTGTCGTGTTTATTTATTATATTACTTTTCTTGTTTATGTTTATTTGATTTATTGCCAGCTCGCCGTGGTTCATAACTAATGAAGAAATCCACCGCAATCTACAAATTAGTACCATAAAAGAGGAAGTGCGGGAATGATCGCAAAAATATAAGAAAAGACTCCGCAATCATCCCAATATACTGGCAAATAGACTGCTGACAGACGTTTGTCCGAGGCGTCTTAAACGAAAATCTATACTCGACCTGGACAGCCGAAGCTAGGAGTGACCAAGTGAGCGCCGACTCCTAATGAGGATCGATCTCCACAAGACATGATTCTCGCAACACATTTGCTTAAAGTCCTGGGACTGGTCGCAGATTTGACGTACAAGAGAAAAAAAATGTTTATTCCAATCTGAAGGAACAGCACATGAGACCTAATAGCTTGTGATTGAGTCCTTCCTCATTTTCTTCTGTAGGCTTCTATCAAAGATTGGTAGGCAAATATAGAGTTCGAATGGCCGGTATGTGATGATCCATACACTCAATCGTCTAGTAACAAAGCGAAACTTTCTTATGTTTTCTTCGGCCTAGTTTGAGAAATTATGTTGCCATTCCCGACTTTTAATTTCCTGGCAAACCTTTTGTCAAGTTCCTAGCAGTGCTATTGCATATTTACTTCTTATCCTATGTAGGCTAGCAAACTTTCAGCTTTTATAAAAAACGAAAACTTGATCTTCACAGACTTGAACTGTAGTTAAAAAGATTTAAAGGAGCAGCAGCAGGGGATCGCATTGTAGGACATGTTCCATGTATTCTGCAAATATCTTTGTCTTAATAGTGAAAGGAATTTCACCACGTTATCAATTTTAATAAAAAAATATTCCAACATATTATATTTGTATGTGCATAGAGAAGCTTTTGTGTCTATTAATCTAGCTAATTGCTGGCTAGATGTTCATAACGGGCAAGTTTTTTGTTTGCTGTTTCAATACTAGCTTCATGATTCACATTCGCCTCTCCCTGTGTATGTGTGTGTGCGTGTTGCACAAATGCGCGTGCGTGTATGCGTTAAATGCAGGGGTGGTCACCCCCATCTATGAAATAGAGCAGTGCTGTGAGTCATGCGATGTTCTTGTTTTTATTTTCTGTTGTGGCATTCCAATTATTACAATGTATAAATATTTAATCCGCTTCTTAGGAAAGATGCAGTGGTTATTAAAATTAGGTTAATGATGAAGGAATAAATCTTGAATGAAGTGACTGATTTTATAAATATTAATTTATGATATCGTTACGTTACTTAAAACTCGAATTACAGGGTTTTATTTTAGACTTAGCTCAGTTTATTTGTTATCAAACTAAGCCTCGTTGCAATAAACGATTTGAATATTCTCAATGGTGTCACTTTTATTTGTATTTGATGTTAAAATTTTTATGGTGTACATACGTAAAAAACATGTCAAAACCAAAAGGACGAGTTATCTCTTCTATCAATATCTATTTTACTTATTATTATTGTAACGACAACTTAGATCAGTTATCTAATAGATATAGCTAGATATACATAAACTAATATACATGAATAAACTATTTAATAGTATATGATAATAAGCATTCGGGGTTGTGTTTATTGGCTTTTCAGGTTTGAGTAGTTTCAGGTGCTCAAGTATTGGTTTTTACTTTTAAAGAAATTACTATTATTATTCAAAACATAGAATTTGTAGTACTTACTAATAATGTCATACCATACGGACAATATCGAGTACTAAAGCTAGTTGTAAATATCAGTGTTACAATAACCCCGTTATCAATGTTCTTTATTATTATCTAACTATACTATTATCCGTAATATCCACACGCGGACCAACAAGGTAGTATTTTTTTATCTTTAATCTATCGACTCGATGAATGCCCGGCGCCATTGCGTGCGCCTCACTATCCTGCCACTTCGAGTCGATTTGCTTTAGTACGCATTTCGACTCGGTAGGGAGTGGTTGTGTCGCGGGCGCTCCCAAAAACCGGTGTTTAAATAATCGGTGTGGAAAATACGCGTCCATTTTTCACCGTCCTTAAGTTTTCTACCACTGGAAATTAGCTTTTAGCTTATACCTAGGTGGTTATTCAACGGTGTTTCAATACATAACAGTTTTTCCAATACCACGGTCTCGTGTGTTTCTATTAGAAATCTAGTGAGCTAATCCAATATAAGGTGTTAATGTAATCATCGATACAGCAATCTCGGTTATCGGTCAATTAAATGTAGTTGCAGTTTACATTCTTTTTACATATCTATAAGAAAGTTTTTATCGTAAATAGGCTTTTGGGGAAAAACTATATCATGATTGGTGTTTTCATGATTATTGTTGATTGTTGTAAAATCCATACTAATAGTGGTTTGTAATGCAATGACGTGTCTGAACATATTGGTCATCCTAGATATTCTTAGTAACAAATGGGTGAATTCACTCATATCATCGAAATTTAATATATATAAAAATATATTTCAAGAAAAATATAATAACTTCATTTCTTTTAGCATATACCTATCGCCTATTTACACTGTTCAAGTAGCTCTATCCAATACGGTATTTCCACAGTCTTGGAATACATATTGGGCAATTAAAATATACTTGCACTTTTACACGCCTTGCTCTGTAATTAAACTGCTGTAGCTGTCGTACATTTAGGGCAGGTATATATCATCCCAGAACACGGATATACTTTTACTTATTTCCATCTATTTCTGTTCAATTAAGCAAATAAATAATTATATAGGTTAAACTTACTATTACAGAATTTAAAACATTTAACATGTCCACAGCCAGAATGGTAGGTGTGACTCAAGAAATATAGCCAACTCTAGCAAAATCAGCACTTTAACTAAATATACTAACTAAGCTGATTCATTCATTGAACAATTTCGCTGTAAACGCTGTCCACAATATTTAATTAGAGATATGAAAATAACTTTTGAATTTTTGTCAAAAATATAAACCATTGTGGATCTGCTGCTTCACTCTATTATCCCTGATTCTGATTTTTTGTTGGAGCTAATCAGGAGTAGTATCTTATACTATTATGTATTCAGTGGTAATACGAGTGTTATACATATTTTTTGTAGCCGGTGTATTTCTATGCACAATAGCTTTAACTTGTATGCCTCAACTTAATGATGTGTTACTTCTATATCCTGCTCTGTTGAAGACAATAGTTGTTTTGCTGGTTCGTTCTTACGTACGTAACTATTACTGTACAAGTAAAAACTTTTCATCAATTTTTATACGCTGGAGTAAAGCTCGTACCACTTACGTGCCGTTGGAAGTGCCGTGCCACTAGAATGATGTGAATCCGGCTTATAAATAGCCGTTTTGTGTACCTTTATATCGATTTCAACTTTGTTTGTAGCGTTGACCGCTTTGTACTGTGAAGGCCTGAAACGTTTATTCGCATGTTGAATTTCAATTACATTAAATGCTCCTTTGTTCAGTTTTTGACCGACTTAATAAAATAGAAGTATCAATTTTTTTTGCACTTAAATGTTATGTTCGTGCCTTATTGTTTATAGTTTCTTTTCTCATCAATGTAATTTATAAAGCAATTAATGTTTTGATGATAAAGGATTCAAAATGAACATCATTTCTCATTGAAGCAACCGATTTTGCCTGTGACATATCCTAATTTAGTTATTTATTTATTTAATTCGATTCTCATCAGAGCTCGGTTTTGATATTTATTTTTTTATTTTTGGCAGTGGTAGTTACCACCCTGTGGCAATTATCCGATACTAAAGCACGTTGAAAGTTAGGGCCTCAGGGGTACGGATTATTATCAATCCAAGTTTCAGAATTTATAGTTAACACGCTTGTGTGTATCTTGTGGCGCTACCCAAAAACAAATAACTATTGATATTATTTTTGTCTTTGCGAATTAAGGAAAAGTTGCTAAAATCGTTGCAAATATATCACCTTATTAATTTATAGTCCTACTTTATCGATGTATGATAGTAATGGTTCACAGTATGTGAGTCAACGAATTCTTGCGTATCGTGAATTTAATATCTGCCCACTTAGCATTCTTATTAACGCTCTGTTTGTCTTCAGTTGTAATGCACTTTGATGCACAACGCAAAAAAGTAACAACGGTCCAGATTCATGATATATTATATAGATTTCAAATCCTAACTAATATTATAAATGTGACTTGTTTCACTTACAACTACTCAAATTGAATATATATTCACATATATATGTATTCATTTTGAAAGCTTAAGACCTATTTCTTAGGCAGTTGATTAGATATTAATAAATATGACATTCAAAGCTTGAAATTATGCCGTGCATTGTTATATTCACATATATATTTATTCAATTGGGGTACAAGTATTCTCGAAATTATATCGTGGATTGTTATATATATAGGTAATACATTTTTCAAAGACAGCTTGGCTTTGTTTGTGATTGTAATGTCGACAAACAGAAGTATGACGATCACCTTTGTATAAGCAATTGAAGGAGCTGAAAAGCAGAAAATCAAGTCTTCCTATTATCCAATTGTAACCTTTTATAGTAAAATTTTTGGTAACAAGGAAATCGTCAGTTGATTATACTTTTGTACTGAATATAATGTTCATGTAGTGTTTTTAATCTCTTGTAATTTTAAATTCTGTCATTAAATTCTTTATCCGGTAGCGTGACCAATGTGCAATGACATTTGCGCTAATGTTGAAGAAATCTCTACCTTGCTGCTTTGGTATACAGTTGATTGTTTAATGCTCTAATTGTATCTTCACAGAATGCTTTTTACACTGCTTGAAAAAGCAAAAATGCAGCTACATTAATTTCAAATGATAATTGTTAGATGACTATGTAAAATACCTAGGTCTCATTACACTGTTATAATACTATGTAGAGACGTCCATAAAATTTTTGTCCAACCATGTATAGGTGAGTCATATGATCGTTAACTACATTAGAATGATATCATAATATACAGAGTGCCCCATCTTTACAGTCTCTCATTAACTCAGAAGCTATAGAAATTTCACATTATCACCATATTCACCAAATGTTATTCGTATCCATCATTCATACCATCAACGGATTTTGACATGTGAGATGTTTGAATTTGACAACTTCGTGGCAGTGATATAGGCTATATATTTTTAATACGGAGGTCCTGGGTTCGATTCCCGGCGGGGCAGATGTGTGATTTTTCTTAATTTGTCATTGGTCTAAATTAAAGGTTGGTGAAAGACCTTTCGCAAATATAAATATCATGTCTTGTTTCTATTGCCGTTTTAACAAAGACTGCCGCCAAGGATTTAGCGTTTCGGTGCGATGTCGCGTAGAAACCAAAGGAGTGTTGATTTCATAAACAAAAAACTCTCCTAACAAGTTGCCCGCTTCCCTCTTAACTTCATCATAACTCAACATCAGGTGTGATAGAATAATAACTTTGTAGTTCATAAACTAGAAAAGAAAAATTTTTGACATTATCACCATATTACTAAAGTAACATATAACTGTAGACTGTTGATTTGTAATTCACTGGATTGCACTTCATACAGCAATTTCATTATAGTTACGCAATTCATAAAAAATTCTCTAAACGCTACCTCGTTCCAACCCCATTTAGTATTCCTCATAATGGTCGAGACAAGATAGTTGCATGCGGTATCCTTAGAATGCAATAAATGCGAATTTTATATGTAGCTGAAGCATTTCTTCCTTTGCACGATTTTGTGTCTGATATAAATTCTGCACTGCTCGCTTCTTTCTCGCCACAGATTTATTATGTATCGACTATCGATCTAATGAAGCGAATCTCGCTTCCGACTTGTTCGGGATTGCAATCATCTTGCCCTATTTCATTTGAGGCTCAAATTGGATTCCAGTTGAAAACTCGTTTCCGTATCTACTTCTTCAACTTTAGTGTTCTTATTTTTCTTTAGAATCGCCTTGAGCGTGAATAGCTCTTGTTTTCGTATCTACGTCTTACTCTTTGATGTACTTATTTTTCTTTTAGAATTGCATTGAATTCAGAAAATGCTCTTCATAGTGAACTTTTGTAGAGCTACTTACTTTTCAAAGGAGATGATCCATTTCAGCTTCACTCATGTACCACATACCATTAAAATGGAAAAAAATACAAGAATTTTATTAAGATTAAAATTAGTGAACGAAAAGAACTAAATAAAACGTTGGTTAAAAATGAAATTCCTAGTTTTTGAGGTATTAAAAGATGGCGTCTTTCTAATATTAGTCTGTAGGTGATAGAGATGCGGTGACATTGATTTGTCAAACACAAAATATGTCATTTTTGACAAGTCTTTTCTACCGTGTTCCGCGCTTTGTTTTTAGCTATAATATATTTTAGACAGACATCTTAGCTATAATAAGAACTAAACTCAATATATTAATCTGATTATTCAGTAATCCGTTAGGTACCTATGCCTAACCAGTAACCATCAAATCAAATGGACCATACGTCAATAAACACTAACAGCAAAAGTCAAAACAATATCAATCCGCCACCTGCAGAATGTCTACCATAGATAATATAACTTATCTAAGATCCGCCATGATTATACGTAAAGTATTGCATTGTTTTGGAGAGAATAAATAATATTTCGCCCAAATAAAAGTGAATTCGGAGATTTGGCTAATCAAAACTAGATTATTAATACATGTAGTTTTTTTCAACTTATGTACAGAAAGTGAGTCTGTGCTCCATACAATTTTGGACCATCTCCTTTCTTAATATTTTAAAATGAAGCGATCTATTTTAAATTCATCGTAAAATGTATTTAATTATATCAAATATATATTTATAATAAGAAATCTAAAGATTATAATTATCTTTAGAATTTCATACGAATAATGACAAATGATAATATTTCTTGTAACTATCCATTAATTAATTAAAACTCTCTCTCCCTCTGCAGTCGTTCCTTCATACGTGGTACGATCGTAGTCCTGGTAGAATCCCAACCTCCCTCCCTAACCTCTAATATTAAAACTAAGAGGTTCAAAAACGCAAACTAACCAACAATAACAGCCATCTATATACAATATTCAAGCATAGCTGATATACTAAGCATCTTTGTCGTTCGCAAAACATCTTGTCTAATTTTAGAAATTTGATTTGATGGTGTTACAACGGTCAATATAACCCAAACATAACTCTGCTCTTAAAATAAATTGGCCGCGGTGGTAAATGGTTCGCAGTTGTTAATATCCAGCATCTGACCCATTTTGTCTCGTTCTCGTACTATTGAGACTAATGGCTTGCTAATCGACGCGCCTGCTGCTTTAATGTTCTCCTAATTGAATTTAATAATAGGTAATAATGGATGTTAAGTGTCTAAGTAAGATTAACTACTATTTTTACTTGCCTGAACTTTAAAAGTATTTAATGAAAATAAATTAATTGCATTTGAATAGACAAAATCGAAAGAATTAGAAAAGTAAATAACATTAATTACTAGATCTAGCACATTCATTTTTAAAGCCTTTTTTTCAATCTAGAGTTAGACTTAGACCTAAGACTCTCATTGCTAAATTGCACTGGGATTTCACTAACTTCTGGTTTTGGTTGCATTGAATACACTTTTTCAATAAATAACGCATATTAAAATTACCGTAATTTTTCGTACACACGTCAACGTTCTACAATAAAAAGCTTAGAATAATTACGAACATTATTCAGTTATAAACCAGAAATGAATTAGGATTTCTAAAATCTTGACAGGTATTCAATACCAATAAATAACCACCAGTTAAGTTGTTGTGATAGCAACTCAATTACGTTTTAAAGAGATATTTCATGGTTGGTAAAGTTGTATAATATTTAAAATGTATCTTTTTTTGTCATTTCTCTAGTTACTGTGGAAATTCAATTACTTAATATTAGTTCTGTACCGTTATATATCTTTTGCATTTTTAATTAACCTGAAATATTGTTGTTCCAAAGACACATTTCTTTAACTTTTGGTATGCGAAATTTCTTGTCTATTTGCAAAAAGACCTTTAACAAAAAAACAAAATTTTTTATATCTGCTACTTGTGTGTAAGCATAGAAAAACTTAGACTCAGTAGTTGCGTGTTCTAGGCCCATTCGTATTATCGTAGATATGCTAACATTTATTACTTACTCACTCGCAAAACGTTTGTCAGGCGCTTGTTTATATATTAAAAACTGTGCTTGCGTTACCAACGAAATCAGATTTGTAAATGAATAGATATTTGCCACTGATTAACCCATTTTATTGTTGACAAGTATTCTTGCGTTCTAAATTTCTAAAAATTATGGCATTGGCCCGGTTTATTGCTACTTTCCACGAGGTTGTAGTCAAATTGATGATGTATATTGAAATTTATTCGAACCTAAAAGATAACACTACTGTTGAATGTTTTAGTATTGTGTTAAATCTAGCATGAATTGCAAAGTCACGAAGTAATTTTGAAGTTTTCATTATTGTACAATATTTTTTTTTTGGTCTTTCGAACGTGTTTTAATTCATATAAAAAATTTTAAATAAAAATAGAACCGATTCAAAACGCACTAAAAAGTAAAAAATAACTGTGTCATTTAGTTGCTTTAATTTACTTAAGCATATCTATGAAGTCGGTGCCAGCCAAGTTTAAGGAACCTTTATTTTACGTAGTAAAGCAGTTTGTGGGTTCTAGGTAACGTCTTTAAAGTAGAAACCTTGGCTGGCACCGACTCCTAGATATGCTTAAGTAAATTAAAGCAACTAAATGACATAGTGATTTTTTACTTTTTAGTGCGTTTTGAGTCGGTTTTATTTTTATTTTAAAAAATTTTATTCTTACTTTTTAGTGATTTATCGCCACGTATTGTACTCGTTCTATATTGTCATAATATATTATACGGCACTAGTAGCCAGAAAGCTACCGATACTGAGACAAAAATCGAAATCGCTGTAAGGGTGCCTCCAAAATTGGAGTTCAATTTCCCCAGGATATCATCATCAGATCCTAACATGACAATGGGACCATCTTGGAAGTGTGCCCTTTCTAATAAAAAAGAATTATCAAAATCGGACAACTCTGTAAAAAGTTATGCGTGGTCATACATAAAAAAAATTTACGTGTCGAATTGGGAACCTCCTCCGTTTTTTTTCGTCGGTTAAAAACATTCATAGAAATCTGTAATTAATTACTGCTAATAGTGTACATGAAAGCAGACTTAATACCGAGGGTGAGGTACTCAACGCTCTTAAGAAAATTAGTTCTTTGACAGAATCCTAGACGTGTGTAAGTATGATCCAATTAGTCGAATGCTGTACAAGTTACCGTAAAACCTTCGGCTAAAAACGTCTGCAAAGGCGGTCAACTTTTACACGTAACTTTTTAAGATTAACATAGGTCCATTTTTAATTTTTAACCGACGAAAAAAAACGGAGGAGGTTCTCAATTCAACACGTATATTTTTTTTATTTTTTTATTTATGACCACGCATAACTTTTTACAGAGTTGTCCGATTTTGATAATTCTTTTTTTATTTCCCATTGTCACCATGTTATGGATCTGATGCTTAGCTTTTTGGCTACTAGTGGCATATAATATACTATGACAGTATAGTACAAGTACGATACGTGGCGATAAATCACTAAAAAGTAAGAAATGAATTTTTTTAAATAAAAATAGAACCGACTCAAAACGCACTAAAAAGTAAAAAATAACTGTGTCATTTAGTTGCTTTAAATTACGTAAGCATATCTAGAAGTCGGTGCCAGCCAAGGTTTCTACTTTAAGGACGTTACCTAAAACCCACAAAATGCTTTACTTACTACGTAAAATAAAGGTTCCTTAAAGTTGGCTGGCAATGACTTCATAGATATGCTTAAGTAAATGAAAGCAACTAAATGACACAGTTATTTTTTACTTTTTAGTGCGTTTTGAGTCGGTTCTATTTTTATATCATTTCATTTCATCTTTGTATTTAACTGATGATTGCAATAAAATTTATACAGATTCTGTTTGCTAAATAACGTTGTTTGTACATCATGAAATTCTTTAGCAGTTTGTTTCTAAGATGGATCGATCTATCAGTAGTTATGTATTTAGTTAAGATTTAAATTAAACACTATTAACACTAAGTTCGAAGTAAGATCTGAAGGGAGATCTTTGCCCATTATCTTACCGACTCCTTTAGGACTAACTTTTCGCTGGCTTATTTGGAAAAAAAGAATATTGTTCATGTCAAAAATATGAATTTTTAACTGAGCAATTTGTTCTGCTTTCATCAGCGTGCTATGTAAATTATGATTTTTTCTGTATAGAACAAAAGATGAACAAATTCATCTGTTGCCTACTTATTAAAATTTTATAAAATAATCCATTTTGTACCAACATTTTTTAATAACTTGATTCTGAATAGTTAAATTTGATTAAAAAAAATCTTGCTTCTGCAACATTTATTTCATTCTTGTTCATTGTATCGTGTTTTTCTCATATGTATTTAGATTTCGATAGAAGAAGGAAGAATCTTAACTCGCGATACATTAATAACTGTATTTATTAACTTAAAATATTTTTGAGAACTGGAATGATTACATCCTTTTAAACCTTTTCTAACATGTAACCTTGCTAATATGTACACTGACATTTGGTGAATCCAGTGTTCATCCATTCCATCTTGTTTAAAAACTGTTATTTAATCATTCGTAAATTAACTGATAGACAAAAAGTAGTAGTTAACCCTAATGAAAACAGTGAAATTGTAAGTACGGAAAACTAGTTGAAAAAATAACTAATGCCCATGAAAACCAATCATAATAAGATCGTTATTCCAAAGACTGCCTTTCCATTTCAATTTACTTAATTGAAATGGCATGTATACACAATATATGTAGGTTCTGAACTAAGGAACTGTAAATATGTTATTATACAGAGAAATAATAGTAAATGTAAATAAATATTACATAGTGTTTGTTTAACTCATATGTCGCTGATTAGAGAATCATGACTTCGTCCTTGTAAATATTGTTTTTCTGTATGGAGGTATTACGTCACACACTGAATCGGAGGCAGGGGTTCGATAAAGTGTTACATTGTGTGACAAGGGATGAGAGGGCTTTCTAATTTTGGTGACGTCGCATTTTACACTCCGAATGTCATTGAGCCCTTTGAAAAATTATGCGTATATACTAAAGCCAAACTCGATTGAGAATGCTTGTCAACAAACAAATTAAAAATGAAGGTAGAAATCACTAGTCATTTTACACCTATTTTTTTTAATTAAGTATTTAATGACGAATTCATAAAAATAAATTAGATTAGTAAGCCCAAAACTAATTAATATATTCGATATCTATTAAATAAGATTTTTTAAAATAACAAAACATAATTTTAAATTTATCAGGCATAAAATGTGTGCATTATCTACCTCCATTTTAAATTTGTTTGTTGACAAGCGTTCTCAATCGAGTTTGTATTATTCACTATTATAAATTTTTCAAATACTTTATTTACCTAATGTAGATTTTATTTTAAAATTATTTAATGAAAGTTAATCTTATTTCGGTCCGCTGCGAAGCGACAAGGAAGAAAGGGGTAAAAAAATCTTAAAATTGGGTAACGTAATTTATCGATTGCCGCTATGTGTCGATGTATAGATTTTAATAACGATATCAAAACAAATAATGCCATTGGAACTGTATCAAAAACAAACAAACAAATCTCACTCACAACACAAGACAATGATCTAAAGGGATCAACGACACACCAACCACCGCGATGCGTAGGAGTTGGTCTATTTTGATTCTGATTATATCTTCGTCCCGTTTTCGCATAGCGATATTGATAACCACCTCTCTGTCTGACGTGGATTGTGCAATAATTGGCATCAAATGTTATGTATTTTTTCGGATGTGTGCCAAAAAATACACGTGCAATGCAATAATTATGTTTAAAAACTTCTCGTTATTTATTGTATAGTAATATTTTAGTCTTCTTTATTATAAAAAGTAATTAAACCAACTAGCTTATATGTACTATACTATGCAATCAATATTGCAGATGTAGATCATTGTGGTAATCAATACATGCATTACAGTTTTCAATTATTCAGATCACCATCCAGTATTTACGTTAATAAAGTTAACAAGATCTGCAGTTTCTTGTTTCAATATTTATCGACACATTAAAAACACAATACATACATATATCTTATTTAATTGGGTATTTGACTCAATTTATTTTATTAGTTTATTATAAACTAGGATAAAAATAATAACGTACACTGAAAAAATAATAAAAATCCGATAAAGATCTGCAAAGTTACAGCCACTTAAATGTTTGGAGTAGGGGTCTTCTGTCCTTTTCTCACAAAACGAATATTTGGACTAAGTCACTGTGGTGTGACGTCACATCACAGTTATGGCTGTCTCCGTCTAATCAGAAATATTCAAATGCTTATAACTTTTTATTTATTTGATCAATTTAATTAGTTTTATCATATTTTATTTGTTACAGAATCAAGTTCCAAACAATAATTTTAAATTTAGTTTTCATTAGTGTCAAATACCCAATTCTTTTTAATTCTTAATTTATTTATTTTAATTATTTTATGTTAGCTTATTGTTTTCTTAATTACATTTAGTACAACTGTAACTGTAACGGATTGTTTATAACAGCGTTTTTATAATTTCAATGGGTTTATTATTTCAATAAAACGTGAAATTAAACGGTGAGCTTCGTTCTGGTTTATAGCGTGAACGAACTACCGATCGTGACTCTATGACATGACTCGTAAAATTCGCAACGTAATATTGGTTTTATTTGAAAAAATTGCTAGATTCAATTTTGATTCGTTTCGCTTTGCTTCCGATTATTTGTATGGTGTAAAAATATTTTTGGTAGGGACACTTGCGTTATACAAATATTGTTACTGTTAATCTATATCTTATTAGTTTTGTTGTATCTAAAGTTGCAGAGGTTTTTAAAATAGCAACTCTCTCTATTTTTACTCCACTTTTTACCAAATGCATTCAATTATTTATATATCCCTATAATGTTACGAACACACGATTTTTCGGAATATTATTCGCCTATTTCGATAAGTTCTTGTTTGCTTTATAACGTAGTTTCTTTATTTTACCGTTTTGATTTAGTTATTGAAGTTTAGATAAAAACTCTTATCTGAAATTTAATTTCATGGTTATTTAATGTTCGAGAACGTTAAATTTTTCGTTTAAATTCCCTTTCTATATTTTTTTATTGAACAAATGTGTGGAATTATTTTTCTTACTTCATTATTGTTAAACATTTGTCTACTTAGGGCGTTATTAGGTTCATTTTTATTTTGTTTGGACACTTCTCCATAATTTTAAGCTAATGTCATAATAATGTCAAAATTACAAATGCCAATTTCTCATTTTCGTCGTATATATAAACAATCTACTTAAATAGCCTTTTGAATGTGTACAGGTGCCGGGTTTTGATAATAAACTTACAATAAACAGTTTTGATATAATTATAGACTCTCAATAGTGTTACTGTGATACTGTTGAATGTGTGTGTGAGCATAGTGCAGTGGGATGGATAGTACCTGTTAGCGAGCACAACGTACGATGTCGAAGACCCTAAACGCCTACAGAATGTGAGTATACACACCATGACACTATAGACTTCGGTCGCAGCTAGCTACCACACTTATATATTCCTAATATATAGTTCATTCGCATTAAGAACGCGGTGACTCATTATTTTTCAGCCCCGCCGCCTAACCAATCAAATCTTTTTTTTTAACCGACGAAAAAAAACGGAGGAGGTTCTCAATTCGACACGTATATTTTTTTATGTATGACCACGCATAACTTTTTACAGTGTTGTCCGATTTTGATAATTCTTTTTTTATTAGAAAGGGCGTACATCCAAGGTGGTCCCATTATCCTCATGTTAGGATCTGCTGATGATATCCTGGGGAAATTGAAGGAACTCTTCAAATTTTGGAGGCACGCATACAGCGATTTCGGTTTTTGACTCGGTATCGGTAGCTTTTTGGCTACTAGTGCCATATAATATACTATGACAGTATAGTACGAGTACGGTACGTGGCGATAAATAACTAAAAAGTACGAAATAAAATTTTTTAACAAAAAATAGAACCGAATCAAAACGCACTAAAAAGTAAAAAATAACTGTGTCATTTAGTTGCTTTAATTTACTTAAGTATATCTAGGAGTCGGTGCCAGCCAAGGTTTCTACTTTAAGGACGTTACCTAGAACCCACAAACTGCTTTACTACGTAAAATAAATGTTCCTTAAACTTGGCTGGCACCGACTTCATAGATATGCTTAAGTAAATTAAAGCAACTAAATGACACAGTTATTTTTTACTTTTTAGTGCGTTTTGAGTCGGTTCTATTTTTTGTTAAAAAATTTTATTATCGACTAAAAGTTGGCCCTTGACTGCTATCACACCTGAAGTTAAGTGAGGATGTAATCTAAGATGGAAGCGGGCTAACTTGTTAGGAATAGGATGAAATCCAACCACCTTTCGGTTTCTACACGACACCGTACCGGAACGCTAAATCGCTTGGCGGTACGTCTTTGTCGGTAGGGTAACTACCCACGGCGAAAGCCTCCCACCAGCCAGACCAAGACAAATTAAGAAAAGTCTCAATCTGTCCCGCCGGGAATCGAACCCAGGACCTCTGCCTTATAAATCCACCGCGCATACCACTGCGCAACCGAGGTCGTCATAATCTTCAAATTATGCGCGTCGCGTTTCAACTGGTCACTATAAAGTTGTCCTTGTAATTTGAGAAGATTTTAATGGTTAGGAAGCGGGGTCAGGCCGGCGAACAATGACGGGTCACTGCATTCTTAAAACGAACGAACTTTAGGATTTCTTAAACGGTAACTTAACACTTTCAGCTCCACTGCTCGTGTATAAAGTAACAATTTGCCTTACTACATAGATCATCAAGCACAAGGAAATATAACACTAATTCAAATTCAAATTCAAAATCATTTATTTCAAGTAGGCCAATTATAAGCACTTTTGAAACGTCAAATTAGACTATTTGTAGTGACTCTACCACCGGCTCGGAAGGCAGGTCCTGTTGAGAAGAGCCGGCAAGAAACTCAACAGTTGCTCTTTTAAAATTATTAATTTTTACAATATTAACTGTATTGTTACATAAAATTATTTATTCTACTACTTGTGTGAAGTTGAAAGCTGATCAAATTGCCTCTCAACCTCTTTGTCATTTAAAAATTCATCTATAGTATAATAACCTTGACTCAGTAAGTGAGTTAATACATTGCTTGAACTTATGCAATGGCAGATCTAAAACTGAATTGGGCGTCTTGTTGTAGAAGAGTACACCCAGTCCAACGAATGACTTTAGAACTTTTCTAAGTAAGATTATACTGGTGCTGCTCTAACTAAGATTATACTGGTGCTGAGTGAAAATCAATTGTAGGTTATCATCAATCGTTAGAACAAATACGCTTTTAACATAAACCTACGTAACAAGCAAACAGAAATGTGGAATTAATTCTATATAGAATATATGAAGAAATTTAGAAATTTTATATTTATTAGTTTTGTACCTAAAATGTTTTAATAGTTATTTTATGTACAGAGCAGAAAGTAGAAACATCTAATACATCATAGATTACAAAAATCGTTACAGCCATTTGTTTTTGTTTTGTATAATATTTTATATGATATTTATAACGTTAGCAGGAATCGACGAATATTTTTTACGATAAATGCGAAAGTAACGTTACTCAACAACCGATTTTATACAGAGAGAGTCCAAAGCCTGAGAAAGGGCATAGGGTATTCGTCGAACTATAACAAAACAGTATTGCCCCGCTAGTATAGAATATTGTAAGAATGTAGACCTATTTATTATTCATAGTAACTGTTTGACCGAATAACAGCTTTGTTTACCAAGTGTGTCCAAATCTCATGCTAATACTTAATAGGCACATTTGAATCTATTTATACAGTTGTATACGCAAGGAGGTCGTTCCTTCATATCCATTTGATGAGTTGTTCAAAGGACGAGCGGAGCGCTTGCGTAAGCTCCTCAGAGTTCAAGGGCGGGAGGACTAAGGGCGACCGGATCAATTTCTATGACGTCCTTCGTTTGGCTGTTTGAGTTTCATTCAACTTAGTTTGAGTTATTTAAGTTAGACTTTAGCGGTGGTGTTCACAGACTTTTGTTTTGTTAGACTTGTTTAATCGTCTTTGTCATCTTCATCTTGTTTGTTTGATGAGGACGAATGATGTTTATTGGTGGCTTAACGTGTTCTCCGTGACAGAGCGATGTAACACCACCAACTTTTCAATTTCGGACTGCTACGGGGAACTTCTTGGATAATTTTTTTTTTAACAAATAAATAGAACCGACTCAAAACGCATTAAAAAGTAAAAAATAACTGTATCATTTAGTTGCTTTTATTTACATAAGCATATCTATGAAGTCGGTGTCAGCAAGTTTAAGGACCATTTATATAGAAAATATCCTTAAAGTAGAAACCTTGGCTAAAAAAAAATTATTATTTAATTTTTAGTTATTTATCGACACGTAACCTACTCGTATTATACTCTCATAGTATATTATACGGCACTTGTAGCCAAAAAGCTACCGATACGTACACTATAACTGAAATCGCTGCAAGTGTGCCTATAAAATTTGAAGAGTTCCTTCAATTTTCCCAGGATATCATCAGATCCTAACATGATGACAATGGGACCACCTTGGAAGTGTGCCCTTTCTAATAAAAAAATAATTATCAAAATCGGACAACTCTGTAAAAAGTTATGCGTGGTCATACATTCAAGAAAAAAAAATTATATATATACGTGTCGAATTGAGAACCTCCTCCGTATTTTTTGTCGGTTAAAAATTAATATTTCATGGCTGTATCAAAAACATAATGTTTAAATTTGACTTGACATTAATTAGATGCATTAATAACAGACTTAAAATAACCTAACTTTATAATTGCTTTCTATAGGTAAAGTGAAAATAGCCATACCCAGTGAAAAGAAAATTACAATACAAGTGGTAGAGATAAGATAATGTTAATTACATATGTACCTAGAAGGTACCTAATAATTAATGTATGTGAAAATTATTATATGAAACCATAATAAATATACAGATATACAGGACGCCTTATGCTAATTATTATCTAATATATTAAATTTCCCTGTCACAATGTTATTTACCGTACTCCTACGAATCGGCTTTACCGATTTTTACCAAATTTTGTATGCGTATTCAGCAGCTCTGAGAATCGGCTACTATCTAATTTTCATCTATTTTTTTTTTAATTTTCAATGCAAACAACATTTGCCGGGTCAGCTAGTATTTATATAATATACGGAAAAGTTTGTTCGTTTGTTTAAACGGGCTTATCTCTACATCTGCATGTCGGATTGTAAATTATTTTGTTTATTTTGAAAGCTAGACTCAAAAATGAAATAGACTATTAAAAGTTATACACATCAGCTTTCCATAAATATATATTGTTAGTGTTAATGTACTGTAATATCGTACAATGTTTTACAAAAATGTAGATCTTTAGTACATGGGACGGGACGGAGGATATTGCTTCACGGGAAAGTATAAAAAAATAAAATTGAGAGGGGTAGCGGGGAAAGAGCACACTTTATATGAAAGTCTGTCTTTAAAATTAAAAGGGTACCTAAGAGGTTTTCACGCGGACGAAGTTGCAGGCGACTGCTAGTTATTTTATATTATCAGGGGTGTCACCATCCACAATTCCTTTACAATTTATGTCCTATATTTCAACATATGCACAGTAGAAACGGCTAGTTTTTGTTTCATATCAAAACTCTATCATATCAAGCGAAACAGCGGAGTATCGTTTTCTCACGGTAAAATTTCATAAAAAATGTTTTATGCATAAAAACGTTACGAACAGGTATACATGTAGATATATTTTCCCGTAATATGAAAATTCCAGCAAGTATGCACACTACCACAATTCCTTCACAAATTCACCCAATACCCCAAAGAGAGTTCGCAATAACATTTGCAGACATGTAACTTAATCTTATTGCAATATCAAAACAAAAGGCCAACACTTTATCAACATCGTTTATACCAGATAAACTTTACTTAACTAAATTTTTAACCGACGAAAACAAAACGGAGGAGATTCTCAATTCGACACGTATATATTTTTTTATGTATGACCACGCATAACTTTTTACAGAGTTATCCGATTTTGATAATTACATTGCAGATGCACACACAAACGTTCCTTTTGCGTTCAGCCAAATTGTTCCGGAACGTGGTCAGACGACAGTCAAAGCGCGTTAGAGTGTTGAAACTAAAGGAAAGTAATACAGGAATTTCTTCTCTACAATTTTATCCAATATCCCAAAGCGAATCTTTGTAATAACCGTTCAGACATCAAACCTAATAAATTTAGCGTCATATGAAAACAAAAGGGAAACACAAAGGAGTATCGTTACCGGAGCTAAAGTTGGCAATGTGCCCATAGCAACTGGTTTATGTCCGGGGAAATTGCATGCTCTGTTATTTGATACTACCGAAACTTAATGCGAATTAAATTTAATAAAACCATCGGAGACTGTAAAGCTATTAAATTTAAGTGCCCGGATTGCCAGAGAGACGCGGGTTCGAATCCCGTCGGTTCCGCAATTTTTTTTTAAGCGTGATATTTCAAAAAGTAATTAAAATTGCGCGCCTCGTAAATATTCTTACAATACTTATACTTACTTAGAGATTATAAATGAAATAGATCACTTAACATTAACATAAAATAAACGAACCATTCTTGAAACTCTGACACTATTTTTGCTTACGAGAAATAAGGATAGACATAACACTTGCTCGCATTTACATACCGGTCCATTGTTTATGTTTATTCTGTCGTTTCGATAGATCGACTATACACACAAAAGGAACAAAAAGGTCAATAAATATAGACGTCTGGTTGTCAAGGGAGTATTTTCACAACAATACATAAATATCGATATTACACAGTACAATAAGAACAACAAGAAAAAAAAAACACGCACAGTGTCTATGAATGTCAGAATTTATTTCATCATATCATAACAGACTAACGTTATTTAATGCTTTTGTATTAGTTTATCAGTTACTCATTGTACAGAGCGAATCTACAGTGCACAGATATATACAGATATTAAAACTTAAAACACTCATCTTATTTGCAGGGGATTAAAAAATAAACAAAGACATATACATAATAAAATAAATAAAACAGAGCATTTAAAAAACCCAGTCTAGCATTAAAATAAAAAAAAATACTCTGAATCGAGGCGAATAGGTATTATAAAGTGAGAGGGAGATAAAAGCTTTTACGTGCTGGAAAATGCAGGGAAATGTAAAACAAAGCTTAGCTAATCCAATTAGGATACGTCACCGGACCCACGGAAGGGTAATCGATGCGTCTAGACAAACTGGGGAGCAGAGTGGTGCTCAAAAAGACCCCCACACAAGCCGAGAATGAAATATCTGTTATTTTAACTCTGTGCCATGGATGCTAACAATCAAAGATACATGAGATGCGTAAAAATTGTACCTATTGTGTCCGGTTGTATAGTCAGTATGGAGATTTTATACTTTGTGTGACTCATGTGTTGGGTCCGTTTATATAATTAACGTAAATGATATTTTGGGTAAAATAAATTACACAAGGAAGTTATATTGAGAAAATAATAATGATAAAGACAAGATAATTTAGAAAGACGTACAAGAAATAGCGCCAAGCATTATTTATTGATGATTCGTTGATGCAATAACCTATACCAAAGCCAAACTCGATTGAGAATGCTTGTCAACAAACAAATTAAAAATTTATTCCTAATTTTTTTTATTAACTAGTTAATGACGAATTCGTGACAATAAATTAGATTAGTAAGCTTAAAACTAATTAATATATTCAATATCTTTTAAATAAGATTTTATAAATATACAAAACATAATTTTATATTTATTAGGCATAAATGTGCTGCATTTTCTGCCTTCACTTTAAATTTGTATGTTGACAAGCATTCTCAATCGAGTTTGGCTTTAGTATAATATAGTGTCTCTGTGAAGTGCTGTGCATTTAAATGTTGACAAGTGAAGGTATCTAAAAATTAAATATGGCGTAAATGTTTTTTTATGTACTATCAAAAAGTTTAAGGTAATAAGCGGCGTTGTGGCTGTAAGAAGTACCAATATTAAGGTATTTTAAGTATATTATCTCGAGTAATGTGTATCAAAGTTCCCTAACAAAGTTAAAAATAAAAAGCTACAAGCACTAACGAGAGGCGCGGCCATTTTATGCAAACTAACTGATGTCATCCGAGATGCGTAGCGAAAATGTGAGCGAAGTTAAACTGTATTTTTGTTGGTTCGTTTTTTACATAACAATGCATAAAACAGATTCAGTGCATAATTTAATACTGTCAAGTGTGCACAGAATAATAACGGGGT
Organism: Mycalesis mineus; assembly: GCA_034621355.1. NCBI lineage: Eukaryota > Metazoa > Arthropoda > Insecta > Lepidoptera > Nymphalidae > Mycalesis > Mycalesis mineus. The sequence continues at coordinate 14,804,188 of CM067896.1, forward strand.
AGTTTTTTAAGCCCTGACGTAAAAAATCAGGTGAGGACAAAATGTTATCTGTAGGTGTCTGTGTGTCTGTTTACATTGTAGCCTCTAAACAAATGTGTTGTTTTGTAGAAGTAACGTGATTGATATGATTTGTAGCTATTTCTGTTGTTATTTAGTTGGTGTTATCTTCAGCTAATTTCCTACTTTACTAACATATACGATTAATTTGTAAATGTAGGTAAAAAGAATACTGTTACTTAAGCTTGATGTTGTGGCATCAAATATTTCTCAGAAATACATACATACATACATACATACATACATAGCATCACGCCTCGTTCCCATAGGGGTAGGCAGAGACTACATCCTACCATTTGCCACGGTCCTTGCATACTTCCTTAGCTTCCACTCTCATTAATCCTTTCATGCAAGATCGTCAGTTTAGGGTACTCTTGACCTGGCCATTATTTAAAATGTCCTGAATTTGGTCCAGGAACATTCGCCTAGGTCTTCCCCTTCTAACATTTCCATTCACACTCGCCTCATCAGAAATTTAGAGCAGAATAAATAAGGATAATCCACAAAAAGGGGAATTTATAATCACTGATTCCCGTCAAAACAGGTGAATTATTGTTCAAGGTCCTTGCCATCAGCAGTCTAACGTCGATCCCTAGTTCGATCGTAAAAATTCTTAGTTGAATATCCTTTGTAAAACTTCTAAAACGGCGAGCCTTGGGAGGGTTGTCGCCCTTGGTTGCTCAGCAACGGGGATATTTTATGCTCCTCGCGTCGGCTATTACCACCTACCCTTGCGAGGGGGGCGAAACTTAGACAAGGTTTTGCCTCCCCTTTCCTGATATATTACACAAACATAAGTATACACTGATACGTTTCCCAAATTACATTAGTTTCCCCGATATATCACAGAAACAGGGTTATAATAAGCTGATGCTTTTGATGTCGCTACAGATTAACCGACTTGGAAGAGTAGGAAGTTCTCAATTCGTCGGAAATGTTTTGTAAGTTACTAAATCAGAAACGTATATTATATAATCAATTAATTATGTCGTTGTACAGGATTTCCTTTCAATGATGATTGAAATTATCATAGAAATTGAGATTTTGACAACCCATTGAATGTATGATATTACGTAGTAACTTCGTGATAATACGCATAAACATATTTAACTTTATAATAAAATAATGTTAAATATGCTTTATCGAGTCTAAGTTACTGACTCAATTGAGTACCAGTTTTGTTGTATGCCTCACATAGAAACTACTTATGATTAGCTAATTGTTACTAGCTAACTGTTACTATTAATCACAATTAAATATTTCAAATAAGACAATTTTAATAGAAGGTTCTTTTCAGAGTTCAAAAACTCAAAAAATCCATGAAAACCGGCTTATGTATTTATAAACAAACGGCAATGTTACGTTTTACTTTGAACCCCAGCAGCATCAAGAGATGACTCTACGATTACTATTAGTATTATAACCAAGTATCTTCGACGACCTCCGTGGCGCAGTGGTATGCGCGGTGGATTTATTAGACGGAGGTCCTGAGTTCGATTCCCGGCGGGGCAGATTGAGATTTTTCTTAATTTGTCTTGGTCTGGCTGGTGGGAGGCTTGCGCCGTGGCTTGCCGACAAAGACGTACCGCCAAGCGATTTAGCGTCCCGGTACGATGTCGTGTAGAAACCGAAAGGGGTGTGGATTTTCGTCCCACTCCTAATAAGTTAGCCCGCTTCCATCTTAGACTGCATCATAGCAGTCAAGGGCCAACTTGTAGTCGATAAAAAAAAAGTATAATTTTTAATTACTAAAGAACCTATTTATGTGTCAATTACAAGTGACATAATATAGCTTCAGATTTAACTTTTGGCTACCTGTAAGTCACATAACCCTACATCTAAGTAATTAACATTGCACCCGTAGATATTTCTAGCGCGGTATGTATGAAATTGTCGTAGTTATTTTTAGAAACCCAATGCCACTGCACATGACACGACAGGACGCTATGGCAGGTGACAGTCCCATGTTTGTTGAATCGAGGACAAACTTGTTCTGTTTTGAGTGTGCTCGAAAAGGATATCACGAGATGCTAATGATCTTGTTATAGCCTTTTTGGACAATGTCATTCTTAAATATAACGTAAAAAGGTGCTATCGGAGCTCTTTTTTTTTGCAGTCTAAGACGGAAACGGGTTAACTTGTTAGGAGTGCGACGAAAATCCACACCCCTTTCGGTTTCTACACGACATCGTACCGGAACGCTAAATTGCTTGGCGGTACGTCTTTGTCGGTAGGGTGGTAACTAGCCACGGCGAAAGCCTCCCACCAACCAGACCAAGACAAATTAAGAAAAATCTCAATCTGCCCCGCCGGGAATCGAACCCAGGACCACCGTCTTATAAATCCACCGCGCATAACACTGCGCCACGGAGCTCTCAAACAAAAGTACCAATTCGAAGGGAAATTTTAATCTATTAGAGAACATAGATGATTGATCCAGTAGAGCTACAGCTTGTGATATCTAAACCTTGACTAGAATATGCTCCTACTGGAAGATAGCAGGTAACAAAGAGCCAAATCTTCTATCAGCATCAAAGACAAACACGCTTACCCATAATAACTTAAAAATTAAAGTAAAACAAAATAAAATAAAAATTAAATCTCAGTGTAAATACACGTGAGAGATAAAAGATGGTTCCTGAGAAAAATCTAGAAATAAAAGATGTAGACGTAGGGGCTTTATCCGTTTGATGTGGAGTGTCGTGTGGTGCAATGCGAAAGTAATAAAGTTTCCCGGGACACCGCCGGGGGGTTCCAGAGGGGCTTACCCGTGTACTTACCTCTTCGCTAGAATATTGACTATGTTTCGTTAGTCACCCCTTATTTTTGTTGCATTATCCATAATATCTTTATACAAGTAAAGCCTTCTGGTTTCAATTATATTTGTTTGTACTTTTTGTTATTTTAACGATTATTACATGTTTTGTAGAGAACTTAAACAAAGAATCGCGTAGAACACTGTTAGAGTTATGAAAGGGCGTGTAGAGTTGGGAGCTTTGTACTTCATGAGGGCTGATAACTTTTTAACCGACGAAAAAAAACGGAGGAGGTTCTCAATTCGACACGTAGGTATATATTTTTTTTTATTTATGACCACGCATAACTTTTTACAGAGTTGTCCGATTTTGATAATCCTTTTTTTTAGAAAGGGCATACTTCCAAGGTGTTCCCATTGTCATCATGTTAGGATCTGATGATGATATCCTAGGGAAATTAAAGGAACTCTTCTAATTTTGGAGGCACACTTACAGCGATTTCGGTCTTTGTCTCGGTATCGGTAGCTTTTTGGCTACTAGTGCCGTATAATATACTATGACAGAATAGTACGAGTACGTTACATGGCGATAAATCACTAAAAAGTAAAAAATTTTTAACAAAAAATAAAACCGACTCAAAACGTACTAAAAAGTAAAAAATAACTGTGTCATTTAGTTGCTTTAATTTACTTAAGCATATCTAGGAGTCGGTGCCAGCCAAGGTTTCTACTTTAAGGACGCTACCTAGAACCCACAAACTGCTTTACTACGTACAGTAAATGTTCCTTAAACTTGGCTGGCACCGACTTCATAGATATGATTAAGTAAATTTAAGCAACTAAATGACAAGAGTTATTTTTTACTTTTTAGGTCGTTTTGAGTCGGTTCTATTTTTTTTAGTTAAATATCTAATCAGGTATATTCATTGCACGGGGATAGTTTTTATTTTTAACAATAATTCGCACGAGTTTGTGCACGAGCACGATTGTCTTTTATTTCTGGAAAATTTTAAACTGGGAATCTTTATAGCCAGCCGACGCGACGAGCTCTAACTTATTACAAACTTTGCTGAAGATTAACTTTTTATTTGCTCTAAAATTTCTCTCTGGCCCTGAGTGAAGGTGCCCACGTGTTATTTACTAACTATGGCTGCATTTCGGGGAATCGCATCGTCACTTGCTACATACATATTTCGTAGCTTGTCTTCTATGAAAATCATGAAATGTAAAACGAATTTGAAAACGTCCTAGAACTAGAAAATATAGGTCTTGATATTGATGTAAAGATTTCAGGTGATTGTATTTCCCCATAAGCAAACTTCTATTGCTTAACATTATTGCACTATTTGCTACATTTGTAAAGGACAATGTATGGAAGTCTGCCCCAGAGATGCACAGAGATGATATATATGTCATTAAATAGTATAAATCTTCTATTTAAATAGTAATAAAGTTACTTGTAGCTAAGCTGATAAAAGTTATGAAGGTTGATAAAAGTTGACTTTTCATACTACGACGACGGTCACGTGATTTAGAACACAATTTTCAAGTAATTGCTATGAAACATGGGTAGTTGTTTAAAATTCATTGTGTATTTAAATAAAATAGTTAAATATGAGTATACGTTTGGACAGCCTGGGGCAAATTTTGGCAATGACCTTTATTCGAAAATTTGTACCTACATATAAGTCATAGAACCAATCTATCTACGCTATTTAGTGTTCGACAAAAATAGCATTTCAAATTCAAATAATTTCAAACTGTGTTACATAATTTTTAATGCAACATTTTTGATAGTAATTAATTATAATTGCTTAACTAATAAAACTATTCGCCGGAAAAAGGTGAGACGAATAAGATAGATTGCGTACCAACGCGGTCATAACATTATATCGTAAAATTAAGGAAGTATTGTGTAATTTTTACAATAAATTAGTTTATTAACTAATAATATGCATATCTACTAAAAGTTTACCTACCTGTACTCACATTTAACCACACATTTAAAGGTTCAAACACGACCTTTAAAGGTTTTCCAAAAATGATAATCGAACTTAATCTCATTTATTTTAAGTAAGTTTTATTATTTTTAACCGACGAAAAGAAACGGAGGAGGTTCTCAATTCGATACGTATATTTGTTTTTTTTTTTTTTTTATATATATGACCACGCATAACTTTTTACAGTGTTGTCCGATTTTGATAGTTCTTTTTTATTAGAAAGGGCATACATCCAAGGTGGTCCCATTGTCCTCATGTTAGGATCTGATCATGATATCCTGGGGAAATTGAAGGAACTCTTCAAATTTTGGAGACACGCAGCGATTTCGGTTTTTGTCTCGGTATCGGCAGCTTTTTGGCTACTAGTGCCGTATAATATACTATTACAGTATAGTACGAGTATGTGATGTGGCGATAAATCACTAAAAAGAAAGAAATAAAAATTTTTAACAAAAAATAGAACAGTTATTTTTTACTTTTTAGTGCGTTTTGAGTCGGTTCTATTTTTTGTTAAAAATTTTTTACAAGTGCTTTTGAAAAGTCAAAACACCTACTAGTGTTGACAGTACCACCGGTTCGGAAATCAGATAAAAATAAATAAATAAATATAAACGTCTTGGGACGCTCGATAAAAGTCATAACTTAAATACGGTCAGCGTTGTGGGCTAGAGTGATAGAGTAGGAGCCTGCCTACCGCTGCCATATTTGTGATAAAAAGGGAAGCTAAACAGACTGGAGACGTAAGGGTTACGTAACAAAACGTTTTACCCTCCCATAGGAATGTTTATCACCTTAAAGGAAAAGGAAATATATTTTTATATTAAATTGTAGTATGTTTAATGTACTAATGTCTATCAGGAAGATTAGACAACACAGAACAAAAATAGCTGGCACTATACTAAAGCCAAACTTGATTGAGAATGCTTGTCAACAAACAAATTAAAATCGAAGGTAGAAATCAGTAGTCATTTTACACCAATTTTTGTTAATTAACTAGTTAATGACGAATTCATGACAATAAATTAGATTAGTAAGCTTAAAACTAATTAATATATTCAATATCTTTTAAATAAGATTTATTAAAAAACAAAACATAATATTAAAATTATTAGGCATAAAATGTGTTGCATTTTCTACCATCATTTTAAATTTGTTTATTGACAAGCATTCTCAATCGAGTTTGGCTTTAGTATAGTTTGATTTTTTCCTCCAGATGTCAATTTAGAGAATAACGCACCAGGATATATTTTGTATATAATAGGTTTTAAAACCACAAACATGTTTCATTAAAAAGTAAGCTTCAGCAATAAGTAAGAAGTTGGCTTAATAAATCGCACAAAGTTCGCGCGACCGTTTGCTAGTTTTGTATAAAACGAGATGAGACAGACAGAGCTCCATTGGCATAGTTTTGTAACAGTGTACGTAACATAGATAGACATTCCGTTCATAGCTGTGATACCATAGGAAGGCGGTCAAAGCTGTTGACCCATATCAAAATTGTTAAACGATTTGCATAACATGCGGTTTCCTGTCGCATACTCTCACGATGTGATAGCGGTGATTCCATTTCCGCATTATGGACGTGCGCTTTCATCTTCAATTTGCAACTAACGCATGCATTCAATGGAATGAATTATATGCGCATGTGATCCGCTGGATTCAATTGGCTCAGGATCTTCTTGTCTGGAATCTGGAAGTTTTTGCTTGAGGTCTATGTCCAAGTGTAGATAGCTATCAGCTGATAATCATTATGATGACTGCAAGTGATGCTGTGATTTAGGGAAGTATCACCGCCTTGTTTATTTATGCCGTAAATCAGTACTCATTGACGACGACGGTGGGTTTATAAGACGTAGGTCCCGGGCTCGATTCCCGGCGGGGCAGATTGAGATTTTTTTTAATTTGTCTTGGTCTGGCTGGAGGGAGGCTTTCGCCGTGGCTAGTTACCACCCTACTGACAAAGACGTACCGCCAAGCGATTTAGCGTTCCGGTACGATGTCGTGTAGAAACCGAAAGGGGTGTGGATTTCGTCCTACTCCTAACAAGTTAGCCCGCTGTCATCCTAGATTGCATCATCACTTAACATCAGGTGTGATAGCAGTCAAGGGCCAACTTCTAGTTAATTAAAAAAAAATCATTTCTGTTTTGGTGTGAAGAGCGTGGTTGCCGGTGATATTAGAAGCATGGACTTAACACCAATTGTAATAATTGCAACATGCGTGTTGCTTGCTTGTAAAGTGTTTCTCTGTTATAGAAGATAAACTTAATCATGATATTAAGCCATCTTTTTCAGTCTATACCTATGTATTCGGCACGTTGCCTATTAATTTCTCAAACTGCGTGTAATTTAAAGGTGCATGTAGGGATGCCATCCCATGGCCCTCGTGGGCGAGAGAATAGACAGTGTATCTACACGTGATTGTTAACACTTGTGCTGGACGTATATATTCTCGAAATGAATACTGGAAGCCGTGACCGTCGGGAAGTCATTATTATAATATTATCTTCACTGCCTTTACTCTTAAATAATGAGCTACGTACACAGTACTTACTGATTCAGCAGTGATAAATCAAAACTGGCTTTAATCTGATGTTTGTCCCCAATCTCCCGTGGTCTCGTTAAGTAATCCGCTGGTAATATAATCTTTACAAATAGGATTTATATTTGAGCAGTCAAATCCTATTAGGAATATAGGTTGACTGCTGAATAAGGTTTATTTTTGTTGTACCTACGCCCAGTGTAGCTTGTGCTAGCTAGCAAGGTTTTAATAAACAAATACTGCAAACATTAATCGTTTATTTTATTTATATTTCTGAGTGACTGCTTAGTTTAGAAATCTTCAAATCAGCGATAAAAGTACTACATACTTCGCTAAGAATTCTAAAAGTGTGGGGATTGATATCCTTCTTAGAATTTGATAATTTAGTTTACAGAAGTAATTAAAGCGAAGAGTCCAATAGATTTTGTTTTAGTACATCATAGAATTTGACCTTTCTGTACGTTTGCAATAGTTCAAGAAATAATTGCAAAGATCCCAATCCGACAAACTACAAGAATTTTATTTTAAAGTAGCAGTCGCCCGCGACTTCGTCCGCGTGAAAACCTCTTAGGTACCCTTTTAATTTTAAAGACAGATTTTTATATAAAGTGTGCTCTTTCCCAGCTACCCCTCTCAATTTAATTTTTTTATAGTTTTTCGTCAACCAATATCCTCCGTCCCGTGTACTAAAGATCTACATTTTTGTTAAACATTGTACGATATTATAGTACATTAACATGAAGAATATACATATATTTACAACTCTTAACAAATGCATTAATTTCGACCAAATTTGATTACCATAAAAACGGTTTTAGTAAGTTAATCTTAAAATATAGACATATACTGTCGTGGACATTTTGTTAGATCATTTCAAGAGAAATAATTCTTTTATACATATATTTTTGGTATCTTGAACCGTTTTCGCAGCGCACGCAACGGAAGCCCTCAAGGATGAATAATTTTCCCCGTTTTTTTTATATTTTCTATTTTTTTCCTCGCTCCTAATAGTTGTAGCGTGATGTTATATAGCCTAAAGCCTTCCTCGATAAATGGTCTATTCTACACAAAAACTAATTTTTCAATTCGAATCAGTAGTTCCTGAGATAAGCGCGTTCAAACAAACAAACTCTTCAGCTTTATAATATTAGTATAGATGATTCTAATGGCTTTTAGTATTCTAACAAGTATTACAGAATTTTAACTTGCCTTTTGGTTGTTGTTAGCCCGATTTACCTAAATATAAGCAGCAATCATTGCTCTTAAAACTGCAAAAACTGAAATTTACGTTAAATAAACAATGTCTAGACTTAACAGAATTAGATCTTTCTTTCTGTGTGTGCCTAGATCTGCGTAGTTCACAGAAATAATGGTAGCGATGACAGTCCGCCAAACTGCAACATCCGTTGATATCGTGGGACATCGTCGCGCCCGCTTTCGTTTCGCAACTCAATTCCTACCCATTGTCAGGTCAATACTCCAATTTTACTCTATATCATCGCAGACCATGGGAACCTCGCTCCACATTTGTCCCTCTGTTATGTGTAGGCGCATATTATTGTTAAAGCCATAAAATAACTTTATTTAAAACAATTTTAGTAAGATGGAAGTGGGCTAACTTGTTAGGAATCGGACGAAAATCCACACCCCTTTCGGTTTCTACACGACATCGTACCGGAACGCTAAATCGCTTGGCGATACGTCTTTGTCAGCAACTAGCCACGGCAAAAGCCTCCCACCAGCCAGACCAAAACAAATTAAGAAAAATCTCAATCTGCCTCGCCGGGAATCGAACCCAGGACCTCCGTCTTATAAATCCACCGCGCATACCACTGCGCCACGGAGGTCGTCATCCCACCTTCAGTTCGATTGTCAGTCCAATACGACAATTAACCATTGGAGAATTTCGATTTCTGTCACATCCGCTTTGCGACCGTGATGTCCAACATCGGCTCCAAGACTTCTGTTTTTATCAAGAAACGACATATTGCTTTACAAAAAAGAACTAAAAACGTAGACAATGTTTCGAAGTTCAGATTTGTAGAACTGGTACATATTTAGTAAGTACGTATAAATGTGCTGTAATTACATACATTTATCCTTATCCGATGATACGAGACGCTTAAACTCGATCGGTATCGTTTCCTATTGCAAGGTTCCTTCACGGTCGCACAGGCACTTGGTTTCCTTTGTTTTTACGCGCCAAGTATTTATAGACGCCGCGTCGCCTTGTGCAGCGAGGAATGCTGTTCTCTTTTACAAAAAGGTTAAAAATACTAGTTTGGATATTGTGGGACTTGAATCTATACCATAGTCTATGTATATTTCTCTAAGACGGTCGCCTGTCTAATACTCCTGTTACTTTTAAACTGGGCAAAGATTTTCGATAATTATTATCATTATAGCAAATCGGTAGAGCGACAAGTTATTGTCATGCTGTCATTGACATATTAATACTATGGACTTCGGGTCTAATGCAAAATTTACGTCAAAAGTGTCCCAAGATATTTTATACATACTAGGATTTATTTATGTTTTTATACACAAAATAACATTGTAATGTATATCTTATCGTATTGTTATAAAGTCTAATTTGCAACGGTCTAATTGCATGCAATAAGTAATCAGCTTCGATTGACGATTACCATGGCAGCCTTTTTTTGACATGACAGCTTCTCGTGAAAATAGGACAACATAAATGGTGTGGAGTCGGTAGCTTTCAAATTTTTTTGGCATCTTATATTTATATATTATATTTACAGCAAATTTTAATTTATATTTACATATGTTAATAAAATATTAAATAAATTGTTGTAATTATCTTGTATAAAATAATAATTAGTTATAATAATAATTAATTACAAACCAAATCCACTAATGTACAAAATGATATGCCACTCGACATAGTTCTTTACTTTGAAATTTTAAGTTCTCGATATTTTCCTCTTTTTAATTAAACTGAAAATATATTTTTTTACTTCAATGACGTTGGATCACTTTTTTAAATAACTGTTCCTAATTTCATGTAGATAATTCCTATAGTTATCAAATTCATATAGCATTATGGTAAAAGTCATTTGATTAATATTCATGACATAAAAAATAAAAGTTGACATAAAAAATAAAAATTTTTGAATTGAAAATAATCTAAGTCGTAGTCGACGGTTTGTGCTCCATTCCTAAATCAATTAACGCTGGTGTTCCACAAGGCTCAGTGCTGTCGCCCACGCTATTCATACTGCACATAAATGACATGCTTACCAGCAACAATATGCATTGCTATGCGGATGATAGCACAGGCGACGCCCTTTACAATGGCCGCGCTCAGCTTTCTTCTAAACAGCTGGAGGAGTGTAGGTCCAGACTGGTGTCCGAAATTGAGGCTTCTCTAAACCAAGTCTCTGATTGGGGTTTGCGTAACCTTGTGCAATTAAACCCCTCCAAGACGCAAGTCTGTGCTTTTTCAGCAAAGAAGACAGCGTTATGTTCATCACTTCTCTTTCAGAGCACTCATATTTCGCCTGGTAAATCTATTGGAATCCTTGGTGTCGACATCTCGAATGAAGTCCAATTTCGCGATCATTTGGAAGGGAAAGCTAAGTTAGCTTCTAAAAAACTTGGGGTGCTCAATCGAGCCAAACGCTACTTTCAGCCTCAACATAGGCTCTTGCTCTACAAAGCCCAAGTACGTCCGCACATGGAGTACTGCTCACATCTATGGGCCGGAGCACCTCAATACCAACTTCTTCCACTTGATTGCATCCAAAAGCGGGCAGTTCGATTTGTTGACAATTCCAAACTCACAAACCAGTTGGAGACCTTAGAGCACCGTAGGGACGTCAGCTCTCTATGTGTGTTCTATCGTCTTTATAATGGCGAGTGCTCTGAGGAGTTGTTCGAACTAATAGCACCCTCTGTCTTCTCTCAGCGGAACTTGCGGCGTAGAAACAAGTTTCACCCACACCATCTGGATGGCTGGTCTTCTACAACCACTAGATTTTCTAGGTCATTTCTGCCGCGAACCTGCAGAATCTGGAACCAACTTCCTGCTGCGGTATTTCCTGCTAATTTTAACATGGGTGTATTTAAGGGGCGAATAAACCAATTCCTCAAAGGCCGGCAACACATTAGCAGTGCCTCTGGTGTTGCAAATTTATATGGGCGGCGGTAATCACTCAACATCAGGTGACCCGCATGCTCGTTTGCCCGCTTTAATAGCGATTAAAAAAAAAAAAAAAAAAACAAATTATTTTCATTCAAAAATTAAGTAATTAAATAATTCAAATGTTAAACAACAAAATAACTCTATGCAGTCGTTGTTCTAAAACATTCTATTGCTCACGGCAGATCCGAACTAAATGTGGTTAATTAGATAAACATATTGCACTCCTTCTATCCTATACGCGGGTAGCGTATGGGAAAAGGACAGATAGATACTTTTGTTCATTTTGGTTGGTTATGCAATTCGTTTCTATAGTTTATTAAAATTTTAATAAAATAGCTTGTTTCTAAGCAAAATAATACTTTAAAATCATCAGTAAATATTTACTTACTGAAAATATGGTACACCGTCTTCTTTTCTCACCTTACTCGGGTAGTTCTTACAAGTTTTTTATAACACATTACGGCATTATTGACGTGTATTCTGTCAGTCAGCTAATATGAGACTGAATTGCGATTGGAACTCATTTCGCGTTTTGGCTTACTTTTGGTTCGGACACTTTTTATCGCTGACCCGAAGTCCATAGTATTAATATGTCAATGCATGCTGTACATACTTACTATATTAGAGATTTTAGTAGGCATTTTCCTGACCTATAAGTTTTGTTGCATCTCTTAATTTAGACTTTGTTCGTCTTATATAACCCTTATTCAAGAGTCCCAATTTATTGTAATTGGGAATAACCCATGTAGAGATAATCACAGTTTAATAACACAACGTAAAGCAACGTGGTGCTCTTAGACTGTCTGTGACTCCTTGCAGTTATTTTCGGTGTAAATCACTAATTAATTAAGCCTGTGTGCACCAAGATTTCGGTTATCATAACCAACGGTTAACATAAGCTAAACGTAAAATTTACTGTTTACGACAACCCGTACGCCGGTTAAGGACGTAAACCGGGCGGTTATCTTAACCGAGCTTACTATGGTAGAGATTTTATAGGAATTTTCCAGACCTATAGTTTTGTTGTATCGCTTAGTTTGGACTTCGTTCGTCTTATATAACCCTTATTTAAGAGTCCCAATTTATTGTTATTGGGAATAACACATAGAGGTAATCACAGTTTTTCAACGCAACGTAAAGCAACGTGGTGCTCCTAGACTATCTGTGATTCCTTGCATGTCATTTTCGGTGTAAATCACTAATTAATTAAGCCTGTGTGCACCAAGATTTCGGTTATCATAACCCACCATTGACATATTAATACTATGGACTTCGGGTCAGCGATAAAAAGTGTCCGAACCAAAAGTAAGCCAAAACGCGAAATGAGATCCAATCGCAATTCAGTCTCATATTAGCTGACTGACAGAATACACGTCAATAATGCCGTAATGTGTTATAAAAAACTTGTAAGAACTACCCGAGTAAGGTGAGAAAAGAAGACGGTGTACCATATTTTCAGTAAGTAAATATTTACTGATGATTTTAAAGTATTATTTTGCTTAGAAACAGGCTATTTTATTAAAATTTTAATAAATCGGATCTGCCGTGAGCAATAGAATGTTTTAGAACAACGACTGCATAGAGTTATTTTGTTGTTTAACATTTGAATTATTTAATTACTTAATTTTTGAATGAAAATAATTTGATTATTTTCAATTCGAAAATTTTTATTTTTATGTCAACTTTTATTTTTTATGTCATGAATATTAATCAAATAACTTTTACCATAATGGTATATTAATTTGATAACTATAAGAATTATCCACATGAAATTAGGAACAGTTATTTAAAAAAGTGATCTAACGTCATTGAAGTAAAAAATATATTTTCAGTTTAATTAAAAAGAGGAAAATATCGAGAACTTAAAATTTCAAAGTAAAGAACTATGTCGAGTGGCATATAATTTTGTACATTAGTGGATTTGGTTTGTAATTAATTATTATTATAACTAATCATTATTTTATTCAAGATAATTACAACAATTATTATTTGGTACAAGATTTATCCTAGCATATAGAAGTCACGGATATGTAAATATAAATTAAAGTTTGCTGTAAATATAACATATAAATATAAGATGCCAAAAAAATTTGAAAGCTACCGACTCCACACCATTTATGTTGTCCTATTTTCACGAGAAGCTGTCATGTCAAAAAAAGGTTGCCATGGTAACCGTCAATCGTAGCTGATTACTTATTGCATGCAATTAGACCGTTGCAAATTAGACTGTATAACAATACGATAAGACATACATTACAATGTTATTTTGTTTATAAAAACATAAATACATCCTAGTGTGTATAAAATATCTCGGGACACTTTTGACGTAAATTTTGCATTAGACCCGAAGTCCATAGTATTAATATGTCAATGTAACCCACGGTTAACATAAGCTAAACGTAAAATTTACTGTTCACGACAACCCGTACGCCGGTTAAGGACGTAAATCGGGCGGTTATCTTAACCGAGCGTACGTTCTTAACCGGCGTACGGGTTGTAGTGAACAGTAAATTTATGTTAACCGTTGGTTATGTCAACCGAAATCTTGGTGCACACAGGCCTTATGGTGGAATCCAGCAATTGTAACAAAATTTTAGCGCTAATGCTGGTTTAATATATTATTATTGTGTATGTTTATAAGCTCAATAAGGAATTTGAATTGACTTGAAATTAATTACTTATTATTATTTACAACCGTCTCACATTGTAAGTGTTGATTCATGTTAAATCCGTATAGGAGCACACCTCGACCACTCAGTCCTTAGTCAAACAGCAGAAAGTTAACAGCATATTTTCCTCTTTTGCAGAAAGAAGATCGAATCGCTGGGCAGGATGACGGCGATGACGCAAGAGGAGATGGTGGCGGGCGCGCGCACCGTGGCCGCCGGGCTCGAAGCGCTGCGGGCCGAGCACGCGCAGCTGCTTGCCGGGCTGGCGGCCAATACGGAGCACGAGAGCGAGAAGGTGGCGCTCGTGCGGAAGAGCATCGACGCCATCGAGCTGGGGCTCGGCGAGGCGCAGGTGGGCACTACTTGCATGTTTGTAGCAGTAGTAAAGTTGTTTGTGTCAGCTCGTCCGGGGAAGGACTACCATCATGCCGTCAATCAACATCGCTGTGCTCCGATTAGGGCAGTGAGCGTATCATAGGACGTGTTTCTCGGATTTCTTTCAAAAAGTAGCTTTTTAAGGCGGTCGCATTTACTAGTTACTGTGAAACGAAATGTCCATTTGGTTCTAACTGGCAAAACTATCTACACGGAGTAAGCTCGAATGGTAACTCTCTTTCAACTCGTAATAACTGCGTGTAGTGGCTGGGAAAAAATGTTACTTATTAGGTATATTTGTATCTCCTAACTTTCGTTTCGGATCGGTGATGTTAATATATACATCAATATTAAACCGGTTATAGCAGTTTTGATATTATATTATATTCATGAAATACATGTATCATGTATCATGTTTGACGGCCAAGTGGCGCAGTGGTTAGTGACCCTGCTTCTGCGTCCTAGGCTGTGGGTTCGATTCCCAAATCTTTAAAATGTTTGTGATGAGCATGGATGTGATGTTTTCCAGAGTCTGGGTGTTTATCTATATATTATAAGTATTTATGTATAATATATATAAAAATATTCATCAGTTATCATAGCACCCATAAAACAAGCTATTTACTTTTCTTAGGGGCTATATAGCGATGTGTGTAATTGTCCTATAATATTTATTTATTTATTATCATTATTATGTACTTCATCTATTTGCCTAGCGAGCAAGTAAATATTTGACAACATTCAAGTTAAAAATAACTAAGCCTTTAGCACGCCGCGACAGTTACACAACTTACTAAGCAAAAACTTCAACAAAATAACGCTCGAAAAATTTACAACCGAATATGTCTAAAAGCAAAAAAGATCTGACAAAAAGTCACAGACTAGAGAAACAGATGTACGCTGAAAGGTTTTACCAAGTTACAAGTAGAGTTCTACGCATATTTCGCTTGTTTATAATAATAATAATAATAAAAACTCTTTATTACACCAAAATGTATAGAATTAGTAAATTACAGAAATCACTTAAACAATATTATATTAGTGTAACGGCGGCCTTATAGCTGAAAGCAATCTCTTCCAGGCAACCGTCATACGTATAGAGAGATACGTATAGAGATGGTGCACAGAAGACAATTTAATAAAAACACAAAAAGAAAAACAAAATATGATATACCTACATAAAATACTAAATATACATAGATTACACAATTAAGATACATAAATAGAAACATCATATAATAAATATGTAGATAATATATACATATATGAATAAATATGTGTGTATATATATATTACTTAAACAAAATACATACACAAATACTTATTATAATAAATTACATAGAAAGTAATTAGTACGTATCCTTCTTCTACATCTTGAGTGCAGATCCTAAAACTGAATGAGTATTTGTAAATGGATACCTTTTGGGCTAGATTATTATCAAACACCAGTAGCTTTAGCGTTGTTGTCGTAGCACAATTAATTTGAACCTTTTTCTATTAGAGCGTTACATAAATGTACAAATAGTATTGGATACAATGTTAAGTTAGTCGTATATTGTAGGCAAATGTTTAAGTTATCAAAATCATTTCACAAGCGGCAACACACGCACTTACACTCAAGCACATACACACCCACACTACAACTAATTAGTTTGTTTAAAGGAAAGAAATTTTAATTTTAGTATTCTTTTTTTAATTTACAATTCTTTTATTTAACTATGTATCTTAGTTATGGAAGAGCGGAGTCTTCTGGTACAGGGGTAGTTTATACTACTCCTAAAAGAAGGCTCCTAACTCGCATGTATTAATGTAAAGTAGAAGAAATAAACGAATTTTTTTTTTATTTTATCTTTTAGAAATTAGGTAGGTAAAAATAAATGCGTGGAATTCATGATTTAATGTACAAGTATTTTTACATAGGAAACTATACTAAAGCCAAACTTGATTGAGAATGCTTGTCAACAAAGAAATTTAAAATGAAGGTTAGAAAATGCAACACATTTTATGCCTAATAAATTTAAAATTATGTTTTGTTATTTTAAAAAATCTTATTTAAAAGATGTTGAATATATGAATTAGTTTTAAGCTTACTTATCTAATTTATTGTTATGAATTCGCCATTTACTAGTTTACTTAAAAAATTGGTGTAAAATGACTAGTGATTTCTACCTTCATTTTTAATTTGTTTGTTGACAAGCATTCTCAATCGAGTTTGGCTTTGGTATAGTTATAAAATTCCAACTTGCAAATATGCAAGGACATTGAGCCAACTCTATATTTTTCATTTGGTCTCTGTATAAATACCTATAGACACTGCTGTGCCCGCCCTGCAGTCTGTATTGATGTGTCAGAAGCAGACTTTTAAAGCGCTCTATAAATAAAGTTGAATGCGTTTTATTGACACCGTAAATCTCTACATGCAATTACTATGAAAGCGACCGTTCATTAAAATCTGTTCAATCTGTTTAAGTAATAAAGAAGGTAGGCATTTTATTGCTTCAATTAGATTAAGTAGGTAATTCTCATTACCTCTGGTGCGTTTTCATTTTATAGGATTGACAGCTCTTGCATTTTATACGATCTGTTAAATATTATTTATTTAAATATCATTACGCATACTTTCATCTGGATAGCGAAATTGATGGTATGGTTACCAAATAAATGATGGTTCATTTGACCTGATAGTAAGTGGGAAAACTATAGCCTATAAAGGGAACAACCTCGCAAAGCTTGTAAGGAACACGTCTTACAAAATGCTTTTTAACCGACGAAAAAAACGGAGGTTCTCAATTCGACACATATCTATATATATTTTATTTTTTTATGTATGACCACGCGTAACTTTTTACAGAGTCGTCCGATTTTGATAATTCATTTTTTATTAGAAAGGGCACACTTCTAAGGTGCTCCCATTGTCATCCTGTTAGGATCTGATAATGATATCCTGGGAAAATTGAAGGAACTCTTAAAATTTTAGGGGCACACTTGCAGTGATTTCGGTTTTAGTGTAAGTACTTTTTGGCTACAAGTGCCGTATAATATACTATGACAGTATAGTGCGAGTACGTTACTTGTAAATAAATCAATAAAAAGTAAGAAATAAAAATAAGAGGAGTCGGTGCCAGCCAAGGTTTCTACTTTAAGAACATTACCTAGAACCCAAAAACTGCTAATACAAAATAAATGTTCCTTAAACTTGCTGGCACCGACTTCATAGATATGCTTAAGTAAGTAAAAGCAACTAAATGACAGTTATTTTTTACTTTTTAGTGCGTTTTGAGTCAGTTCTATTTTTTGTTAAAAATTTTTATATGTCCATCAACCTGAGGCGTAGGATTTAGCGTCATGTGAATTTAATTATACCGGGAACTATGTCCTTCATTCAGACCGGAACACAAGAATACTTGACGGCAAAATAACCAGTGGGACTACATAGAATCGATTTGGAGTAATATTATTTCCGTTCAATTATCTCACGAGCTCTTGGGTTTCGAAATCTCGGTCTCATGAAATAGTTCTACCCTAGCG
The DNA here is from genome assembly GCA_034621355.1 of Mycalesis mineus. Lineage (NCBI taxonomy): Eukaryota > Metazoa > Arthropoda > Insecta > Lepidoptera > Nymphalidae > Mycalesis > Mycalesis mineus. Next base: position 14,822,278 of record CM067896.1, read on the forward strand.
TTGCTAAGTTGGTGATGTACACCCACATTATGTCCTCGACCTGGGTTTCTATAAATCCACAGTGGAGCAGCGTGGTGGTTCAAAGATTCCTTATTACCCTCTCCTATAAGGAGGGAGGGCTTTTTAGTGCGTTTTGAGTCGGTTCTATAAGGAGGGAGGGCTGGTCCTTTAGTGAGCCGTTCAAATAAGCTGGTAATGACGGCAATGATGTGTATTGGCCTGTTAAAATAATTTAGCATTATGTTGTGTACTTAAGTATGATTTTGTTGATAGGTCATCCCAGATATGGCCTATCTAAGTCTTACAATATCGCAAGTGCTTGCAAGCCTCTTCTCCGGCGCAGTAATACTTTCCGTCCCATTTTCCGAAGCCTTTCAACTTTATCGTCTAGACGCGTGACCTATATACTTGAAAGGTTTAAGTGGGCTCTGCTCAAAGAGGATACTTGAGGGTGGATGGAGTATCTAGACCATGTATTTTAAAAATGTCTATGGGTTAAAAGTTACATGTACGCCCTCATTACGTCGTGCTTATGCATTTTTTTCGTTTTTGATGTATTGTTGTAGTGTATTTTTGTATCTGTGGCAGTTCACGAACAAATGGACTGATTTCAATGCGTCTTTAATAGAAAGCTTATACTCCGGAGAATGGAATGTGGAATTGTGAAAATCCACTGACACAAAAGTTAAAGTTTTATCATAATTATTGACATTAGAGGCAACGAAGTAAAGCAGTTTGTGGGTTCTAGGTAATGTTCTTAAAGTAGAAACCTTGCTGGCACCGACTCTTAGATAAGCTTAAGTAAATTATAGCAACTAAATGACCCAGTTCTATTTTTTGTTAAAAAGTTTTATTTCTTACTTTTTAGTGATTTATCGCCACGTAACGTACTCGTACTATACTGTCATAGTATAATATACGGCACTTGTAGCCAAAAAGCTACCGATACTTACACTACAACCGAAATAGCTGCAAGTGTGCCTATAAAATTTGAAGAGTTCCTTAATGATGACAATGGGACCACCTTGGAAGTGTGCCCTTTGTAACAAAAAAAGAATTATCAAAATCGGACAACTCTGTAAAAAGTTATACGTGGTCATACATAAATAAAAAAATATATATATACGTGTCGAATTGAGAACCTCCTCCGTTCTTTTTTTCGCCGGTTAAAAATTATAGTGTTGCAATATGTAGATGAGCGGCGCTAATTACTAAAAATTAAAACCGCGTTCTCCTTCATCGATTGGAAAGATAAATAAGTACAACTATCGCCTATTTAATATTGTCAATAACTTCACATAGTATACAAAGCTATAGCTGCACACTGTATCGAGTGCAGAGCCTCCCTAGGGGCAGTTGTTAGTTCAACAACCCCTTGCTCGCCCGCTTTGTGTCCGCATGATTAAGGGTTGCAATCTCATCGCCGCACGTGGGGTGCATGTTAGATCATCTTTGAAGTGCTGTTTGAATGCTTGCAATTTTACAAAATCAATGCTATTGTTGTGAGACAGGAGTTCTTTGTTTACGAATTACATTTTAAAGATGTTGTGATCTATGACGTTTTTAAATTGCTCAATGCACACGTTAAAGATAAAAACACATTTACGTAAAAAAAGAGATAAACTATTCTGCAAATTGTCTGCAGAAGGCAAATGAATTAATATGTTTATAATTTTATATTAATTATAATCCTAAGTTGTGTAAAGATTATAGTGATGTGAGGAAATGTTCATAAATTTGTAAAAAAAATCCACCGGATATCTACTGCCTCCCGCGTATATCATTTTATGTTGAAAGCCGTCAGAACGTCAGCCTAAAGCAGTAGACTTGTAGAACATGTTATAGAATTATTTAACGCACGCGCGGTGGATTTATAAGACGGAGGTCCCGGGTTCAATTCCCGGCGGGGCAGATTGAGATTTTTCTTAATTTGTGGTCTGGCTGGTGGGAGGCTTTTCGCCGTGGCGACGAACAAAGACGTACCGCCATGCGATTAAGCGTTCCGTTACGATGTCCTGTAGAAACCGGAAGGGGTGTGGATTTCCATCCTAACAAGTTAGTCCGCTCCCATCTTAGAATGCATTATCACTTAACATCATGTGTGATAGCAGTCAAAATACTAATAAAATGTGTTTCTTCTTCAAGTGCCTCTCCAGTATTAATGGACGGCCGTCAGCTTTTTGAACTTCGCTTTGTCTGCTTAAATAATAATTATTCATCATTACATTTGTCCTCAGGTGATGATGGCTCTAGCCACGCACCTCCAATCCGTGGAGGCAGAGAAACAGAAGCTCCGCACCCAAGTGCGAAGGCTCTGCCAGGAGAACGCGTGGCTCCGGGACGAGCTAGCGGCCGCGCAGCAACGGCTACAGGCCTCCGAGCAGAGGGTCTCGCAGCTCGAGGAGGAGAACAAACACTTGGACTTTATGGCCTCAATACGGTAATTACCCTCACAACTTCCACTCACAACTTTAGAGCCAGAGAGTTGTACACTCAGAGGCGTCGGCCAGAGGAGAACATCTGGACTTCATATGGCCTTGATACGGTAAATACCCGTACGAAAATTCCTGCGGCACTTTAGAGGTCTACGACTATTAAAGATCAGTTCAGTTACAAATCCAAGCTTTCATAACCTTTAATTTATGCCTTCGTTATAGTATTTTTAGAAATAAAAGTATCTTGAGTTGGTAATTATCATCAGTGACATCATACCTACAGCTGATAGTTAATATGGAATGGAATTGTATGCTTATTTAAAAGTTTAGTAAGAAGATACTTTGTATTTCGGCAGCAAATACGACAGCGACATCACAGAAGAGTCGGAGAGCAGCCGCAGCGGGCAGGCTGACAGCAAGCGCGATGATCCCATGGTGGACCTGTTCCCAGACGACGATCACGAGGACAACAGGAACAATAAGTGTAAGACTATAGGTTTTTGATACTTATAAATGGATTTGTCTATACTAAAGCCTAACCAGATGGAGAATGTTTATCAACAAACAAATTAAAAATGAAGGCAGAATTTTTTTTTTACAAAAAATAGAACCGACTCAAAACGCACTAAAAAGTAAAAAATGACTGTGTCAATAAGTTGCTTTAATTTACTTAAGCATATCTATGAAGTCGGTGCCAGCCGACAAAAACCGAAATCGCTGCAAGCGTGCCTTCAAAATTTTAAGAGTTCCTTCAATTTCCCCAGGATATCATCATCCGATCCTAAACTGATAACAATGGGACTACCTTGGAAGTATGCCCATAAAAAAAGAATTATCAAAATCGGACAACTCTGTAAAAAGTAATGCGTGGTCATACATATAAAAAAAATATATACGCGAATTGAGAACCTCCTCCGTTTTTTTTTCGTCGGTTAAAAATGCAATACATTTTGTGCCTAATAAAATTAAAATGATATTTTGTTTTCTTATAATATCTTATTTAAATAATGTTGAATATATTAATTAGTTTTAAGCTTAATAATCTAATTTATTGTCTGAATTCGTCATTAGTAAGTTAAATAAAAAAATTAGGTGTAATATGACTAGTGATTTCTACCCTCATTTTTAATTTGTTTGTTAATAAGCATTCTCCTTCGAATTTGGCTTTAGTATACTAAATCTATACTGCGACTGAGACAATTTTTAAAATCTATAAAGGTTATCCAAACTATTTTGGGTTAGCGCATAATTGTACGGTAATCAAGTCAGTTGTAGTATTTCTATTTCAGTTTATGGGAAACACGAATGCTTTAATTCTAAAATCGCCTGAATGTGCTATGGTTAAAGTGGCCAGAAGCGCATATGTGAAGGCGCTGTATGATTATAGTGACCAGGAACGCAGTTGTGCAAGCGGTAGAATGATCACAAAATCAACTTGCAGTTGGCGTTTCTATAATTTTGACAGAACTCAGTGTTGTGTGTTAAAATTAAATGCGATGTTGGACATCACGCTACTTTTCTACAGAAATATCTTCTTATGTCATAACTTCTACATAACATAACAGGTTAATACTTCTAGCTCTCGTTATATTACTTGCGTTCCTCCTTTGCCTTTAAGTGTATTTATATGTCCTTTATTTCCAGCTATGTCGCCCACGCCACCCTCCCAGTTCGCGCAGCAGGTCAACGCCGGGTACGAAATACCCGCACGCCTTCGCACTCTACACAACTTGGTGATCCAATACGCGTCGCAGGGCCGCTACGAGGTGGCCGTGCCGCTGTGCAAGCAGGCGCTCGAGGACCTGGAGAAGACTTCTGGCCACGACCACCCCGATGTGGCTACTATGCTGAACATCCTCGCTCTAGTCTACAGGTAGCATTAATCTATCTCAGCATACATACGTCGCGTCGCAGGTTTTCTCCCAATTCGCGCAGTAGGTCAACGCCGGGTACGAAATACCCGCATGCCTTCGCACTCTACACAACTTGGTGATCCAATACGCGTCGCAGGGCCGCTACGAGGTGGCCGTGCCGCTGTGCAAGCAGGCGCTCGAGGACCTGGAGAAGACTTCTGGCCACGACCACCCCGATGTGGCTACTATGCTGAACATCCTCGCTCTAGTCTACAGGTAGCATTAATCTATCTCAGCATACATACGTCGCGTCGCAGGTTTTCTCCCAATTCGCGCAGTAGGTCAACGCCGGGTACGAAATACCCGCATGCCTTCGCACTCTACACAACTTGGTGATCCAATACGCGTCGCAGGGCCGCTACGAGGTGGCCGTGCCGCTGTGCAAGCAGGCGCTCGAGGACCTGGAGAAGACTTCTGGCCACGACCACCCCGATGTGGCTACTATGCTGAACATCCTCGCTCTAGTCTACAGGTAGCATTAGTCTATCTCAGCATACATACGTCGCGTCGCAGGTCTTCTCACAATTCGCGCAACAGGTCAACGCCGGGTACGAAATACCCGCACGCCTTCGCACTCTACACAACTTGGTGATCCAATACGCGTCGCAGGGCCGCTACGAGGTGGCCGTGCCGCTGTGCAAGCAGGCGCTCGAGGACCTGGAGAAGACTTCTGGCCACGACCACCCCGATGTGGCTACTATGCTGAACATCCTCGCTCTAGTCTACAGGTAGCATTAATCTATCTCAGCATACATACGTCGCGTCGCAGGTTTTCTCCCAATTCGCGCAGTAGGTCAACGCCGGGTACGAAATACCCGCATGCCTTCGCACTCTACACAACTTGGTGATCCAATACGCGTCGCAGGGCCGCTACGAGGTGGCCGTGCCGCTGTGCAAGCAGGCGCTCGAGGACCTGGAGAAGACTTCTGGCCACGACCACCCTGATGTGGCTACTATGCTGAACATCCTCGCTCTAGTCTACAGGTAGCATTAGTCTATCTCAGCATACATACTTCGCATCCAGAGTTGTCCGATTTTGATAATTCTTTTTTTATTAGAAGAGGTACACTTTCAAGATGGTCCCATTGTCATCATGTTAGAATCTGATGATGATATCCTGGGAGAATTGAAGGAACTCTTCAAATTTTATAGGCACACTTGCAGCGATTTCGGTTTTTGTGTAAGTATCGGAAGCTTTTTGGCTACAAGTGCCGTATAATATACTATGACAGTATAGTACGAGTACGTTACGGTGCCAGCAAGTTGAAGGAACATTTATTTTACGTGGTAAAGCAGTTTGTGGGTTCTAGGTAACGTCCTTAAAGTAGAAACCTTGGCTGACACCGACTCCTAGATATGCTTAAGTAAATTAAAGCAACTAAATGACACAGTTATTTTTTACTTTTTAGTGCGTTTTGTGTCGGTTCTATTTTTTGCATAAAAAATTTTATCTTACTACATCTTCATTACGAGTAGTCAAAAATCGATATTAATACTTTATTATAAATACTAAAGTATTTTTGTATTTGTATTTTTGTAAATTTGAAAATATAGCCCGAGAAAGGACATGGGTTACTTTTTTCGAACTATCTCAAAAGTCTAAAATATTATTTTTTATTTTGTTGCATGGAACCAAAGGGAAACCATATATACGATAACGTAGCTATTGATCGACAATGTATCTTTCTTTTTCTCCACACGAGATATGACAGTTGACGCGTCAAAGCGTCCTATGCGTTAGTGACAGCTCTTCCAATTGCTTTATTCAACAGTTATGTGTGCGATTGAATTGAACAAAGTTGATGGTTTTGTTCCAGAGATCAGAACAAATACAAAGAAGCCGCCAATCTCCTGAATGATGCTCTGTCCATCCGTGAGAAGACCCTCGGCGAGAACCACCCCGCCGTGGCCGCCACGCTCAACAACCTGGCCGTGCTCTATGGGAAACGAGGTACTTACTCTACTTACCAGGACTCTTAATATTTACTTCGTGATCATTATACAGCTAATGGATGCCCACTGATCGAGATGAACCTTTTTTAATATCTTCGGTGCAACATTGGTCAACTTAATGAAGAGGGAACTATTTTAGCATCAAATTTCCAACTGTGACTTGAGACTTTTTGTAAGAATTTGGAAAAAGCTCAGTACTTCAAAAACTTACTTTGAACTGAACAGAAAATATTTGTAATAAAAAATAAAACCAAAAAAATTTCAAAACGCACTACAAACTAAAAAATAATTGCGTCATTTAGTTACTTTAATTTGCGAGCTTCGAGCAGACTCCAAGCCCGGGTCAGGCGCGGAGGAACTTTCTCCCTCCTCCCTCGGTAGATGTTCCAGTCCCTGTCCAGGCTGAGACTTCGTAGTATGATTAGTATATAAGCCGACCTCCGTGGCACAGTGGTATGCGCGGTGGATTTATAAGACGGAAGTCCTAGGTTCGATTACCGGCGGGGCAGATTGAGATTTTTCTTAATTTGTATTAGTCTGGCTGGTGGGAGGCTTTCGCCGTGGCTAGTTACCACCCTACTGACAAAAACGTATCGCCAAGCGATTTAGCGTTCCGGTACGATGTCGCGTAGAAACCGAAAGGGGTGTGGATTTTCGTCCCACTCCTAACAAGTTAGCCCGTTTCCATCTTAGACTGCATGATCACTTAACATCAGGTGTGATAGCAGTCAAGGGCCAACTTGTAGTCGATAAAAAAAAATAAGCCGCTGAATCGACGTTGGCAGGTAAATACCGCGAAGCCGAGCCGCTGTGCAAGCGCGCGCTGTGCATCCGCGAGGCGGTGCTGGGGCGCGACCATCCCGACGTGGCCAAGCAGCTCAACAACCTCGCCTTGCTCTGCCAGAACCAAGTAATTATAGATAAGTGTGTTTCACCTATGGGAGGCCCTCTCCCATGTCCCCAGAGGAAAGCATCGTAGCTTGATGGTTTTTGAGGAATTTCCATATTATTCTAAGACTTTATAATTTTTCAGTTATTTATATTTATTATACTACATTATTATTATATTTTATAAACTGTATTGTATTTATTTGCCAATTTTAAGGTTTAGTACTTTCTAGTGGGTAGTACTTTCTATTACACGTATGTTTGTTATGTTTCTCAGAACAAATACGAAGAGGTGGAGCAGTACTATCAGCGTGCGTTGGAGATATACGAGAGCAAACTGGGCCCCGACGACCCCAACGTCGCCAAGACCAAGAACAACCTCGCCTCGTGCTACCTCAAACAGGTGCGGCAGCATAACGCATTATGTTATTCAAATTAATTAAAATATAGCACAATTACACACATCGCTATATAGCCCCAAAGTAAGCGTACTCGTAGGTAGCTTGTGTTATGGGTGCTATGATAACTGATGAATATTTTTATATATATTATACATAGATACTTATAATCAATAAACACCCAGACACTGGAAAACATCCATGCTCATCACACAAACATTTTCCAGATGTGGGAATCGAGCCCACAGCCTAGGACGCAGAGGCAGGGTCACTACCCACTGCGTCACTCGGTCGTCAATGTTACATACCAACAGACGGTATAGTCATTGCGTAATAACTTATCCACACGTAACATCGCTTTATATGAAAAAAACGTTGGAGCACTCTAAAAACTGATAACAAACTTTGGGTTTATCTATATAAGTATTTATGTACAATATATATAAAAATATTTATCAGATATCATAGTACCCATAACACAAGCTAACTGGGGCTATATAGCGATGTGTAATTGTCCTATAATATTTATTTATTTATTTATTTGTAAAGAGAACTTTTGTTTACTATTTTTATCAAATTATTATATTTAGACAGGGTTTACATTGTTATTTACCTCTCGTACCTTTGTGTGCTCTGGATTATTTATTAGAATCCCTTACTGTTTAGTATTCATTTTTAGAATCCCTAGCTGCTCGGTATTCTAAAATTGTACTTGCAAGCAATAATTTTGCGACCTTTGTGTTATAGGGCAAATACAAGGAGGCCGAAACTCTGTACAAGCAGGTGCTCACGCGCGCGCACGAGCGGGAGTTTGGCACTATTGATGGTGAGTGGTACTACTTTATTATATTGCAGTGTATATTAGGAATGTTGCAATATTAAAAATACTAGTATTTCCCGCAGACTTTCTCATCGACATCCACAAAATTGACGCTAATAATAATGGACGATGTGATTATTGCGGATCATACTATGCTAATCTTTATACAGAATTCCCATGCAAATATATTTTAGTTTAGTGACAAAAAATTAGATTCAAGTTACCTGTGTACATTTTTATTATTTTTTTTTTTATAGAAAAATTGTTTTTTCTTTTTGTATTGTTTAATTTCTTGTTGATATGACACCACTAAACCGCACCAAAGTGACAGCACCATCGATTATTTTTATTTTTTTTCCCCATAAAAAGTAAGAAGTAGATATGCGGCTTTACATTTTTTTTGCTTGACATTTTTGTTTTACCGTTTCAGAATATATACAGTCATTAAAAACGCCCAAAAAATAACCAAAAAAAAAAACCAAAACTACCCGCACGTATAGTGTACCCTGCTGACTAACTCTGAGGAAGTGCAATAATTTATACTACATTCCGTTTTATACACAGCATCTTCAGTATAAGATTAATCGAAAAACCATTTAAAATAAAAAATAATATTGCTAAGGGCGCTGTCAGAATTAATATAAACGAATTAAAGCTCTAATACAAGGGGATTAGGGCCGTTTTACGTTGACGATTCACCTTATACTGAGGCTACTTGGTGATAATGTAATTATTATAGGACATGTACACTGTTATATATTCTACTTGTTTTTAGATCTCTATTGCATTTGGTTAATACTCGAATTTTTTGCGTAGTGTAATAGAAATTTTCAATATACGTTTGTAGAAAGGTAGCTTAGTAAATATACATTGGTTTTCATAATGTTACAAAAAAATTGAGTGTCCCAATTCAAAACTAAGTGACATGGTGATAGTTATCAAAGACAAAAAGTATATGTTGTGCATTTCAAATTTTATTGTTGTTAGTTTTATATTATATCAGGGGTTAAAGTATGAAATTGCCGATTTGTACTGAAAAATAAAAAAATCGTTTTTTTTTAATTATAATATTTATTTAATCAAAATAATTACCATTATTATCTATACGTTGCTGCCATCTAATAGGAAGCTCATTTATGCCTTTGCGATAGAACTTTGGTGATCTAGATTCGACAAACTGTGTGAAAGCATTTTGCACTGCCTCCCGAAGAAAACTTTTTATCACGTAGAAAATTGTCCAAATCACGAAAAAAATGGTAGTCCGTTGGAGCAAGGTCTGACGAATATGGAGGGTGACGAATGGTTTCTAATTGCAGTTCCTGTAGAGTTAAATCGGTTTCTCGTGCTGTATGAGATCTCGCGTTATCATGGAGCAATAATGGTGAAGATCGATTCATAAGTCGGGGCTGTTTCACTGCTAGTTTCGCTATCATTTTTCGGAGTTCGGCGCAGTAGACATCTGCCGTTATTGCTTGATCAGATCGGAGAAAGCTATAGTGAATAACACCACGCTGAGACCACCAAAACAGTTACCATTACCTTTTTGTTGGTAAGCTTTGCTTTAGGACATTGTTGTGGCGTTTGACCTGGGGTCAGCCATTGTATTTTCCGCTTACGATTATCGTAAAGAATCCATTTTTCATCATATGTCACAATTCGATCCAATATTCCTTCATTTCTGTATCGATTCAACAAGGCAACGCAAGTTTCAACACGCGTTTCTTTCTGCAAATCATGAAGCACCCATTTTTCATATTTTTTTATTTTATTGATTTGATGCAAATGAGTCAATATTGTTGGTAAAGTAACGTTAAACCATGCCGCTAATTCCTGGGTAGTTTGCCTCGGATCGGTTTCCACCATCTCTTTCAAATCATTGTTATTCACCTGTGTGGGCGGTCTTCCACGTGGTTCGTTCTTCAAATCGAAGTTTCTATCACGAAAACGTTTAAACCAAAATCGCACAGTGCGTTCATTAGCAGTCCCCTCTCTAAACGCAACATTAATATTGCGAGCTGTTTCTGCCGCGTCTGTTCCGCGTCGGAACTCGTATTCAAAAATCACACGAATTTTCGAAGTATCCAACTTTATTGTCTAAGCTGAATAAAAAAACAACTGATAGTTGATAATCGATTGTTGCACATTTTTTAAAAGAAGAACTACACGGGTACCGTATGAAAAAAGTTTCACTTTAAAATCTTGACCCATGAAGGTTCTATGTCAATTCGAAGTACCTATTACAATAAAACGGCAATTTCATTCTTTAACCCCTATTATTTTAGCCTTGATCTTGTAATTGACGAATATTTAAGCAATGAAACGCGTTAAAGCGTTTTTTTTTATTTTATTCATTAATTATCATTTGCTTGCGTGCATGTGTTGTATAAAAAATATATTAAGTAATATAAATAAAAAAAATAACGATGTTATATAATTGGCAAGGTCAAAATCCTGTCGGAAAAAGCACGTTACCTCACATTTTATGAATTTTACTAGAACCCTAGGCTAAATTTAGTGCTCCTGAGTCCTGTATTATTGTTTTATGCCATATTATTTGCTATAGAGACTATTTTAAAACAACTACTATGTTTTGATTTGCGACAGTCGATGAATGATAAATAATTGCATGGTATATTTTGAATTATTTAAGAGTTTATTTATTGTTAGTGCCAAATTTAAAATTTTTCCAAGTTAGTATAAAACTTTTCAATCGAATATATATTTAGAATGAATTTTAATTAATATTAGAATGAAATATTTTGGACATTTACATAACCTAATTATAATAATATTTTGATTGTAAAAAATCCATAATTGCAATCAGCAAAAAGTATTTTAAATATGTCTGTTCTATTCCACAGGAAACTTTATAAAAGGGACATAATATTATGCGTGTTAATTAATATAAATATTAGCATTTTCATAATAATTATGAAAATTGTAAATAATTATTATTTAACTATTAATATTTTAAAGCCGAGATATTATTTAAATACGTAAATTTTAAATTAGGAAAAAGTGTGAAATGTTAGATTTTATATGTGAAATAATAAATACAAAATTAGAGGCTATTTTTTAAATTACTTGCCCTTATTTTTAATCTAGATTTATTTGAACGGAATGACTTTGTTTCATATTACCGATTTGACCGATTGTTGCATGCATAATAAATGATAATAATTTTGTTTAATGATAGTTTGCACTACATAGAGGAAGAAACAGACATACTTATAGAAATATTATTGTACCCATATTGGTGTAACATTAGATTTTCAATTCTGTTCCCGCAACTGGAGGTTATTAAATTGTCAAAACCATATTAAGCTGTCAACGCTATTATAAACAAATATGTTTCTAGTTTACATTTTGTATATACAAAACATTTGTTACCAATATCTTGACTATGAAATGGTTATTTCATAGAATCAAGTGTATTTTATGACATGCAATCACTTATACCTTTTACCAATAAAGGTAGGAAGTATGGTTGTGTAAAATAAAATGAAATAAAAAAATAAATAAAAACTTGCCTGCCTGTATATATGCCAAATTATTGCGACCAAAGTAGAATAGTTTATCTGTACAGCTTGGCTAGAAAGTCCAAAAATCTTAAAAATCCGCCAATTCAACGCAGCCACGCTTACGGCGGTCTAGATTTCCATGTTTCTGGTCAGGCTACAAATTTTTACTTAATAACTTGCCTTATATTTTTTTTTTATATAATTAAACCTATAGTTGCAGCAATATTTCCGTTCAAGCACACCTCTGCCACATTTCTTAAGATGCATCCTATTTTAGTTTTCAAATCCTTGTTAATATTTAAATATTTCTTTTTAAATCTATGTTTCTTGTTGACACGTGGTATAAAATATTTTCGTTTAGTTTTGAATGATATTAAAAACATATATTTAGTAGTAAAAATATATATTATATAGGTACGCCATAGCCTGAATAAATATCGTTTAGCATAATACAAACCGTGATTTACACATACATGTTTCAAGTTGTGTTTGTTGTGTTTTATATGATATTTTATTTTGTGAAGTTATCTGTTAGCACTGCTATGAGCCTTTTGATTCAATACAATTCGTTATATTTATTTATTAGTTTGATTGCCTGTTGATACAATTTTAATTCAGTGTAAAAAATCCAAGACATTCGCTCACTGGTATAAAACTTTAAAGAATTCTAATATGTTCAATTAAAATTTAATCCAGATTTGAAATAAAAATTTGACTGTTTCAAAAAGGCTAATATCATAGATATTTGTGATCATTGTTGTTGAGAAGAACAACTAAGAAGTATTTCTCTTTGATATCACGAATTAAAACTACGAAAATCTTCTTTTCTGAAAGGGATTTCCTTTAAATATTTATCTGCAATAATTTTCCTGACGCATAATTGTAAAAAAGTGACGAATATGTTTGATTTTTTATATCAAATATTAAATCTATGTTATTAAATTAGTTACTATAATTTGAATATTGTATTTTTTGTTATGATCCATCTAATTAAATAAATTCAAAACCGACACTTTAGCTTACGTATGCATTTTTTTGTTGTTAAATTTTTTTTTCCTTACAAAAGTAATGGGGTGTTTATATGCCACTTGAGTGTTAAAATAGGTGAGTGACACAAGTTTGGATTTTATATAAGTGTGGCACAGGTAGGGAAGGGGTTTATTTCTAGTTTTTTGTTACTTTATCATTTTTAACTTCTTTCAATGATTTGGACACCGTCTGTCTACCTTGTGTCACACCTTGCCGACTTGTGTCACATTTTTATGATCTTTGACGATTATAACTACCTAATTAGTACAATATATAAAACTTTTTAATTATGGAGGTGATCGAAATTTGATTTAATGTTGATATTAATTTTTTAACTAACGCCTGTTTCTAGTCGATACCTATTTTTTATATAGTAGTTTTCTTTATATCGTCACGCTTTGTACCTAATTGGTTTATCGTCAAAGATTTTTTGTTATAATGCTATAAATAGGCAATATATTTTAAAAATGTAAACGTTGCAGGTGACAACAAGCCCATCTGGCAAGTGGCTGAAGAGAGAGAGGAGAACAAGCATCTGCAGAAGGAGAACGCGCCCTACGGAGAGTATGGAGGATGGCACAAGGCCGCTAAGGTATTGAGATCCTTCTAAGCAAAAACAAAAGAAAAAAACATCAACACAAAACTAAAAAAAATTATTTATATTTTTCGAATAATCTATTCAATGCCTATATCACTCTGCCCCGTAGATTTACCTGCTTTGTTCACGTTACGGTGCGAATAGTTCAATAAAAGTATGTGCTATTTGACAACAGGCCCTGTTGGTCCAGTACTAGGAAGTAAAATCATCTTTAGCTCGTCAAGCCATAGTAACAAAGGCTAAATTATAATCTTATCGAGAATAAATATATTTGCTTTGTAATTCAATATGCTGGGACTTCTTCTTCTTCGAGTGCGTCTCCATTACTGAAGGTCGGCGGTCAGCTCTTTGAACCTCTCCTTGTCCATGGCTAGGCGGAATAGTTGTTCAACAGACTTTATGCCTGTCCACTCCCTAACAAAAATGAACATTTTTTCTTAACAATAAGGCGCTTTTTGTTTTCCAGGTGGACTCCCCCACTGTGACCACGACGCTGAAGAACTTGGGCGCTCTGTACCGACGCCAGGGCAAGTACGAGGCGGCTGAAACACTCGAGGACTGCGCGCTGCGAAGCCGGAAAGAGGTGAGTCAGCCAGTCAGCCACTCGAACTGACACCTTAGTCAGGACCCATGTAGAGAAGGGACACATACATGCTCACAGATTCATTACTTTGTTTACTAAGACTATTTTTTAATCGTCGAAAAAACAGAGGTTTTCAATTTGACGCATCTATTGTTTTTATGTATGACCATTGACCACGCATAACTTTTTACAGTGTATTCCGATTTTGATATATTTTTTAAAAGGGTATACTTACATAATGGTCTCATAGTCATCATTTGTGCTATGGCACCAACTTTAATTATATGCTTAAGTAAATTAGAGCAACTAAATGATGCAATTATTTTTTACTTCTAGTTGCGTTTTGAAGTTGGTTAAATTTTTTTTTAACTAACACTAGACTACTGACTCTAGTAATTTTAAAAACCCCACTTTTTCGGAAACTTGGTGACTCATTTATATGTCAATGATTGTAGCAAATAGTATTAGTACAATTCTCAATACATTGTATAGTCCCTCAACTGTGCGGGTCCTTAGATCTTAACCTATTTTTTTGATAAGTTTGATATATATCAAGGATTTTTACGCTCGATTACTGAAAAGCATCCAAAATTATTTAAATAAAACAAAAAAAATTTATGGATGAATTTTCGCATTTTTTCTATATACGGCGGTGACGAAATAAATGAGTGCTAATAATAAAAATCATTAGTATTGAGTTGTTGTAGCAAATGGCGTTATAAATATTTTCGATTATCTTCTTACTTTAGTAAGAATTGGACTCATTTCTGTAAGATTATACGAAATTCAGATTATGGTATAAGCGCTGATTTTATTTCGTCGTAGTGTCAGCATTGTGCTGCATACTATTTAAACACTTGGTCATTTAAGGGCACATGATACTTATAGCATCAGTTATTAATTACGGTTTTGTTACTATTTGCGACTCTCCGTCGAGGTTTGCGGACTCAGATCGATTATAGCAGTATTAAATATCTCTGCATCGTACTTCGTACATTTAACATTGAGAATAATTCCGTAAATGCCAAAACGTCGCCTTAATGACGAATTTGACGCAATGCGACTAACGCAAGCACGCGAAACAACATACCCTATTTGCGTCCTATGTAGCAGTCTGCGACAGAACGCAATGTAAGGGGCACTTGTATCGTATCGCCTGGTATCATGTCGCATCGCGTCGCGTTGGTCTGGTCTATTATGAAGGCACCCCGTTAGATTGCTGATGCTACAAGTATCCCTTATACTAAGGCCCTAATGTTTTTTCAAATTTTAATACTTTTTCTATCTTACGAAAAACATTTTACAATAATTCTATATAGGCCAGTGCCGATTGCCTTAAAAATAATATAAAGTAAAAGAAAATCGCAGTAAGATGAAACCCATTGCAAAAGGAATAGAATATCATGTAAATAAAAGAAAAAATAAATTAAGGGCAATCTGAGGTCGGGAAGGGGTGAGGGTTTAGGGGTAAGAAACAGATTTTCTCGATTTCCGGCAAAACTAAAAGTCCTACGGAAAAGAGTTATAAGGCAAAGTTGTAGGTAATAAAAAGATCTAAAACTTTTGTCCTTACACTTTTTTCACGTAACCTCAAAATGTATGTGAAAAATTCGAAAAACATACTTTTTTGTTTTTTATTTTTATCTTCTACAAATAAAATTTTATTTTCACGAAATTTGGTGAAAACTTACCTTTTTATGTCCCAAATTCGCTATAATTTATTTGATTTGAAATATTTATTTTTTCACCTTATTTTGAATGAATATCAAACAATTAACCTAATCTTCAACCGAAAATTCGGCTGTCAAAATATCAGCTTTTTAAAAGAAATTGTTGTGCTTTCTGTTCGTTATCTCTGTAATCTCTACTTTCCGATTGTGAATAAAAGTATATACATTACCAAAGTAAATTTTCTCAGAAAAGGCAAAAACTAGGCTAACGGTTTTTACAGCTGCTACGTAATAGTAAGGTCCAGTTGAGGGTTGCCTCGGTGGTCTCCGCTGATTAGGTTAAGAAAGATTCACGATGCTCCCGCGTTTTTTACCCTTAAAACCTGACCCTCTACCCCTTTCCGACTTCAGATCGCCCGTAATTTATTTTTCCTTTCATTTTTATGATATTCTCCTCCTTTTCCAATGGGTTTCATCCTACTGCGATTTTCTTTGTTTTCAAAAATTATCGGCACTGGCCTAATATTACTTAATGTAGATGTAATTATTTATTGTGTAGTGTATCATGCATTAACAATTTTTACTAACATAATTTTACTAATTATTTATGGAATGATAATATTTATTATGAAAAAGTTAACAAGTAGAAGTTTAATATAACGACAATTGGGACACAAATTAAAATCGATGAAACCATTTTGCACGCTGCCTAGCACGTCCCGCCTCATGTAAGTTCTTCATAAAGTTAATTCTATCAGAAAAATACTTTAATTTATGTTGTTCAAGAAATAATTGAATTTTAATTTTATAAGCAAATGGCAATGGCTGAATTCTAAATTCTAATGTTTGTACAAATACGGAGTTTAATTTTTGTATGCAAAGTCGTCCTTATATAATATGTATAAAACGTCAGGTATCTACGTTATGTACAAACTTTTGACAGTGAGATAAGGCCTCTTACAAAATTTTAAATATTTCGATTAAACAGAAACAGACTGCGATTAAACGTTAAAAATGTATCGTCTGTTCAGACCATACAAATTATTAGATGTAAAAATCATATTAGGAGTACAAATAAGTTTCCGCCGTTTTATTCTAGATGGTGTGGCACTGAGTTTCGGTTAGCTTTCGCAGATGATAACCGGCTTAAAAAATAGTTTGGACATTCAAGAACAACATAACCTATTAATATTATTGATTTTATATTGGTAAAATATAATTTTTATAAGTTGAAAATGCCAAAATTTGAGCCGAGTAAGCGTCATTTGCGGGAAATATTAGTTTACTTCTTTAATTTAAAGAAATCTGCTGCTGAGGCGCATCAAGTGCTCGTAGAAGCACATGGTGAGGGTGCTTTGAGTGAGAGAACGTGTCGAGAGTGGTTTCAAAAGTTTAACGGTGATTTCGGCGTAGAAGACAAAGATCGCAGTGGAAGGCCAAAAATTTACGGGGATGCAGAATTGGAGGAATTATTGGAGGAAGATTCATCTCAAACACCCTGAATACTGTTCTAGACACGAAAAATTATTCTTCTGCATGACAATGCTCGTCCACATGTTGCGGCTCCCGTGAAAAAGTACTTGGAAACACTTGATTGGGAAGTGTTACCCCACCCGCCGTATTCACCAGACATTGCACCGTCCGATTATCACCTGTTCCGGTCCATGGCACATGCTCTGACGGCGCAGCGGTTCATATCTTATGAGGATACCAAAAATTAGGTTAATTCGTAGATAGCCTCAAAAGACAAGGAGTTCTTCAGACGTGGGATTCGAATGCTGCCTGAGAGATGGAAAAAAGTGGTTGCAAGTGATGGACAATATTTTAAATAAATTTATATTACCGTTCTTTTATAATAAATATTTAATTTGTGTTAAAAAACGGCGGAAACTTATTTGTACTCCTGTATAATTGGTGATACAAATGAAAAACAAAATTCAAAATGAAATTTTAGGCATTGGACATGGTGAAACAGTCTCGGTCGAGGAGCGGCCGCGGTCCGCGCGAGGCCGAACCGCGCGACCACGAAGAGGTTAGCCCCCCATCCCCACCATCCTAGGCTTTTGTATCCCTAAATCCTACTGTTTTTGTATCCTAAAAACCCTTTAATTCAGAAATCTCGCTATGGCTGCCTTACCGTATATTCTGACAAGCAACTCTTCTTGATGGTGATCAATTTATTTTTATCTGCGAAGATAAAAATAACGGAAGATCACATTTTCAGTCGATGCGACGTTACGTTTTTTCTTTTACAAGTAGAACTATGTGTGAATGAGATGAACGTGCCCGATATAAATAATTTGCATCAAATAATGTTGAGGCACATCAATAAAACGTATAAATCGAAAGGGCCAGTTGCAAATTTAATTTCACTTTAAACAAAATTTATATTGGAAAATTTCGATTTTTGATCTTTTACTATTTGTCGTTCTAACAACTGGTTATTTACCAATCGCAATTATTTTTCACGTTTCATTTTGTTGAAGCCAAACTTACGGGCAGTACTCAAATCCTTCACATTAGCACATGCTTTTATTTGGAAAGAAAGAGTAATTATTTGTCATATTCAAGCTAGGTCCATTACTTTTAGAAAATTTAATTATGTGTATACATGAATTAGGGCCTCATAATCATAATTGTAAACAAAAATCTAAATAATATATAGAAACTAGTTGACCCGGCAAACGTTGTTTTGCATTAAAAATTAAAAAAAATTAAATGAAAATTAGATAGTAGCCAATTCTCAGACTTGCTGAATACGCATACAAAATTTGGTAAAAATGGGTAAAGCCGTTTCGGAGGAGTACGGTAACTAACATTGTGACAGGGAAATTTTATATATTAGATTAAAGCAATATGTTTGGTAAGGTAGCCATAAGATATATCTACTGCAAGTGATACTGATTGTCGTATGCTTATTAGTAGTTGACCAATACTGAAATTAAAAGAAAATTATAAATTAATAAGTTTGAGAATTAGAAAACATTGAGTAGTAATCAATACAATATCACTTAAATCCTTTGTGATCCTTCCTTTCACTATATCCTAGTACGGCGTACGAGTATCATGGCAGCGTATCCCTAGGTGTCTGTCTGCATTTCTTGTTTGTGGTTGTTCACACGGTGTTTGCTTTTATGTCTGTCTAGCGTAGAGGTCGCGACGGCGACACGTTTCGGTGTTGTTTGTATTAAGGGAGATAAAATGTTCACGACATCTGTGGTCAAAATATGTTTGTGATATTTGATACCACTAAACATGGGACGAAAACATGTTTTTGTCACCTGACAACTTCATTGAGGGCGAAAACATGTTTACAACACCTGACATCACTAAACTAAGGGCGTAAACATGCTTGGGGCACCTGACATTACTAATTAACTATGAGTAAACAAAACTTGTTTGCAACATCCGACATAGCAGGTGTCTTGTGTCGTGATTAAAATAATCACATTTTAGAAATCTCAAGTTCACTGAATGTATTAAGAAAAATGTTTTCTCGTGTATAGTTAAATAATCTAGTCTTCGCAGAAGGTTCTATTAAAAGCCTTATTTAGCCACTATAGTAAACCTTTCACGTAATGGGCAAAAATTAACAGATTAATTTACTGTCATTTTTCTACAAAACCATACAAATTACTCAAATAAATTACTTTTTAATACAAGAATTATTTTACAAAGTTTCACAACGAACTACTTGTTTTCGACATGCACAACTCTTGCTTTTACATGGTTTAAATTGTCTGCACAAGAAACAAACTTTTATACTATGCTTTGTTGAACTGTGCAATTATTTTAGGTGAACACATATCCTCAGGCTTGCTTAGAAATTGTGTGTTCTTTCATAGAAGAGGTATCATGCATTTAGTCACAGTTTTGAATGGATATTCGTAATTTTCATTGGTCATTTGTGTGTGGCAGCGTTGCAAGCATAATATAAGCAAATCATATAAGAGTCTTCGTCCTCGCGAACTAGGGCTGTGCAGGAATGGTGATAAAGAGGAATCACAGAGGAGCTGAGAGCAGGGGCAATTCTCGATTGTTCCTTCATTAATTGACAGAACCCTTTGTTGCCGCCCGCACCTCTGCCTTCATCTGCCCTGCTAAAGTGAACTGCTTTGTTGGTTCAATGCTTAGTTTCGGCTCTCGAAGTTCAAGGGGGCTTATGAAATATTAAACTTTTCTTTATACCAACGAATTGGGAAGTTGGTGGTGTTATACCCCTTTAAATAAGAGAGTATGTTAAGTAGGTCCCAAGGACCTACAAGGGAGATTCCTTGACTATTAAAATTATTTAAATAATAATAATTAATAATGTGCCACGAGGGCGAGGACTCAGGTATCTGATTTGCTTATGGTATTTCCGTTGATATTTATTTATATTATTATTTTAATAAAATAATATAAACGTATCGCACTATTTATTTATTTTTACGTATTAATATTTTTTTACAAAAACGTTATTTGTTTTTGTTTTGGTCGCTTTATCACGCACCTCACACCCATTCGGGCCACGCTTGTTATATTTTCAGTTGCATATTTTTATTTGTTTTTTTTCTCGTTTTGTTACATAGGGCACGAACCAGGCGAGTGAGCCCCGAATGAACCTTAAGTCGAAACTGTTCAATGCGCTAGGTATCAACACAGGGAGCAATGCGCCGCACCAGTAGAATAGAATAGATTATATCCAGGTTTTAATTATAAGCACTCACTCGCTTCTATGTGAACGCTCCTCGGAACGCAACGCTCGGCGCAAGAGCAAGATATTGAGCTAATATTTTTGTCTCGCTGCGGGTAGAGTGATAAATTATGTTAAATTGTAGTTACGTGAAAATGTTTGATGTTTATCGATAATAAATCCATTGCAGTACTCCACGCGTTCGTTACTCAGTTATAGATCAGTGCGAGCTTTTTACGTATTTGATCACATTGATAAACGTTGAATTTGAATTTATATCGAATTGGAACAAAACATTTTCTCTGGTTATAACTAGATGGCGTAAAAGTATATTTCAATTGCGCCATCTAGTCAAAATAGGAGAAAACTATTTTTTCATATAAAATACACAATTCCTGTTCCTCGTATGTCGAACGCTTGACTTCACTAGAAGTGCAAGAGAGCCTGTTATATACTCCGTTCTTACACATTTGATTGCTACGCCTGCAGTGAGATTTACCTATAAATTAATCTATTTTACCGGTCCTTTGTTGGGACAAGTTAGCTCATTATTTTATATACGAGGATCATTCATGTCTCACACTCAAAATGTTGCCCGCCTATTTCTATTGTATTTAGTTATAATATTAACGCTTCTGTTGTTTTACAGTTTTTATTCGCAGACACGCCTAGCTAAATCATGCGTTAAAATATTTAAGGTGCGAATTCATAGCAGACTACAGACGACAACTTCAGACGACATGTCGCAGCGACTCTGATTTATATGCAAACGACATGTCGTTCGTTAGGATTCTTATGTCATAGAAAATACGTAGAAAATCGTCTGTGGTCGACTACGAACTCGACTATAAATACAACAAAAATATTTTCACAATTTTGCCTTTATAGATTAAAAAATGGCGGGCTTTTTACTTTAGAATAATTTATTAGCATGCATTAGGTTTAAGAATAAGAAACAAAAAATACGAAAAAATATTAAAAATAACATTATACGATCGAGAAGTGTGATAGAAATAAAAAAAATATGATGGAAGCATGTATACCGTCCCGTAAGAGATGTAACATTAAGTTAATATTATAATTTAACAAATAATATGGTGCGACGTTTTATATTTTAAATTTTTTTAAGTTCATGACTTTGGAACGCTGAATTTTACGCAGCGTATTGGAACTTTTATTGTATTAAAATATCAGTATAACATACATATTACATATTATTGCGATTTTTATTATATAATATATGGATATACTATGTGATATTACGTAAGCATTTAGTTCTGAACAAAACGGTACGTAAAATTCGGCCTCGGGCTCGCTGTGATATTCGGAATTGGTTTGTGACGTCATACACGCATGTATGTGACAAATATGACGTCACAGATAACAGTTTACGATTACGTCACAGTTAATCTGCGCCCTGAACTACAGAATCTGAAATCTATATTTGCATTTATTGAATTATGGCGTGTCAGATATATTTATTGATGGATATTTTTTTTGCATGTGAATTACAACGATTTTATTTTATTTTATTCGCTTACGATTTTATTATTATTTTTTATTTGCTGATAATAATTTTATTAATGTAAAATTTCTAATCAATAATGTTGCTAGTGAATGAATGGGTGTAATTTTTTAATGTGAAAGTTGTCATGCATATATTATCCGTTCTGTACCAATAGTAATGTTATTTTTTTTTTAAATAATGTTATGCTTAAACTCATTCCAGTGTAGCGTATATGTTTCGGTCTAAGCTTTATGTGAGAGCCTGTGTGGACGTGCACGATGAAATCGGTTGACATATTTTCAAAATCGTTCGCTTGGAAATTCCATCGTGCGCGTCTAGACTTATAATATAAGTAATAAAATATTTTAGTATTTTTTTATAATTTCAATTTTTATTCGTACAAGGGTGCTGCTTGGGAATGTGAATTTTAATTTTACAATTACATTTTAATTATTACTATTATTATTATTATTAAAGAGACACAAATTTGTTTTACATCGTTTTATTACTGAGGAATCTCTGTTACGAAATACCGACCTTTGCAAGAGTATCAAAAATTATTAAAAAAAAAAAAAACATCGCCACCTTGTCTCGATGTCGTGGTTTCGAATGGTAATTTTTAATTGTTAATAAATATTTATGTATCATTTGTTTTTGTTTTATTTACTCTTTTTGTTTTTTTTTTCTATAAATAAAAAAAGAAAAGGTGAGTCTACAGTGTTATGCAATTTATAGCCCAAACGGAAACTTGTTTTACAGATACGAAATCTCACTGCACTACAAAAATGACGCATGAAAAGGCATATATATTGAGAATCGAAATTGCGGCTTTTGCTGTTAGATATGTAGATGCATGTAGCATCTCAACCATTCGCTGTTTTATACATTCAATCATCCATTAAACGTGTGACTGTTTTGTGTTGAAAAAATTGGCTGAAACTTTTTATATAACTTAAAAAATTAAATAAATATAGTTACTACCCTGATTTTTCTATTAGTGTACAAACAAATTTATATTGATTATTTAATTTCATTTCTTGAAAACATTTCTTAATGGCGGAATTTGTATTTGTTTTTTTTTTAACTTATTCCGTCACCTCATACAATGGCCTTAGAAATTTGTCTTAAATAAAAGTAAAATGAAACTTCTACTTTTCCTATTTTAAAACATTTGCTTTAAACGTCGTTTGAAAAAAATGAGTTAATAGAGTTAATAACACTATAGAGTCAATTTAGATTTTTTTTTTGAGAACGTAGTTAAAGGTCATCATAAAGCTTATATATTATTACGAGAATGGAGTGTAAATTGCATAACACGGGGCAGGGCGCGGGCGCGGTGTCCCGCAGTGCCAGTTTCACGAAACTCCGCGAGTGTTTGCGGCGCTCGTCCGTGCGGCTATTGCACCGCCTGGCCGGCCGGCACTCCGCGCATCTGCCTCCCGACGTAGACTACACCCAATACAACGATCCGGACAGGTTTGTTTTCATTTCTTCTCTGAATCCTTACGTAGGCTGTACACAATCCACTAGAGCGCGAAGTCTGGAGCTTGCGGAGGCTTGAGGACAACATGACGAATGTTTACAGTTGACATATTTTATTCTATCTAAAATTTGATATTTTGGTTTTGCCGCCTCTAGATTTACATAATACTTAATTTACATAGCAAATTCTTTAAATGAATAAATTATTATTACTTCATTGTTTATAACTATTTCTTAAAATTAAAAATATATCTGAATAAGGTGGCATTTCATTTTGGGTTTGAATTTTTTTTAAGTTCTTTCGAGTACGTGTACAGACAATAATATAATCATAGCTTTGCTACGTAAGTTTGTTTACCCCATTTTTTTAATAACCTGAATTTACTTTGAGCTTTTAATTTTTTATGTATGTACGACAATTGATAATAAGGTAGGTATCTAATTCTAATTACATTTTATTTAACAATATAAGTTTTTAATCTATCTTATGCATAAGTACAGTAAAAGACAATTAAATTAGTATTTAATATAAAAATAGTTAAGAGCAAAGATAAGAAATTATTATTTTTTAATTCAAAAATCCTTGAACTCTAATATTTTACCATAAACAAAATGTTTTTTTTTTATATAGCAGCATGAAGCGCGCAAGCTCCCTGTCCGAGCTCAGTAAGAGGCCGGCGAGCCCCGCGCCACCTGGCGGCGACCAGCGGTAGCTAACACCACCGCCCAGCAGACGGAAACTCATCATCGGATACCTCACCGCTACCATCATCAGAATACTTTCCTTACAATCATGATATTAACTTAATAGACAAATGATGAATCAAATCAAGGTATAGTCCGTTCCAGTTTCAATATAATGGGTCGATTACAATGACAGTGGGCTGTCTTAATAACATTTGAGAGGAGAAGGTACGCTGTGGTTTGACCAGTAATGATAAAAAAAATAAAAAAATTACTATGGATTTTGACTGAAAGTTGGTAAAGAAACAAGCTAAATCTGTCTAACTCATAGATTAAAGACTACTAGATGGAGTCATAACGCGGCTGTAGGTTCAAGAGCGTGACAGACTTATTTCATTCGGCCTTTATTAGAAAGTGACACAAGATTATTTTTGTCCCTTTCTGCGTGTTCGTTTTTATTGTTTGTCAAGAGTGGAGTTTGTGACAAGCAAGGGACATATCTGAGCAATTATTAGCTTTTTATTAAATTTGCTGATAAATAATATAACTTTGCGGTTACGATATTAATTTAAACGTTATCGTGCTATGGTGAGTTGTAATATTTTCGGCTGCAACAGTCAATCGAAGAAATTACGTTTCATACGTAAGTAGGCATAAACTTCATTGATTGATGATTTAAAGCTTAGATATGTTATTTTTTAGCAAATTTCATGTATTATGCGTTTACTAAACTATCTTATATAAAGTAATATTTCGTATTTTACGATATTTTAAAACATAACGTTTTATGATGTACTTTAAATGTTGACATGTCATGTCAATAAGGCTGATTTGCTGTCTCACGAGTGGACACGCTATGGGCTCTATCTAGTTGTCTTTAATCTATGGTCTAACTAATGGGTTTGTTTAAAATGCAGTGGGCAAGAGTTTTACGAAATACAATAAAACACGAAAAATCTATTGTATTCAAAGGTAGATAGATCTAGGTACCAAGTGTGTATTTTATTAATCTGTTTTCGCTCTGAGTTTTAGAGCTTTGAAGCCTAACGAGGTTTGTAGGTAGTAGTCACGTAACACAAGAAATATTAAAAAATAAAGTACAGAGTACAAAGAATCAAACTTTCTTCTTTTGACTTTTAATTAATTAATTATTTTTAACTTCATTTATGGGTTTCAAGTTCTAGATAGTACGTCACTATCTATTGCTAGGTTTTGTTTTTCAAAATTAAACAGTCCCAAGACTAAATAGCAACCATAGTTATATTTTCGCTAAAACATATTTAGAAATATTTTATTAAAAGCATTTAATTAGTGAATTCAATGTAGCTTTTATTAAGTTTTAGCTTACCTATCTACCTACTAAGTCATATTTTTATTACTGATTAAGAATTATTTTTAAGTAGTTTAATTTATATTATATAAAGCTGTAAGATGTTATTACCTCTAGAATCGAAAAATGTGTGTCTGGTATGGCTAGACACCGAAAGGGAATAGGTTAATAATGTGTGCCATACGATTTCACCATGAAACATTAAAAAGAATTACAAGGAGATTTGGAGGTCCTCAAATAAAAAAAGTAGGGAGGAATGTTGGTTACAATTACAATACAAGAAGCATACGAGTAGGATAGGTACGTAAGTAGAATTTATCGGATCTACTTTCATTCAACAAAGTCATGCTTTTTTTATTGAAGTATGTTTTGATATTTACATATGTGTTCTTAAATATTTGGGTGATATACTATGAATGATATTATGGAAACAAGTAGATGATTTAGGTAAATGTAATGCAATGACTACCAACTGTTCAAATCTCTCTAGAAGTAATAACATCTCAATGTGAATAAGCGCGTTGTCAGTATTTTGCCCAAAAGTGTACTTAAAAATAAGCTTATCGTGGCTTAGTTATTGTGCAAAAGCCTTAATTTATAGGACATAGGAATAACTACTAGAATATATTTAAATGTCTTAAACCGCGCTTTAAACGAATAAATAAGAATTCCTATTGAGTTAGATATGCGCGCGAGTGTGGGGTTTAGAAATTGTATTAAAATATACAGAACAAAAAACCCGTCAATCATTTACATTATGATTGAAAAACGAGATGGATTTATATTTAGTATATTAATATTATATGAAATACAACTTTGTTTTCTACCAACGGTGACATCAATAAGAACTATCCTCAAGTGAACTATTTAAAGTTAAAATCAAGAAAAGTCAAGTTTGTCTGCAATTCATTAACGTTAATATGGAAGGCAGATTCTATCCAGAAGAAACTGCGGTTGTCCTTACTTAAATGAGAACACGCATGGCTTGTGGACTGTGGTACCTATGTACCTTAATATAAATCAGTGTTGTTTTTCATTCATAATGTTTTACGCAGGGACAACAGTAAAGATTTCAGAGGTTGTCCAAGATAAAATATTGCTTTATATATCTTCAATTTTTAAGTATTATTCTGAATCTAGGGAATATTTTAGGTAAACGACAAAATCCTTCGCGGTCGTGGAATAAATAAAAGTGCGGCTTTTGTAATACATTGATCTCTGTTCATTTTATCTGAAATAAATAATATTAACGAGAGAATGTTCTTTATTTGGCTATCTAACCCTAAACCCAATCATCAAGCAGAAGAAATGGAGCAAAAGGCAGCAACCTCTTTACTAGGACAAGTAAGAAACAGATTTTTGTCAAAGGACTCATTAAATTAAAAGTCGATGCAGGGTCATGATCGGACTCACAGACTCGCCGGGATTTTAGAGGCCTCGTCGCATCGCGTCTCTTCGCAACAGTTCATCTCATTAACCGTAGATGACCTACAGAAACCTACTTAGGCCTATGTGCACAGAGATTTCGGTTATCATAACCAACGGTTAACATAAGCTAACTATAAGTTTACTGTTTACGACAACCCGTACGCCGGTTAAAGACGTAAGCTCGGTTAAGATAACCGCCCGGTTTACGTCCATAACCGGCGTACGGGTTGTCGTGAACAGTAAATTTGTAGTTAGCTTATGTTAACCGTTGGTTATAATAACCGATATCTTGGTGCACATAGGCTTTAGAGTGATAATGTTTTCATTTAAACAATGCTAATAACGTGTATGCATGCTAATGAAATATCCCCTCTCCTATAAGGAGGAAGGCTTGGCCCTGTTGTGGGTAGTAAGTACGAGCGTGCGAAGTAATAAGTGCGTAGTTTATTAACTACGCACTTATTACTTCGCAGCCTATTGGCTGATAATGGCTTATCGTGCTCGCCGTCGCTCAGGGTGTAACACCTTTCCGACTCCTGGCTTAGATTTTACCTACTAAAAACTCGGAAGAAAGAAAAACTATATAAAGCCAAACTCGATTAAGAATGCTTGTCAACAAACGAATATAAAATGAGGGTAGAAAATGCAACACATTTTATGCCACACACATTTTATGTTTTTTATAAAATCTTATTTAAAAGATATTGAATATATTAATTAGTTTTAAGCTTACTAATCTAATTTATTGTCATGAATTCGTCATTAACAAGTTAATTAAAAAAAATAGGTGCAAAATGACTAGTAATTTCTACCTTCATTTTTAATTTGTTTGTTGACAAGCATTCTCGATCGAGTTTGGCTTTAGTATGAGAGATTATTCCACTGCATGATTTGAACCCAGGAAATCGTGAACGAAGTCACATAGATTAACCCCTAGCTAGACCAACGAAACAGATGAGTAAACATCTTGCTATATGTACTGTAGTAGTACTACCAGTAAGACAAAGCGGCCGGTCGACCCGAGACATTTCGGCGCTCGTGAAATGTTGATGACAAAAACAGAGGCCGATTAAAGTCACACTGCTTATTATTAATGATCGGTCACTACATTATGAGCGTCATGAAATCATTTTTGATAATGTTATTATATACTTACGATTGCTGGAGGTGTTACCCGCGTAGCTCCCGATCCTATAAAATTGTCAGGATAAAAAGTAGCCTACATATCTATACTAATATTATAAAGAGGTAAAGTCTGTAAATAAAGTTCTGTCGGGGCTAATCTTCGGAACTACTGATCCGATTTAAAAAATTCTTTCACCAGTAAAATGCTACGTTATCGGTGAGTGTTATAGGCAATATATTTGTATTGTGTGTTGAGTGTTATATTTGTATTGTATATATTAACCGAGTTATTACAGTTTTTGTAGCGCAAGTCGGACCGTGAAATTTATTAAATTTAGCATTATGCGCATACGCTGCCTTAGATATTGGATATAATTTAAAACATTTTATGAAAACTTTATGCATCTTAAAAAGTTCTACAAAAAAGTCTGCGATAGCATATATCTATCTCTAATATTTAGGCAGATATATAACTTTTGTGTTTTGAAAAATCATTTAATTCATACGTTACTTACGTTTACGTCATTATTTATAGAACTAAACTTAAATCCTTATCAAAATAAATTATTTAATAATTACAAGGATATTGTAGAGATAAGATTTACCTTTTACAGTATGTTAATTAGTTATATAGTTTCGGACATATTACAAAATTTCTAAAAAGTGCGACTCTGTAATAAATCATTTAATTCATATGCTTAAGTTAACGTCATTATTTATACAATTAAACTTAAATCCTTATCAAAATAAATTGTTTAATAATCACAAGGATATTATAGAGATAAGATTTGCCTTTACAGCATGTTAATTAGTTATATAGTTTCGGAGATATTACAAAATTTCTATACCGTATTGTATTGTTATGGTATATGTACTGAATAGGGGTCAAAATTTTGGTACTGATATTTTTTGAGCATTCGATCTTTGATCTTTTCTTTCAATTTATTTGGCATGGCAGACCATATTTACATAATATACGAAAAAGTTTGTTCGTTTGTTTAAGCGGGCTTATCTCTAGATCTGCATGTCGAATTGTAAATTATTTTGTTTATTATGAAAGCTAGACTCAAAAGTGAAATAGACTATTAAAAGCTAAACACATCAGCTTGCCATAAATATATATTGTTAATGGTAATGTACTGTAGGTAATATAGTACAATGTTTCACAAAAATGTAGATCTTGAGTAGGTACACGGGACGGGACGGAGGATATTGCTTAACGGGAGAGAGGGGTAGCGTACACACACACACTTTATATGAAAGTCTGCCTTTAAAATTAAAAGGGTATCTAAGATGATTTTACGCGGACGAAGTCGCGGGCGACTGCTAGTTCTGTTATAATATTATTCTGTATTATTGTAAAGTTTCCTCAAAATCCATTCAGTAACTTTTGCGTAAAGAAACAAACAACCATACTTAAAAACTTTTGCGTTTATAATACTGATAAGATATTAAAGATATTGTCTACTTACCTATTATACCTAGATCGGTCGCAGATATAGTGTCTAAGGTAGGTTATGTAAAACAGCTGAACGACGTAAAATGTACTCGTACCTACCTATATGTTATACTGTAACATTATCTTTATACCTCCATGGTACTAAAACCTGGGATGATATCCGAGAATTTTAGATTCGATTTTCACCTGTTGCACAATTTTTGGAGTGGACATAGATAATAATATAGCGCAGAGCGTGGAAATCGCTATTGTTCATAGGTAAAGAGGTAAACAGAACAGCAAATAGCAAGGCATGCAACGTCTCTTCAACGTGCTTCTGTATCCGTCAGCATAAGCAGTAGGTAGTAATTAGTGTTAACTCATGCCATATTTGCTTGCAAATAATTTGACGACCATGCCCTTTAGACTGGAATATAGAGGAAGCAAAGAGCATGCTTGACAGAAATAAGTGTGATGGTAATACTTAGTGGGAAGAACTCTGACACAAAACTCTACTAATATTAAAAATGTGACCAATGCCATCAGTAGCCCTACTCTGTAACTATATTTTTAATAGTTGCTATTGTGAAAATTTAATTTGTATCTGTCTCTCCGTCTAACTCTAACACATCGTGTTAGAGTTAGACGGAGATACGATACTATAGAATTAGATAAAGAGAGATAGTTGTTAACTAATAAAAACACAGTTACAGAATAGGGCTACAGGCCCATCCAGGCTACAGGGATCATTGAATAAGCGAGAGTGACAAGAGGACCTTTCTGTAGTTCAAAAATTCCATAACATTGTTTCACAGTTTTGACAACAATTACGATAAGTAAACAAGAACTGAGTAAAAAATGTACATATCGATCACACACGCAGCTGCCAAAACACAGCGCACGAGTCGGGGCGACGAACGAGAAATGTGAAATGAAAATTATGTATTAGGTTAAAGGTAATGGATAATATTCCATCATCAGTCTATTTATTTGATCAATTAAAAGGACAAGCCTTCTTTCTTATAGAAGAGAAGAGAAGATGCACCACTCAGCTCCTACGCGGATTAGCGGACTAGGAATAGGAATAGGTAAAAAACATGATGCGTCACGAAGCTTTGATTCTGTGCTAATGTAAAATGATCTCAAGACTGAGACCGATGGTTTAACGTGCTCTCCCGTCTCCGGGGGTCACGGGGCTCTAACAATACCAAATCAACAAGTTCATACTACTTGACACTGCAGACCTTGCCTGGTTATAAAAAAAAATTATGCATAATTTCGGAAGTGACCGTACACGACCCGGAAGTGACGGTACATGATATCCTAAACTGTGTTTATTAAATCAACTCATACCCTGACACAGAAGTCGAACCCAGACCTCGTGATCTGCAGCCATGTAGACTAATTACTGGACCAACAGAAGCAAGCAATATATCAATTATCTCGTAGTCCGTGGGAAGCAGAGGGCTACGGTCCCGGGGGAGTAGCCACAGTCCCGGTCTGCGCTAACACGTGTAAACTGCCCCTTCACACCTAAATCATCATTAGGTGGATGTGTGAAATATAACAACAATTATTAGCTTGTTAATTAAAAACAAGCAGGCGCTGGTTACTGAGTGGAAGTTCATTAGGAAAATTTCTTATCTATACTAAAGCCAAACTCGATTGAGAATGCTTGTCAACAAACAAATTTAAAAATAAGGTAGAAATCACCAGTCAGTTTACTCCTATTTTTTTTAATTAACTAGTTAATGACAAATTCATGACAATAAATTAGATTAGTAAGCTTAAAACTAATTCATATATTCAATATCTTTTAAATAAGATTTTTTAAAATAACAAAACATAATTTCAAATTTAATAACAAATGTTGTTGCATTTTCTACCTTCATTTTTAATTTTTTTGTTGACAAGCATTCTCAATCGAGTTTGGCTTTAGTATAGTAAGTATTTTGTAGAGTCAACATCTACGGAGGATTATTGTGTCATTTGGGATTCGTGAAAATATTGAACGGATGTAGACTGTCCGTTTAGTTAAGTAACTTTGAATTTTCTTCTCGTTGTACAACTGCCTCAGTACAACCTACTATCGGTACCTACTTATCTACACCAATACAAATCCGGTCCTATGGCTAGAAATGGTAAATTCATTCTAGCTCATTTTTTCCAAAAACTATCTATTTTTGTCTCTAAATTCTTGATATGCCGACTGAAAAGAAAAATAAAAATCTCAAGATCACAACTCTCCACCCCACAACAAAAACAAAGCGTTCGACATGAGACAAACGATGGTAATTGTGACAAAACAAACTGCTATTAGTTACGAGTTACGAAGTTATGACCGTTTGATGCGCCCGCGCGCCGCCCGGCGCTCCGCCCTCGGTCCTGCGCCGTGCTAACAGTCATTCATATCTGAAAGTCCGGTTAGGTGGTAGTGTTTTCAGTAAACTAAGCTTTAACAAAAGAAAAGATAGCTTGTTGCGCTGCACTAACACTGTCATTAATTCCTGAAAATACGATTAGGTGGTTGAGTTTTCAGTACTGAACATTAATATGAAACAAAAGTGTTTTGTGATAATTACGTAGCGTTTTTAAACACGTGAAACTTTTAACTAGCTTTCAAATTCTATTGTTATTTTTGGCAACTTTGAAGTTTATTTAGTTTATTTCAAGTTAGTAAATATTAAAAAACATACGTGTTTTTTTTAATTTTAATAATTTATTTCAAGAAACAATTAAAATGGAAAATAAGATTTTGAACGTCATTTGATGATTGATGTATTTAAATACTTATGTACATAGGCGTAACTTTTTAAATTTTTGAGCTTTTCCAAATATTTCATATCCACGTTTTGATAATTGGCACTTAGATAAATAAAACTTGAGATAACTTTTTCTTTAGAAAGTTTTCCCGCGTTTTCCTTTACATTAAGTCAATAAATTGTGAGCTATGGAGTATTTTAAAACGAACTATTTTCTACAAAACGATGGACCCGAAAAGCAGGATTTCCAAAATTTCGAGCCCATAATGTACCAGGAAGTAATCAACCACCAAGAGTTTCCCAACTACTTCCAAATGTTTTACGACTATAGAGCACCGGAGCAAAGCCAGGCTCAGGAAGCCTATCCTGAAGACTGGGAGTGGCAATGGGGAGAGCCAGTGCTAGTGAAGGAAGAGCATCTTCAACCGCAATCTGAAAATATAGGCTTCATTGATGAAGGTGAGTTCCACCTACCATTTAATATTAGATAGGTATTATTTGTCAAAATG
This sequence comes from Mycalesis mineus, assembly GCA_034621355.1. NCBI lineage: Eukaryota > Metazoa > Arthropoda > Insecta > Lepidoptera > Nymphalidae > Mycalesis > Mycalesis mineus. Next base: position 14,855,026 of record CM067896.1, read on the forward strand.
CTGTAACTTACAACTTCTGCTGGTGGCGATTGTAAGAAAGGCATACATACCTACTTAAGTCTATTTTTAATGGTTTTGTAGAGCAAGGTTCTGCTTAGAGGACATGCGATATGGGGGCCTGCCATGAGAAAGCAATGACTAAGACCGACGGTTTAACATGTTTTTCGAGGCTGTAACAGCATTAAACATAAATATATTTTATATTTTTGACGCCTTTACCATATGGGCAGACGGGGTCCTGGTTCATGTCCAGAGCCTTGTCCTCAACAACCTGTGGCTCTGAACAACCGACATTTTCACACATTTTTTCTCTAAACAAATTTATTGGGCGCACAAAATAAATAATTAATATAATTACCTACTAAGCTTCTAGTAGTATTTGAAAATTTTGTGCGATTGAAAAAATTATATTTTAACTAGCAACACACTTTATAGTATATTTGATTATGTATGTAAGTATATAATATATTTCTTTATTTTCCAAAACAGCCCCAATTCTTGTGTGGCAGCCAGAAATCAAATTAGCCGAGTCTAATAAATCCATCGCGCAAACCGCTGCGGCACGGAGGCCGTCAAAATGGTGGCTTAAAATTCCCATTCCAAGTGTAGTTGTACTTACGACATCTCGGTTTTTGAGTCAGAGCAATCATTGAAAAGTACTTTTTCACGACTGAACCGATTTTGATTAATTTTGGGACGAAGATAAATGTGACCGTGGACTTTTTTGTGATAAATACTAGTTTCCCTAATAGAACTTGCTGTTCGCTCACATCTTAAATAAATAATAATGTCTCATATTTGAATTGCAACCAGTTCGTGTAATAATGACAGGTAAGTAGGTAGGTACAAGGTACAAATGATCATCACATGCGCTGGCGCCGGCGCTTGTTTATGTGACATCCACAGGTGCGTTTTACGAGCCCCTGGCTTCCGAACTAATGGTGTTGTACTACAAATGTGTTATGATCGTAAAGGAATACCTTGGTAGGTACCAACTCGTACTATTGGGATACTATAAGAATTATGACTGTAACGTTATAGACCTACCTGCGCTTATCAAGCGCTGATGGCCACCATCCATCGGAGAACGAATTTAGTCTCTAGTGTTTGGCAAGTTCCGGACGGGAACTTTTTGAGGAGTACAGAGTATGAGCTCACGCGCAAAAAATTTATACATCTCTATATTCTCTATTGTCAGAAGTCCGTTCGTCATCGTCATCTCGTAAGGAGCGCACGGCGTTCAGCAAAGCGCAGATCCGCAGCCTGGAGGCGGAGTTCGAGCGCGCCAACTATCTCACGCGCCTCAGGAGGTACGAGATCGCAGTCGCACTGCACCTCACTGAGAGACAGGTATCAGAGATTTAATCAATATAATACAAAATCGAATTTTACCGAAATATCGTATTATGTTATATTTAAATTATTTCTAACTTTCTTTAACAATTTAGCAATATTTCTGCTCATGTAGAGCTCCTATAAACACAAAATAGGTCTTATTTGATAATTAGGCATGTAGGCTAAAGTTCGTGTTAAAGATTTTATTATTAGTACATACCAACTTTAAGCCTTATACTATATACTCGTTCTATAAAGAAAACAATACTAAGTACCTACCTAATAGATCTAAATTGGAGTTTAGGTCTTGTAGGATCTTGTATTATCCCTTCTATTTTGTTTGTAAGAAATAATAATCTGTAACAAATTACTTACCTATTTATTTTCAGGTAAAAGTCTGGTTCCAAAACAGAAGAATGAAGTGGAAACGGACCAAAAGCGTTTCTAAACACACGAAGAAAAAAAATCAAGTTTAGCTTTTTTAGTATATTCAAAATCGTTCCAATAATAAACATTAGTTGTCGCTTGCCTTTAGAAAACTATCTGGGTTTTAGAAACTTTTCAAACTTAGAGCCTGCTTTGAACACGAGGTACACACACCTCCGTATTGAAAAAAATGATTTTGAAGTAGATACAAAATTTGTTCTCAGCGCGGCCATGATCCTACGCCGTGCAGCGTCTTACAACTTCAGAACGGACAAGAAGTTTAGTACGAGGTTCATATTTGAGTTACAATTGTATAATTTAACATCCCTTTATAGTAATAATAGGTACCATAAAAAAGAGCCAAATTACCAATCAATCTAAAAACACACAGACATATTTAGCGAAACATAAAAAAAAGGTCAATAATTAAAAAAATATGATTTTATTTTAAAATCTACTTACTACACTTCTTTTGTTATTTAAAGTTTCATTTGTTTTACTTAAAATGAGGTCACATTAAGAACAGATTTTGCGAGTAAAGGCTATTAGTGAAAAAATGGTACATTTTAGAACTTTTCATGTAACCGGGAAAAGTGAAAATTGATATTAAAATATCAATTAATTAAATTAGAAAAATGGTGATTAATATAGCGTATTTCCTCCACGTGCTCTTATTAAAGTTTCTACCCGTCTATGCATACTGAGAATGATGTTATCGATGGTCTCCTGGGATAGTCTCCACCATTCCTCAACTACGGCAATTCGCAGTTCACCCACGTTGGCAGGAGCTGGAATTCTGGACTTAACTTTTCTTTTCCCAAAGTTCCAAACGTGCTCTATTGGGTTCATAACCGGTGATCTCGCCGGCCACTCCATAACAGTGATATTCATATCATTAAGATAAGATTGAGTTCCCCGAGCGGTATGCGGCCGAGCAATATCCTGCATAACAACAAAATCGTCACAGATATATGGGGCAACCGGTACGGCATTTTCTTCTAAAACTTCTCTGATATAGACTTCTCTGATCAGTCAGACTCCCTCTGTCAATACCAAGTCTGTGCGAGCTCCCAAACAAATGCCCGCCCAAACCATTATTAATCCACCACCGTATGTAACTGTAGTTTCAAAATTTGTCTGAATGTACCGTTCTCCTTTGTGTCTGTATATTTTTTTCCTGCCGTCAATCTTATTTTTAAGAGAATTCTGCACTCATCACTAAACAATACCTTACTCCATTGGTCCGCGTTCTAAAGTCGTTGTTCCTGAGCAAAAGTTAACCTGTTTCTACGATGATTTACCTCGAGCCTTGGAGCCTTGGCGGGCACAAATGAACCCAAATCAGCTTCTTCGAACCTTCTTCGTACCGTACGGTCACTAACGGTTACAACCCGCATTGCGTCTAACTCATCACTTCACTCGGGTTTGGACGGCTGTCAAACGGGGGTTCCTACGTACACGAAGCCGAATGAAACGATCATACCTACTCGAAGTGCGCCTTTTTCTGCCTTGTCCTGCTCTTCTCACATAAGTACCGCTCTCCCTCAACCGTTGGATACTGCGATGGATCGTTGAAATTGTAGATGAAGATCTCTGGATATCATTCCATTTCTTCGCATTTCGAGTGCCCTGGCAATCTCCGTTGGAGCTAAGTCAGGCATAATTCAGTCCTCAACTCCAGAAAGATACGCGATTAAAAATAAAAACCGGCCAAGTGCGAGTCGGACTCGCGCACCGAGGGTTCCGTAAAATTTAAGGTTTTTGGAATATTTCATGCGAAATTTCAAGATTCTAGGACTAGCTGTGAGTAGTAGAAAGTTAAATATGTGGCTTATGCTATAGCTTATAGGTATTATAGAGCCAAATATTTGATATGAATTTCAATTTAATACCTTTACGGGTTTATGAGAAAAGGGGGTAAGCTTAAAATTATTAAATGCATAATTATTATACGATGCAACTAAAAATTTACAGTTTTCATAATTTTTCCATTATCTAACGTTATATATATATATATCGTTATATATAACGTTACTACGTACAAAATTTCAAGATCCTTAGCTTTCGGGAACTACCCGTTAGGTTTTGATTTACTTGACCGTGTCGAAAATTGGTAAAATTGTTGGTATAAACGGCTGTGTCTTTTGATTGCCTTGACCTAGAAAAATGATTTTTTTGACGACTCTAACAGACAGTATATTTGAGTATTTGATATAAATTTGAGTTTGATACTTCCACGCGTTTCTGAGAAAAAGGATCTTGACAGACAGACGGACGGACAACGAAGTGATCCTATAAGGGTTCCGTTTTTTCCTTTTTAGTTACGGAACCCAAAAAAACTAAGTAACGTAACTAAAGTACTAAGAAATAAAAAACAGTATTTCAATGAAATTTTAAATCAAACTAGGAAGGAAGAAATACTAGAAGTTCGCTCCGGATAAAGTGTATTTGAATAAAATAATTGCATAAAATGTGATGTTCAATTGTTTTCTTAATTTCAAAATATTTCCTTTTAAATTAAATGACGTATAAACCAGCCTTACATGATACTGATATCAAACCTTTTTTATGTTCCGCTAAATATGCCGGTGTGTATATTCTTCTAGTGTTAAGTCGCATTTCGTTCCAATTTCTGTATCTAATATTGCCTAGTTACTAAGATGGTACAACTTTACCATACTTTATATAATAACGTGTGAGAGTGGAACAAAATAAAATAATTTGTATTCAAGTACCTATTTAGAAATTAAGTTACTCATTTTATTTTGTGCAAATAAATAAATAATGAACTGCCGAGCTTATGATTTCCTTCTCATTTTCTCAGCAAGAAACTAGAGATGCATATTAAGAGTATGATATATATCTAAATCGTCATCGTTTTATAAATCTCATGTTCCTGCTAAACGTGCAGTAGGTACGTATAGTGCTACAAACTCATCTGACCCGGCGGCCAAAACTGCGACCACGGCGACACCCTCACCGGGCCAGACAAGTTTGTAGCACTATTAGTAGTTTAAATCATGATTGCCGAAGGTCTAGTCATATAGGCACAAGCCAAATTACGTAAATGTAACTTATAAAAGTTGTAGAAATCTTAAATTTGGAGAGCTACGATTAAAATAATAAAAATAAAACACAAAGTCAAGGACAGGATATGTTTATTAGACAAAGTCATACCTCGGGCACGTAGCGACATCTGGTGCCGGACGCCAAAACTAAAATAATGTAAACTATATAACACACTATCTTTGGAAGAAACTAAAACATCCGGGCTATGAGGCCTTATATGAGTTTGATCGTAACTTGCGAGACACGGGAAATTAAAAAAAAAACAATTCTCGAAAATTCCAAAACTAATCCACCGACCACGTCGCTTCAATTCCTGTAATCGTCATTTTAAGACTATGTACAGTTAAGACTCATAAAATGGCGACTACACAATTGTTAAGCGATGTTACTTGGACGGTGGAGTTAAAATATTATTTAATATAACAATATTTGCGTATTAAGGCGAACGCTTCTCGATATCCTAAAAAAAACAATTATTCTGCAATTGATAACATAAGTTCATCATTTCTTAGTGACAAGTAAATAATGACTCTTAAATATTTGTCAGCTTACCCTGAAATATTTTTCATAATTATGCATGAAAAAATATTTTGGCCAGCTTGTGATTGGGATCAGATTTGATCAGAGAACTATAAAAAAGTGTAAAAACAAAAATTATGAAAAAGCAATCAGTCCTAAATAGCTACATCCTTAATTTTACACGCATTATGTTTTTAAATTACATTAAATATTCACAAAGATTAAAGATGATACTAAAATGCATGCATATTCCATTAAACATACGTTTACTTTATTTTATACTATTTTTTTACATATTTAAAAATCGCTATGTATAAAAAAATCATTATGAATGGAAATGCCTTATTATGAGATTCATCCAAACAGGCCAAAATCAAAGTTTGAATAAGAATTTCAATTCTAACTATTTTTCGATAATAAAATGCTAAAGATTTTTAGATGTTGAGTTTTGACCAATGGCCGACTCAGGGGACCGCAAATCAACACTATGTTACAAAGAAAGCTGAAACCTATTTTTAACTTACATAGGTTTCAGATAAAACGTATACATTTACATATTTACATGTTCTAAATATATAAAAATAGTCTCTACTATTGTTAATCAACTTCGATTTTTCTATATATTTACACATCCCTGTTCATTTTATGTAGGTTTCAACACAATGTGGGTTGTATGGTATACAAATAAATTTACAAGTTAACACTCAAAGCTAATAAATGTAAAAGAAATAAAAAAATACATTCACAGATTTTATAAGAGGATATTTCATATTATCCCTGATATATTTTTTCTCAAAAAATTTGATGTGTCAGAAAAAAAAACATATTTTTTCGAGTGCAGAAGCGTCGCCTTAACACGCCTATCTAACTGTACATACATTTCGATTAACATTGGACCGTATCTTAAGATATTTGACCAAAAATAAAATACTAGTAATTGTCAACAATAGATATATGTTCAACTTACACTTCTCAACCATGAGCTTTAATTACCAAATATAAAAATGGATTTCTCCATAGTCTAAGAGTAAGCCGACGTTACGGTCGAAGCGTTTAAACTGAACGATGCGGCTCGTTTAAACATTTCGATCGAACGGGTTACTGGCTCTTAGCGCTTCGTGTTTTATTTACAAAAGTGCACTGTGACATAAATTAGTACTATTACAGGGAGCTCTAGGCACTGAATCACTCGTTATTTAGAAATTCCGCGTTACTGGTGTACAAAAATCTAAGACTAATGTTTTAAGTGAACCGTCGTTGACATGTACTGGATTATTTTAAACATTTATTGACACACTTTTTGGCAAATTTTGTTAAAACAGTAATATAAACATGATGTTTACATTTAAAAAATGTCTTTTCACAATCTTTCATTTGATACCCACATTCCGCCTTTTTCGTTTTCGGTCTCATTTTTTAACGACTTCAAATAAAGTGTTCCTCAATTAGACTGTATATATGTTGCTTTTGTTTCACTTGTCACTCCCACAATTTTGTCAAATTCAACGACAGCTCGTATGTCAACGTCAAACGTCTAGCCGTTTAGAGTAAAAACTCTGCAATCTTTGTTTTTCTACACCAATGCACGGAATAATTATTTATGTTTTCGTCACTTATTTATACACTTATTTGAAATAATTCTTATTATGTTTTTTGGAAAATACACTTATGGAATACATTCGCACATTAAATTGGTCGCTATATCATTATTTATATATTTTTGTTCCAATACAATTTCAAGCGATAACTTTTAGCACAAGAGCCGGTGATAACAAAGTAGTTTACCACATATGTACTTTATGTATATCACGAAATCTGTTTTAGATTTTCATATTCCAATAAATTCACCACAGGCTCTTAAACATTTTCTTATGAAGTAATGAGTCTATTTGAATTTTTTAACTTCAGAGTATCACACAATTCTCACAAACATTATCAAGTATGTATGAATGTTTTTTTAATTTAGAAATATTTTCTATTGTCCGATTTAAGTTAAGTGTACACTATCCAAAATAGTGTAAGAGACCAAGAGGTAAATTGGGAGACACATATCATAAAAGACAACATCGTTATTTGTTACTGAAGTGCTTTTACAACTTTTATCAAACTAGACCAATTTAGGTCACTGTCTCTTTGACTATAATATACGTGAAATAGTTTCTATGAAACACTAAATATTACAATGGAAAAATATGCTTCAATGATTTTCATACTAATAATTACCACATACTTTATACATTTTTTTTCGAGTGCAAATTAAATGATTATACTTCATTTGACGTGAGAGCAGGGTGGTGGGCCCAAGCTACATATCTCTATGTATCCCTGCACTTTACATAAATATGTACTTTGTTTATTTCCTACAAAATACGTAGAGTTAAGTAATAATACAAGTTAAATAAATATTTCATATTTTGACTATAAGGTTTGTGATTTTAGTGAACCACTCTCTTGTGTTCAAGAGAAGTCCTCATGAATTTCAGTACCGCTTAAGTTTAAAGTCACTATTGAGTATGCGAATTTTAGAAATTGCAGAGTAATGTGATGCTTAATATTTGAACGAAGATTGCAAATCTAGAATCTGGTTCTTTTGAAAACTATACTGTTTGAATTTAAGAATTTGTCAAATAATATTTTTCATTTAAATAAAATATAATCACTTAATTCATTTTTTAATATGCAGTTACGTTAAATTAATTGTCTATCCATCATGCAAATGATATGAAGCAATTTTGTGATAAATAAATTATAAATGCATGTTTCTTTTACCTGACTAGAGAATATCGAATGTTTTTATAAAATTAATTAAATTAGATTTGAAAATTGTAAATAATCAATTGAATCATTGCTTCAGTTTTGGTTAAGTAAAAAATTTCGTATATGTTAAAATATGTTTGAAAAAGGTGATTATAAAAATGAAAACAGGAGTGCAATGTGTTTGAGATTTAATGTTTTCTTTAAATTGTAGTTGGATGAGAATAAATACTTAAATACAATTCGTTAAAGCGACGAACAGTCAGCCTGCATATCATTTGCACAATCATACTGTATAACTCCTACAAAATACTACATAAACACTTGCACACACATTGAAAACTATCACTTTAGTATAATATGATTTCATTTACTTAATAGGACATATTATTAGATAATTAGATTATTTTTAGCTGACACCTCTATTTCAATTTTTATTGCCGTGGAATTCTGACGTCACTTTCTAACGTTTCTGATATCACAAATCTTTTTGTATCCGATTTTTGTTTTATTAAATCAAATTAATGCTGTATAATTAATTCTATATTTTTTAATTAAATATAAACTTAAACCAGTGTTAATGTTATTCTTAGCATCCAATGAATACTGTGAATTTATTTTTAATTTTTTAATATTTTTTGTGGGAATCTTTTTTGCCTATAGAAATATAGAAACGTCAGGTGAACGTCAGCATTCCACGGATACACTCCGTCTGTGATAAGATGAGATGTACAGTCTGATGATAAGATGTACAGTCAGTCAGAATGATGATAAGATGTACAGTCACATTAAGGTGACTGTCAGTGACATATTGCTATCATACTCCTCTCGTATATAAATGTACTCAGAAGACGGGTAAAAATAATTTAAATATAAAACACAAAGCATCTTTTAAATTTAAGTTTCCGACCTAAAATTATCACCAATTAGTTTGGAATAATAAATCAACATGATGTTTTAAAAATGCTAGTAAACTAAGCCTGTTTGAAATAAATGAGTTTGTGTTTCAATTAGGCATTGAGTTTAAAGAATATAAAAGCATTTAATAAATCTCTGAAGTACATTTGTAGTTTAGATAAAATGTTTATAATTATAAAACTTTGTTACTAATAATGTGACAAGTTGCTTAAGAGATAGTTTCCAATGTGCGGTCAATCCAAATCTACTTTCACGAGTTAACGATAAGTATGAAATGTCATTCCAGCTGTATACAGATTATAAATGTGTATAACATGTAATACAATCATGACACAGTTGTATAACATCTGTGTTACATCAAATTAGTAATTATATCAGATAATTGCTGTCACATATTTATAATATGAAAGAAAATGTGACATTTAAACAATTTAATGTAACAAACCATTTTGTTTATTTATCGTTAACTCTCGATGCTCAAAAATACATAAAAGTTAATAATAATAATAATATTTTAACATAATTTTTCGCCACCAAATATTCACAGCTCAAAAATCCAACATTCTTACACTAATATATACACTTTTAAGGCTTTCTGGTGTTCTCACTTGCATATTGCTGCGCCTCGGACACGAAACTAAACACTTTTGAGGCGTTCACAGTTTTATACACTACATACGAAAATATGCTATTTTTTGTTAATAATTTAAGAGTCACTCGCGACCGAACACAGCACTGTCACAGTTCCGACATTTTATACAAACATTTCTTAACACATGCGCAGATGAAACGAAAAAGATAGACAAAATTGTAAACATTTTTGATTTGCAGCAGATATATAGACAGGCGCAAAGCCATAGTTTTTATATTTATATTATAATTTCCAATCGTAATATCAATCATAACTGCTTCTTTCGACATAAAAAATAGTTGAAATTGAATTAAATTTCATGCGTTTTTGGACTTGTATTGACATAAAAATTTAACCAGAATTCAACATTTTTTTTCTTTAATTACAAGTCCTTTAGTTACTGCAATCACACCAAATGATGACGCGATCTAAAATGGAAGCGGGCTAACTTATTTGGAACAGAACTCACACCCCGTTCATTTCTACAAGATATAACGGTACGCTAATCGCTTGTCGGTAGGGAGGTAATTAGCCACGACCAAGGCTTCCCACCAGCAAAACCCGGACAAAATCAAAAAATCTCAATCGGCCCTGCAGAAAATCGAACCTAGGACCTCAGTCTTACAAATCCACTACACTGCGCAACGGAGGGCATCAAACTGTGCCACGAAGTCCGCATAGAAAATTATTTTTAGTGACTTTTCTTGCCAACTTTGTTTATCTTTTTCGTGTTGTCTATGCATCCCACTTCGGATCAAAACAAAATTAAGGAGTCTACAGGGGCACTACGTCTACAACAGTCTGCGGTGTAGTCGCGAGCTGTGGTCACTTTACAACCACAAATATTAGGTTTCGTTATGGTCTCTGATCTGTATCGCTCTGGCTCAGCTGTGAAGTTGCAACCTGACTCGGTAACGGTGACATGATCTGACTCACACTAGTTGAGAACGGTATTACCATCTGATTTGTAACAGTCTGCGGTATCACAGTCAAGGATTTCGGTATTTTTGGCATTATCATGGGCGCCATGGGGGCCATGCACACGCTCTGAGTTAGTATCGTCTCACTTGTGATCGACACAGACGGTCCCAGTTGTGGTATCTTCATCGGCGTTGTGACTAACAACGGCGAGGTGACCGGTGTGAATGTTTGTGACGTCACCGTCGCAGTCTTCGCCGGTATGGGTGCTATAGTGATGTTCTTTAGCCCGACATTTTTGAGTATAGTCGCAGCGTTTGTCCCTATTTGTATTTCTGGCATGTCTTTTTTATCTGTTTCTCGTTCTGTGGAGATGTTTTGCATCACTGTGCCTCCGTTCCCGAGTAGAGCTGATGGTTGTATTTCAGTGACTATAGTCTCGTCGATGGAGGGCGTTTTTGTCTTTGACTCTCGTTCTTGCAGCCTCTTTTGCCTCTCTCGACGTATGAGGCACATTCGGTTGTAGTCTTCAAAGGTGATGTGATACCGGGTGCCAGCCGAGAGAACTTGCACTAGGCTGGGCAAGCTGTGACCGTCAACAGCTACTTTGGGCGTTTCGCGGGCGACCTTTGCAAGGTTTTCCTGAAAAAAAATATGAAAAAAGATAGTAAGTATATAAGATAAAATATTATCTAGCCAAGTACTAAGAAAACGAAAAGGTGTTGATGATTCAGACTCATGTTGGCTTTGTAAAAGTTAGCTGCTATATGAAAAAGTTAGGATCAAATTGTAACTTACTGGTGTAATAGGCATCAGTGTAGGTCTCCATCCCTTATTATTGGCCTTCTGCTTTTTCGGTGTGTCCGTTTTGGGTTCTTTCTTTTCTTTGGCCGCCTCCGATTTCTCTTTCTTTTCTTTTATTAGTCCAGGCATTTCTTTCTTTTCTTTAGGAGGATCAAACTTTGGCGGAGGCAAAGGCGCCGCGGCGACCTCTGTTGGATCAGACGCAGACACTCCTTTCACTAACTGTTGTATATTATGTAACACGTTTTGTATAGCTTTCCGCCCTTGTGCATTCGGAGTATTGATAGCGATTAATTCGGGCGGTAAAGGCTTATTTTTCTTATCGCTTTTGGATTTCGGTTTAGGCAGCGGAGGAGGCATACATTTCTTATGGTCCTTTTCCTCAGAATTCTGGTTGGATTTGAGCAAACTTTTACCGTTCAGTGACGGCTTTTTACGGAATTCTATTAAACTAACCGATTCTTTCCTGGGTTCAGGGGGCACATTGTCGTACGCTCGCAGCCGGCTCTGTACTGAAGTGCTGTAGTTAGCCGCGTGGGGTGACGCGTTGTGGGACAGCACCAGATCACCGTTTCTGAAATACTTCTCTAGTAAAATCAGGTGTCTTAGGAAACTTGATTGATTTCCGTACGGCCTTTGCAACTCGTTCCATAACCTTTTAGTTTCTACGTCATATTGGATCATAGTGTTGCACTTCTCCCAACCTTCTGGCGTCACACCTTTGATATTATTAAATTCTATATTACACTGCAAATTCATTTCTTCTTCTCCAGGGAATAATTCTCTCACTGATATTGAGGGATTTGTTTCTAGTCTTTTAACAGGATTGGAATATTTCGTATCTGAGTTTTTCTTTGGATCCTTTTCAACTGTCTTCTTTGACAGTTCACTGATGTTTCTCTTCACTTGGGTAAAACTTTCTGACATTTGCCATTTGTTTTTAAGCAAGTTTATGTCAGCAGGTCTTTTATTTGGTATAGTCTCTATGGTGCATTCGTCGTTCAGCGTTATGTTTTTGAAAACGCTCATCTCTTTTGCTTTTTCTGTATCAAACATTTCAATATCCATGAAGTCCTTTTTGGGTTGTTTCTCTTTGTGTACAAAGATTTGTCCGAGTTTCTGGACTCGCTTGGCATTTTTGTCATTTATTCTATGCAGCTGACCAGGTTTCTGAATTCCCAGATTGTGCATTTTTAGAAGATTCTTCTGTTTTTGTGTTAAATTAGTGTTGTGTTGGAATTGTGCCGGATTATTCTGTTTCTGTAGAAGATATCTCAGTTCCGTCTGTTTGTCGATAGGAACTAGTGTGGATTCGAGCTCTGGTGCTAAATCTGGTTCCGAAGCGTCACTCGGAGGATTGCTCTCCGTAGGTTTCGCTCCTGGAACTGGTATTTTGTTAGATGATATAAGGCTTTCGATATCTTCCTCCAACGGTTGTGGAGGTTTCGGTACATCAGGAACCTCTTCCTTTGGCTTTTCTTTCTCTGGGGAACTCTCTGTGGTTCTTTCTGAAGACTCACTATGTGATTCCTGCTTTTCTGGTTCTGTCGACTTTCTCTGTTTGGATTTCGTGCGTGCCTTTTTCTTTTGTTTGTTTGCACTTGTGTTACAGTCTTCTAGGTCTTTACTATCATCCGCGTCTTGATTAAGTTCAGGTGGGATTTCTACATTGTAGATATGGAGAAGTCTGTAAACAAACAATGAATATTATACTTTGTGCTCTTGTGTCCTGTCAGTCTGACAGTCTATAGTTGAAAATGTTGTATCAAATAATATCCTTTACATCGAGTTCAGTTATTTTGTTTTGTCCCAAATAAACTTTCTTTCTTTTTATATGTTTTGATCAAATACTAAATTACTATCACAAGACTTTTGACTTTAGTACGTTTAACACAAAGGCGAAGATATATCTTGTGTAGAAAACGACAAATTTTGCCCAATGGCGGCGGAATAAACACATCGCTCTCCCTTTTGTTACGTTAGGGCGAAAGAGACAGTTATATTTTCGCATTTGGGCAACGCTTTTGATTTTTCCTACACGAGTTATCTCTTCGGGCGTATGTAACACTGGTTTACAGCAATCTCCTGCTAGAGATATGATTTTTCAGTAAAGTGATCTACAATCTAAGTACTCACTTGCGCGTGTACGCTCGTGCATGCTTGTCGTTGTGTCCGGGGCGCTGCAGCAGCGTGCAGTAGTATCGGCACACCTTGCATAGCACCGGCCTGTCCAGGAACTCTACCGGGATTCCAGCCTCTTTTAGCAGTGGATTGAGATCTGTGTAACCCTGGAAGTGGTAAAAAGTACATGAGTTAGGTAAATTTTTATGCTCGGCTTAAAGTTGTGACATAGTGTACGGAACCCATAATGCGTAACGCCGACAGCCGTTGAGGTCTCAAGGTGTTACAATAGCGACCACGCATCGAAAGCGCCGTGTCACATTCAAAAGTCCGAAGATGACGAAGAGCCAGCTACCATCGCAAGCTACCCGGGACGGATTAGTCATTCCTATAATACCGCATATTATGCCGGAGAATAAACAAGTACTCTTACTTAGAAATTTACAAGGTAGGACTGAAGTAGCCGCTTTAAATTGTCCCAGTTTCAGACATACTGCCTCAAGCAAGCGCTCCGGTGTAATTACCCTTCTCCGCCAAAGGGGGCTGCAAAATTGCACCGCCTGTCCCCTGGCTGCTGAACCCGTGACTTACGAAGTTGGCTCAGAGGCGCATTCTCTCACTCACACCCTATAATATATTACTACACTGCTGCTTCAGCTGGAAGGTCACTCACGTGGTTGATGAAGTGCAGGTTGTGATGCTTGGTGAGCCGGCAGCGGCACAGCACGCACGCCATGAGCGGCGTGAGCGCGCGGTAGTGCTCAGCGCACAGCGGGATCGTGTGCAGCCCGGGGTAGTGCACTGCTGCTTCAGCTGGAAGGTCACTCACGTGGTTGATGAAGTGCAGGTTGTGGTGCTTGGTGAGCCGGCAGCGGCACAGCACGCACGCCATGAGCGGCGTGAGCGCGCGGTAGTGCTCTGCGCACAGCGGGATCGTGTGCAGCCCGGGGTAGTGCACTGCTGCTTCAGCTGGAAGGTCACTCACGTGGTTGATGAAGTGCAGGTTGTGGTGCTTGGTGAGCCGGCAGCGGCACAGCACGCACGCCATGAGCGGCGTGAGCGCGCGGTAGTGCTCCGCGCACAGCGGGATCGTGTGCAGCCCGGGGTAGTGCACTGCTGCTTCAGCTGGAAGGTCACTCACGTGGTTGATGAAGTGCAGGTTGTGGTGCTTGGTGAGCCGGCAGCGGCACAGCACGCACGCCATGAGCGGCGTGAGCGCGCGGTAGTGCTCCGCGCACAGCGGGATCGTGTGCAGCCCGGGGTAGTGCACTGCTGCTTCAGCTGGAAGGTCACTCACGTGGTTGATGAAGTGCAGGTTGTGGTGCTTGGTGAGCCGGCAGCGGCACAGCACGCACGCCATGAGCGGCGTGAGCGCGCGGTAGTGCTCTGCGCACAGCGGGATCGTGTGCAGCCCGGGGTAGTGCACTGCTGCTTCAGCTGGAAGGTCACTCACGTGGTTGATGAAGTGCAGGTTGTGGTGCTTGGTGAGCCGGCAGCGGCACAGCACGCACGCCATGAGCGGCGTGAGCGCGCGGTAGTGCTCTGCGCACAGCGGGATCGTGTGCAGCCCGGGGTAGTGCACTGCTGCTTCAGCTGGAAGGTCACTCACGTGGTTGATGAAGTGCAGGTTGTGGTGCTTGGTGAGCCGGCAGCGGCACAGCACGCACGCCATGAGCGGCGTGAGCGCGCGGTAGTGCTCTGCGCACAGCGGGATCGTGTGCAGCCCGGGGTAGTGCACTGCTGCTTCAGCTGGAAGGTCACTCACGTGGTTGATGAAGTGCAGGTTGTGGTGCTTGGTGAGCCGGCAGCGGCACAGCACGCACGCCATGAGCGGCGTGAGCGCGCGGTAGTGCTCTGCGCACAGCGGGATCGTGTGCAGCCCGGGGTAGTGCACTGCTGCTTCAGCTGGAAGGTCACTCACGTGGTTGATGAAGTGCAGGTTGTGGTGCTTGGTGAGCCGGCAGCGGCACAGCACGCACGCCATGAGCGGCGTGAGCGCGCGGTAGTGCTCTGCGCACAGCGGGATCGTGTGCAGCCCGGGGTAGTGCACTGCTGCTTCAGCTGGAAGGTCACTCACGTGGTTGATGAAGTGCAGGTTGTGGTGCTTGGTGAGCCGGCAGCGGCACAGCACGCACGCCATGAGCGGCGTGAGCGCGCGGTAGTGCTCTGCGCACAGCGGGATCGTGTGCAGCCCGGGGTAGTGCACTGCTGCTTCAGCTGGAAGGTCACTCACGTGGTTGATGAAGTGCAGGTTGTGGTGCTTGGTGAGCCGGCAGCGGCACAGCACGCACGCCATGAGCGGCGTGAGCGCGCGGTAGTGCTCTGCGCACAGCGGGATCGTGTGCAGCCCGGGGTAGTGCACTGCTGCTTCAGCTGGAAGGTCACTCACGTGGTTGATGAAGTGCAGGTTGTGGTGCTTGGTGAGCCGGCAGCGGCACAGCACGCACGCCATGAGCGGCGTGAGCGCGCGGTAGTGCTCTGCGCACAGCGGGATCGTGTGCAGCCCGGGGTAGTGCACTGCTGCTTCAGCTGGAAGGTCACTCACGTGGTTGATGAAGTGCAGGTTGTGGTGCTTGGTGAGCCGGCAGCGGCACAGCACGCACGCCATGAGCGGCGTGAGCGCGCGGTAGTGCTCTGCGCACAGCGGGATCGTGTGCAGCCCGGGGTAGTGCACTGCTGCTTCAGCTGGAAGGTCACTCACGTGGTTGATGAAGTGCAGGTTGTGGTGCTTGGTGAGCCGGCAGCGGCACAGCACGCACGCCATGAGCGGCGTGAGCGCGCGGTAGTGCTCTGCGCACAGCGGGATCGTGTGCAGCCCGGGGTAGTGCACTGCTGCTTCAGCTGGAAGGTCACTCACGTGGTTGATGAAGT
Organism: Mycalesis mineus; assembly: GCA_034621355.1. Taxonomy (NCBI): domain Eukaryota; kingdom Metazoa; phylum Arthropoda; class Insecta; order Lepidoptera; family Nymphalidae; genus Mycalesis; species Mycalesis mineus. Next base: position 14,871,392 of record CM067896.1, read on the forward strand.
GCAGGTTGTGGTGCTTGGTGAGCCGGCAGCGGCACAGCACGCACGCCATGAGCGGCGTGAGCGCGCGGTAGTGCTCTGCGCACAGCGGGATCGTGTGCAGCCCGGGGTAGTCGCACTGTAGTTTGAGCTGTTATAAAAACAAATTAAAAATAATGTTTATCCTGCATTCAAATTTTTATCAGGATTTGACATCTCAACAAATTCATATAATGGCTACGTATTACGGTTTTGAGTTAGATCTTGAGTGGCGAGCGGCGACCATGCCATGCGAAGTGGTTGTATTCAGATATAGGATTTATATGTATAAAAATACCATATTCGTACCATGTACGCGTACGAATATATTATCTTCTATTAAAGAAGTTCTTCAAATTGTGCTTAATTTAAGAGCTATAACTTAACATCTATAAAATTAACGTCTATGAATGGACATTAAAGACGCACAAAGAGTTGCCATGTAAACTACTTTCTACTCACAATTTTATTAACGTTGGAGCGCATCTTGATGAGCCACTTCCTGCGGATGGAGTGGTCGGCGAAGTTCATGCACGCGCTGGTGTGGCAGGTGGCCAGTCTGCCCGGCGCAGTGGCGGGCGCTTCCTCCTCGCTCTCATCTTCCAGTGGCGGGCTGATCACATTCTCCGGGCAACTGTGCAACCCGAATAATAAGTGAATAATTGAAATCAATTAAGTTTTAAATGAAGTAAAACTTCACTAAGTTACAAAAACGTTTATTTTTAGAGATTTAACTATTACTAGCGGTCGCCGCGGTTTCACCCGCGTGGTTCCTGTTCCCGTTGATCATATCTGAATCCAACTGGTAGTTTCAGACACAAACAAACAGACAAAAATTGTAATCAATAGTCAAAGTTGTCAACGGATGACATCTGCAGTTGTATCAGTGGCACGTCAACACTCACGGCACGGGCAGCGGGGAGGGCTCTCTCGCCTGAGCGAGCGGCACGTCCGGCGGTTTGGCGACGGGCCGCTTGCGGTACGACGGGCAGTTGGCGCGCCGGTCCACGTGCCGGTAACACGCGTCGCACAGGCAGCTGTCTATTGTTAGTTTCTCTTCGTCTAGTTAAGAAAAAATGAATATTAAGAACACAAACTACCGATCATAAGTACTGGAATAATGTACACTATCACAGCGATGCTGTACCCGCAGTATATCTTTACCGAAATATTAACTCAATGAGTGTGTACCACTGAAGTCTGACGTTGAAGGACCATTGTGATCTGAACTCCTAGACAAGACAGACTTTAGTTATGTAGTGGGAAATCGAAAAATACTTCGCTTTTTTTTTGCGGGATCACGATTTCTGCACGTTGGGACCTCAACGAAGCGCATAGTTCAAAGGGCCGATAGGCTTATGCACTTCGTTCATTGCCTCTTCAGCTTGCTTTAGTCTTGTTGAGCTGGACGGTAACTTGGTTCTCCTGCGGATCTCGTTTCTAATTAGATCAAGCAGAGACTACGAATAGTTCGCTTAATCACCCGCTTAGTGACCCTGAACCGGCTTTTAAGGCCCATAGTTAGCGTCCAAGTAAGACCTCATTCTTATCGTTATTGACATAAAAGTTCAGCGAGCGATGAAAGCAATGCTCAGAGTATCTCTGCGTGATTGAATCAGAAATGAGGAGATCCGCGGGAGAACCAAAGTAACCAACAAAGGTCAGCGAGTCGCAGAACTGGAGTGGCAATGGGTGGATCACGTGGTTCCAAGAGCTAATGAACGTTAAGGGCCCAAGGTGCTACAATGGCGAACTGGCACAGGCCGCTAATGATCATTGTTTGGAAGTCCCTAAAAAGGCCTCTGTCCAGCTGTAGACGTCCATCAGTCGTTAAAGATATAAATGCTACTCACTATCTAGAACCTTCCGTTGCCTCTCGCCACTCTTCATCTGCGCGATGTGGCACGGCGTGTCGAATAGACCGAACTTGCCACCGCAGTAGAAGCACTGGTCCATGCACAGCCTCCCAGGGTGAATGCTGAAGGACGACGCCTTCTCCGGGATCACCAGGTTCAGAGTCTCTTTAGGCTCAGGCTCGGGTACTGTTTCAGCCTCTGATGAATAAAATAACTTACTTTGAAAATTTACTAATCGACATCGTCAATTGATCCGGGCGCACACATCGCGATATGTTCGCGTGAGTATTCGAGAAATGTTTTCTTTGTCCAATATTCGGGTTATCGCGTTGTGTGCGACCAAGACATAAGCGCCAGTCCTTAGACAATCACAAAATGAATAATAAGTCAAGTCAAGTATTGTTTCAAAGCGCCGCGTTTTCCACAGATGGCGTATGTGGATAGCGCGGTCACTGAACGTCCATCAAAGTTGGTTGGTCCCTTATGACATACATATAAGCTTAGTTAGACATTCTATTCTATGATAAAGTTTTAGTTTTGATTGTAATAGTAAGGTATTAGATGATAGATTCCTGCTTTATTTTCCCTTCTACGGTAAACAACCTGTGCCTTACAAACAGAAAGAATCGTAATATAGAATATCTATTAAAACTATGAAAAAAATTGTCAATTTATTACAATTTTAGGCTTTATGCGTGGACGCCATTCATCCTTTATTATTCATCTCTTTTTAACTTTTTTCATTTAAAATGAAAAAAGTTAGCGAGTTTTAGCGAAAAAATCAACAAAAAAAATTAAACAAATAATTATTGTCTGTTTAAACATAATGCCTGTAAATTAATTTTTGAATTAAGTTAAGTAATTAGTGTACATAAAACATGTACAATTTTGAAAAAAGCATGCATAATATCTTGTTAGAATGTTATCTTTCACATTAAGATGTGTTGTTTCGTGGTATAAGTGGTCAACTCATTGGTGTGCGTGTGCGTGTAAAAATACAAGTTTGTGTGTCAGTGACGTCACAATCGTCGTTGCCTATAACAAATGTCACGCACACAAAGTACTTATACATAATACGAGTTACGCACACACAATCACTGCACGCATACAATTGTTACTCACACATAGCACCGCGCGCACAAATGAGTTGAACTTCCATAATTAAATTTTGTAATCCTTTCACCCAATGATTTTAGCATTTTGTTAATGTCTTTCGTCTTGAAATTGAATTGAAACAGAAACATTGGTGGATGTAATAATAAATCAGTCTTGTTGAGCTGGCAAGCATTGTTTTATTACATGGAAATGAACAAAATTCATGTTCAAATGAGTTCAGGGTTTTGTAGACTAACTATATATTTTTATAGTTTATAATCTGTATGTTTCAATAATTGTAATTTTTACCCGACTGCGTCAGAAGGAGGGTTATGTTTTTCGAGCGTATGTATGTATGTATGTCCATTTCTTCGGCACGCGCTACAGCCTAAACGGCTGAACGGATTTTGACAGGTGAGGTGTCGTTGAACTTGTCAAAATTGTAGTAGTGACATAGGCTATATAAATTTTCAAAATGGCGGCTGTAAATGGGGGAAAAAGGCGGGATGTGTGTATTTTTTTCTTTTATCTTAGCAATATGGGTATCAATTGAAAGGTCGTAAAAAGACCATTTCAAAAATATAAATATCATATCATGTTCACATTACTTTTTTAACAAAAAATGGCAAAAAGTATACTAAGTGTACCGTCTCATTTCTATACCATAAACTAAAACTAAAAACTCTCAAATAAAATTATTATTATAAAAACAAAAAACCCGACTGCTTAGAAGTTATGAACTGAAAAGAGAAAAACAAGGATCACTATATCTGTATAAAATTCTAAATACTTTATGGTGCTGCAGGCGGGGACAAACATAGTTTTGGTAGATCTTTCTTTCCCCGCAGGTTAAAATATTTTGTCCCTGTTTGCACCACCATAAAGTATTTAGAATTTCATACAGATATAGTGATCCTTGTTTTTCTCTTTTCGGTTCATAACTTCTAAGCAGTCGGGTTTTTTGTTTTTATAATAATAATTTTATAAACTTTATATATTTATGTAGTTTGTACTATCTTTTAAATGTATTAATTACGTACAACAGGTCTAGCACATGTAAGTAATTAGTAATGTATAATATTATTGTATTAGTTGGATGTTGTTATTGGTATACCAGCTTTTATCAGAGCTTAATGTCAAAAAATATTTATTTAAAAATAATCAAACAATTAGTTTGTTGAGAAGCTGTAAAATTTTAATACAAGGTAAGCTCTAACAAATCTGATATTTTAAATCACAAGCAGGAACTAAACTTTCGTTTTATATTAAAGCTCAGCTTTAAGCTTCTTTCAAATGTTTAAAAAAATATTCAGATAATAAAAATATACAACATAGGTGTGTTTTGCTTGACTAGATTATCACGTATTTATTGTACTTGTGTTTGTGTTTAGTTCCCGCGTGAGAATGTGTGAGTGCTGAGGCCACACACCATGGTTGTTAAGCCGATTACTGTAATGTGACTTTCTGTGCCCACCGTCAGTTGCCGCCGGCGCGCCGCCCTGCAACAATACCATTATATGTTAGCGACTTCATTAATACAGGCAGCCGACTGCTGTGGCCCTTCAATCGGTTTGGTTAATTCAAAAAATTTCAATCGGCCCAGTTGGGAATCGAACCCGGGACCTCCGCCTGAATCCACCATGCATACTACTGGGCCACGGAGGCCGTGAACCGAAAAAGGTATATGTTTCATCCTACTCCTAAAAAAGTTAGCCTGCTTCTATCTTAGATCGCTTTTTTTTCATTACAAGTTAGCCCTCAACTGCAATCATATAAGATGATGGTAAGTGATCACCACCAATCAAAAATGTTCCTGAAGGCATACGACAGAAGAAAACAACGCATCTACTGTCACAAAGCAGAACCAACATAGCACTAGTAGTAGGCATGACAACTGGGCACTGTCTACTCAATAGGCATCTCAAGATAATGGGAATAAAGGATGATCCTTCGTGTCCAGAGTGTGGCGAAGAGGAGACCAGTTATCACTTCTTAGCTGAGGGTCCCATGTACGCGCTGGTAAGCCGGGAGATACTAGGTAAGGATAGAATTAGTGAAGCAGACCTGACGAACCTCACCATAGGGGGAATTGTTAGGTTCACAAAGGCTACAGGGGCACTGTCGGGACACCAGTGAACTTGGGTGGAATGGTTCTAATGAGGACTAACCACCCGTCTGGCCTTGACAGAAATAATAGGTGATCACCACTTATCATCAGGTGTGAGCGCAGTTAAGGGCTAAGTTTAATAAATAAAAAAATCTGCAAGGTTTGCAATGAAGAAACAAGAGTCCATGGAACACATTATGTGTTAATGTGACGGATTGGCTGGAAGCAAATGGATCTCCTGGGGGTGGCATATCACTCAATGGATTATTGTACCAAACCTAACCTTCCAACTGGAAAAGGTGTTTGAACTGATATAGTGGAAATAAGAGTGGGGCGAGTACAAAAGATCCAAAAGGGTCTAAGTGCATGCTCTTTGGCGGACCGCATCATGGTTATATTTTTTTTTATCAAATTGGCCCTTGACTGCTATCACACCAGATGATAAGTGATGATGCAATCTAAGATGGAAGCGGGCTAACTGCTGGGAGTAGCCTAGGCTAGACTAGGGAGTAAGCTGTTAGGTTTAGGATGAAATTCACACCCCTATCGGTTTCTACACGACATCGTACCGGAACGCTCAACCGTTTGGCGGTACGCATACTTACACAAGCATTTAGTAAATTTAAAATTACAAACAGACACTACCATTTTATTTAACGGTATATATAGATTTGCACTTGACTGGAATAGTGCTTGGTGGAAAGCAATGATGAGATCTAAGTTTGATTGAGCTTGCCTAGATGATGCCTATTCACTGTCATGATATAAAAGAAAAGTTATTGTCATCAAATTTATCAGCCTATTAACCGCCCACTGCCAGGCTTCCCTCCTTGTAAGAGGGGATATGGAGCACAGATCCACCACGCTGCTGTCGGTCTGCTAATCAACCATGTCTAAGCGACTGAACCAATTTTAATTAAATTTGGTATAAAGATAGCTTAGAGTGTGAGAACATTTACTTACTTCTCGTCTCTCAATGGTATAGAAGGCGTCATCCTCGCTGCCAGCTTCTCCGACCTCCTGCGGTGGCTTGCCCGATCTACTCTTGCTCTTCTGGAAAGTCATCTTCAACGAACTCCTGAACTTCTTCTTATCCCTGTCGCCGGCACCTCGACTCAACTTGATGACGGTTTTCAATGTACCAGTATAATCAGATTTCCCAGCTTTAGGTTTACCGATCACGCCGCTGTAGTTGGACCCATAAATGCGCTCTTTCTCCTTCAATTTTTCCATTTTCGCCTCGTTGGCTGCTTTATGGGTGAGCAATCCTAAAGTTCTTAGCACATTTTCCTTTCGTTTTTGACTTTCAGGGGTCTCTAGCAAGACATTGCTGGGCCCAGCTTGGTTTTCAGTTGAATTACGCGCCGATTTAACTTTTGGAACTTTAACTTTAACATCCATTTTTTTAACTTCTTTTGTATCTGTAATTTCTGTAGCGTCTCTGGTTTCTTTCACATCAATTAGTTCTTCCGTTTTTTCGTCAATGACTGCTGTTGTAGAATCCATTGGCTCTACAGTCTCATCTTTTTTCACCTCTGGCTCGATTTTTTCTTCAGCAACTATTTCATTATTAATTGCTTCAATAGCTGGTTCAACAATTTCAGTTTTTGGTTCAGTTTCAGTAATTGTTGGTACAATTTCTGCCTCAGTTCTTGCAGTTTCAATTTTTGTAGGTTCTACTTTTGTAGATTCAATGTTGGTGGGTTCAATCATCGTAGAATCTGCCATGCTATCCAGTTTTGGGACTTCAGAGGCCAAGGGTATATCGTCAGGAATTGGTTTATTTTCTTCTAGAGGTGGTGCGACCGGATCGGCTTCTATCGGTTGTGCAGCTTCCGGTGATTTAACAGCTACAGGCGTAGGCGTTATAGAAATTGCTTGAGATTTAATTTGATGTGGTGGAGACTTAATTTTCAGTGGTGGTGATTTGATTTGATGTGGCGGTGACATCATTTTTTCTATTTTGATTGGTTTCTCTTCAATTTCCATACCTGATTCAGACGATTTGCGAGAGATATTTCCACTGGATTTTCTTTTAGTTATTTGAACTTCATTACTGTTAATTTTACTTTCAATGGTTCTTGATGTGATTGATATTTGACTTGTGTCTATAACGCTGAAAGTCTGACTTGTGTGACTCGTGTTATTTGGATGGAGAGTTGCAAACTGATGGAGATCTATTTGCTGTACTGGTGCAGACTTGTCAACTGACTTCCTTATTTCAGTCAACGTTACATCCTTGCCCAATGATTTCTCAAATATACTGATGGCATCAGATTCTTTTGAATGGTTTGAGCTTGTAGATTCCTTTCTTGCATTAACACTATTTCTTTTGATTAAAGTGACGGAGTTCGGAAGATCTATGTCTATAGACCGTCTCACTTGGTCCCTCTTAACTATTGATATAGCAGAGTTATTTTCAAAGCAACTCAAGACATTTTCCTTTTCAATAACTCTCTCCGGAGATCTTACTGGTTGCAAATCTTTTAAAGGTTTGAATTCAGCCCCTGATTTGGGTATTAAAACAACATCATCAGTTACCATGACAGATTTGCTATCATTTGTTTTACATTCAGATTCTTGTCTCTGTCTCCTCTTATCAAATTCTTCAAACACTTTTAGTCTATCCATGAGTTTGTCTATGCTTGCTACAGTAGGGTTACATTTATATAACTCTGGTCTATTTTCAGGACATTTTTCAGCTGAATCATCTTCGTAATGAAGTCTGATATTCTCGCTATCGTCAAGTTTTGAAGGAGTACATTCATTAGTGCTTGCTGAAATTGTGTCTTTATCTTTTGTTGGTGTTTCAGGTGCAATAATGCTATTATTATCACCTAGCGGCTTCGAAATTCCATAAAATTGCCTTGCTGACTTAGGTTGCAATTGGTCATTGTTTGCATCATTGGCCATTTCCTGATCGCGATCTATATTCTGATCTAAATCATTTATGAGATCACTTATTTCTTTTGATAAAGAATCAACTGTTTCTTGTTTGTCTTCTACCAAGTCATTGGTTATGGTGCTCGTGATGCCATTTTTGGTTGCTTGATTAGTGATGGGCTTGGATGTAGTGGCAGCCTTCTTTCCCCTTCTTGCCTTCCTAATATTTTTAGATACTTCCTTTGAGTTAAATGTCTTGGACATACTAGTCAATATACTACTACGTTCTTCTATAAGCGCATCATTTTCAGTCTTCAGCAAATATTTGTCTTCTAGGTCTGATACATTTATATTTTCTAACTTAATCCTATTACTGTTATTGTTGTCTGAATCTAATGAAGTACTTCTTTTTAAGCTCAATTTCTTTTTGTTTTTCTCTTTTAACATAGAACTAGGCTCTGTATAAGGTTTGGTTTCAGTTAATTTCAAGTCAACACTAATAGAAGGCACTTTTCCAATAGGAGAGATCTGTACACTATTTTCAATATCTATATCTAGGTCAGTCTTAGTTTTATCTAAGTTTTTGCTGAGCTCCTTGTTTTCACTATCCATGAGTGGTTCGCTGAGGCTGACGTCCGATTCTGTAATATCTGAGCATTTAGAAATTTCACTGCCATCTCTGGAGCAGGAGCGTCCCCTTTTTAATTTTTTTGAAACCTCTGTGCATGATGTTTCTGGAGCATCTGCAGTTTTTGAGTCTGAAAGCAAACGTTTCTTGTTCTGTTCTTTCATCACAACCTCGTTTAAGAGATTGCTTTTCACTTTTCTAGGCTTCCCACTTCTCAAGTTTTTACCATCGAAAAGGGAGGGACTATTACTTCTTTCGGAACGCATAGAGTAAGGACTGGTCCGAGGCCCAAGTACTAACGTAGTAGGAGAATCCCCTAGAACAGATTTCATCATGACCATGTCAGAGCTGAGCCTCACTCTTCTGCCAGCTGTTCGGGGACTGGAAGACCTGGAACTAGGAGTAGGCTCGTCAAGTGGCTCCTTCTTTATTTCAGCAGCAGGAATCAAAGGCACGGTTTCCTTGTCTTGAGAGTTGATAGCCTCCTTTGCGGCTTTTCTACTCCTAGTAATAGTTTTCTTTATAACATTTTTCTTAACAGGTGGAACTTTTTTGCCCCTTAATGTTTTTGTCTTTCTAATTCCTAGAGGTCTCTTCTTGACCACAGCTTTTGGTTTGGGTCCAGGTTTCTTAGTGTCTTTGGAAGTTTTGGGATCATCTTGGGGTGGCTTATTCTTTTCTTCCTCGTTGGGGTCGGAGGCCTTCTTCCGGGCTCTAGTCTTGGGCTCTACTATAGTTTCTTCATCTATACTCTTATCCAACTCCTCTTTAACCTGTTTGGTTTTCATGATGGAATGTTTGGTGGGAGTCGATACTGTTTTCCGGACATCAGGTCAACGGTTCTCTTGTCAGGTGATTGGATCAGACCAGGCAACAATTATTGGTCCTGAGGCTGAATTCACAGCCTTTCTTACTATTTAATATCTTATATCCTGTTAGGAAATATGTATAACTAATCCAAAGTTTCTTCAAAGAAATTTAGTTCCCAAATCTCTACACAGCTTCACCTTTAGTAACGTGAATGATTGATTTCTTCTCTATGACATGTTATCAGGAGCTGAAATGAAATAAAGTCTATATTAATTACTGATAAAAACTAATCATAACTAATTATATTGTTATAGTTGGTTATAAGGTAATAATTTTATTCAAATCAAGAATTCGACGAAATATTAACTCAGATTCCACAGCTTTCCATTGTTTTTATATTTAGAAAGCTTAATACTAACGTTTTGATGTTAATTGACACTTAATTCAATATAATTCGGTCGCAAATCAAGTCTCTAAAGTCGTGGTAAACAAAAGCGATGCCCGAGATACTACAAGTTCGCGGACGTATTTCACACATTTTTATCACAAAATGTCACTAATTAAACGTATATTGTAATAGAGGGATGTCTAAAATTGCATAATAAAAAACAATATTTACGTTTAAGTCGCCCGATGCACAGAAAAGCCAGCCGGAAAAGTCATGAAAATATCATGTTTTGAGTGTGGCACATCTCGCCTCGTATGCAACGCCACCTACAGCTGTGCGCTGCGTATGCGTCGGCCGACAGCGAGAGACAGAAAGCACCAAATCATTTCCCTACCCGTGGCGCACCTCCGCTATGTACTCACAAAATACTCACAATTTATCCTACGGAACTGCCAAAAACCACAATAAAAAGTTAATCCAACACTCAATGCACCATAATATGCGAAAAAGTTCAATAAAAACTCGCGATTAAACTTAGAAAACGATTTTTGAAAAGCCCAAATGTCTGCAGGCGTCCGCCATAATGTTTCCTTCGAAACGAATAATATAGTTCTTATTGCTCTTGTAGCAAGCAATCACTCTATTCGCTATTCAAAATGGCGACCGTGTGGCGTTCACAGAGAGCATTTGCACGTTTTTTCGCCGGAAAAACCGTTCGGATCCTGAACAACGCTTCTGATTTGGGTGCAAAATTAACACCAGCGTCAATATCGGTAATTATACAATTATTTTTACTCGCGCCGCGATGTAATGTTGCTTTGAATGCGACATGTGACAGAACTATGGGTGTACACCCTCACAAAAAAGTTTCGCGCAGATTACAATATTATTTATTATATTTTCAGAGTTCAGGCTTAGTAAACTTTTATGAACTGGTTTAAAGCTTTTTAATAAGCTTATAGAAAAGTAATGGACAATTCGTATTTCAGGAGGTTTTGGTATAAATATATTAATTTTTTTTAAATTGTTACAGGTTTCCAGTACACAAAACTATTCAAATTATGCACATTCCCCGTTTGTCAGAAAAATCAAAGAACAATATGAATTTGAAATTGTAAAAAATCCCCCTGAATGGGCATATGTGGAAAGACTAATGCCATTCGAAACTATACCTAAGGTTACACCAAAAGAAACATATCCTTCAGGATGGATACCACCAAAAGAAGAAGCAAAAGAGTTACCATATTTTATTGCAAGAACTAGAAACCATCAACTGCCAATATATTTAGATTTGTCAATTAAAGGCACGAGAAAAATATCGCTTATTAGAAAGATCGAAGGTGACATTTGGTTGCTTAACGACCTAATTAAAGAACATTTGCAAAAAACTCAAAAACGTTACGTTGAAACTAGGGTACATGAATTGGGAAGGTTTATTGAAGTTAAGGGTGACTTCGTAACCACTTTACGTAACTGGGCTTATGCTCAAGGTTTTTAGATACAAAATGTAACACCACAATTTAGTAATAAAAAGTTTCAAACAGACCTTGAGTTTTATTTTATACGTATTTTATATAATATACTTTTTATATATAATTTATTTATTTAAATATATCAGATACAAAAATATTTTTTACAGTCCAACTGGTAGCTAGGAGATTAGCCCGAACAAACAAAAACTCAAGAAATTGACTTGATATCAATGATGAACCTATACGGTTTGTACTTTCATATGTATATTGTGAAAAGCTGTTACTTTGAAATTACAAACATGTGCCTTAACTTTATTTATTTCTACACATATATCTTTAACACTAAAATAAAAAATATATTGAGGGCACTTTGATTTAACTTTACCTAAAATGGTATTAGCATGTTATTGGATTTATATTCAAATTTAAATTAGTTTATTTCAAGTAGTCTTATCATAAGCACTTCTGACAAAGTTCAGTTAGTAAAAAACCTCAAAAAAATATTAATAAAATCTTTTATAATTTTATTATTTTACATTTATGAAATGCATTACATGCTATTTATGATATACTAATGTTTTATTGGCGACAGGGTGTGTGGTGTATATGTTTGTTTTTGCTTCACGCCATAATTATTTAACGGATTTGGCTTTTTAATTGAGATGATTGCGATCGATTATATCTTAAATGAACAACGAGGCTAGTTTAATTTATATATTATTATTTTATAAATAAAACAAATACGCAACCTCATGATTAATATTTAGTTCATCTCAATAAGAGATTATTTAGAATGTGGTTTATACCACATGTAAAACACTTGTTTTTTTATGTTTTCAGATAGTTTAAAATAAAGAGTTTAATTATAGAAGTAATAACTTCTTAGCGAATAGTAAATCGTTTCTTTAAGTAAGGGGCCATTCTGTCCGGCTTCACTTCCTCTAACGCATGTGGCAGCGATTTGGCAGGCTCCTCCTTTCTCACTCTAACCCACAGCGCTAGCCATATTTACGTTATCATTTCTAACGGGCGTCCCGATATGCATTCTTGATTTTTTTTATCTATCTATTATTTTCTATTACATTTCAACATTTCGAAACACTTCGCAGCAAGAGGGCATCGGTTTTTATAAGATTATAGTACTGCAGAGTTCCAACAATTGTTTATAAAATTAAATAAATAAAAAGATGCCGACGTGATAAAATCAAACTTGTTTGGCTTAGTGTACACGGCATGAAGCGCGTTTCGCTTTGCCACCGCTGCGGCGCTGTCGGCGGCGGAAGGTTTTATCTACGTAGCTATATAACATCCGCCCGGAGTTCTCTTGGGCCTCACCAAGATATTATTTTCGATGCGAGCCGAGTTCTTTGTTCCAAAACAACTTTTCTATGTCTTAACGTGGCAATTGGACGCTTTATCAACGCTTTTCAGTACTTTAAACGCATTATTTTTAGGTTATTCAACAATTTACAAGTTGAATCATGAAAATTAGGTTAGTTATACTCGTAATTTGATGTATGCGAGCGTTTAAAGTTAGCAAAGTTGTCGTACACGATAGGAATCGATGTATGTGTATTAACGGAGTTACGTAATGCATTGAACATTTATGTAGCTATGTAAATATGTATTATCAAGGCCAAGTGCTTTCAGAACAACGTCGTATGTACCTACGTACAATCGATAGCTAAATAATACAGGGTTAAATTCATTGTTTTTCGTATCTATTATTAGCTTAGCGTCGATTAGCGCCGTCGTGATTTGGGTATCGTTCGCTTGCTCTTTGCGATTCATTCATTTTTAATCGAGTAAAAATGTTAAGTACCTACCTTTAAAGGAGATAAAAGTAAATTTATTTTGTTAAGTTTAGGTAGGTAGGTAGTAAAAAGAAACTAATGATGGATTAAGATGTTGTTTATACCTAGTTGGATTTTTTTGTATAAAATTCTCTGTCTCTTAGGTATTTAACAAAATTGAATTTTATCTGTGTGAAAATAGCATTAAAATCGGTTTAATTAATTTCGGTAGGGTAATGTACTATCTATACAGTATCTGGCAATTTTCATCCTTTTGGGTTTAGGTACCCAGTTACTTACCTTTGGTTACGTTATATAATAATCAAAGGTGTACCTATTTACCTATCTAGCAACACATGAACTTAGACAATGTTGTAAAAGAGGATTTACGATGTTCTAATAATCAAAATACAAGTTATAATTAAATCAATGATGTTTATGTTTGTTTTAAATTAAAGCAAATTTATGCAAATTAGTAATGAAAGAGATAAGAGTCATTGCCAACAAAAATGGATTATCCATATCCATACTTGCTCGTATATGGTTTTGTCTACATTTCTTTTTTAAATTTTAACTATGTTATATGATACAAAAATATATTAATAAAATCAGGTCCGTCCTTCCGGAGTTTTCGAGTGCCCAATCAGCTCCTCCGATTGGTCTGCTACGGGTTTAGCTTGCTCTTATATTTTTATATTAAATGCCAATGGAGGTTTAAAAAGAGGCTTTTGATAAACTACAGTAAAGAGTACCGAGACAAATATTTAGAACCTCGAATAGGAACATGTGCTTCATTCCGTTACGTAATAAACAGAAGGGGGGTAAATGCGCGCTGAAAGTATCTAAGAAAGGCCTATGGTTTTCATGTTATATTCTAGAAAATAGCTACGTATTATACAAGAACTATCAGACAAATATATTATCTATATTTAAATTGATAAAAATTTTGAATCACCCTTTAAATGGGTTGAAAATTAAATATAAATATAAATCGATAATATCTTAATACCTATCCGTTTAAATAAAACAGTTGTTTCTAATAAATAAATATTAGATTAAATACATTGAAAGTTTTCATGAAAGTTTATCGTGTTACGAAAGCTTTTCGAGTGTGAAAATGTTAAGTAAAAACTATCTATCTATACACTGCTTAAGAGAAATACTTTGGAAATCATGCTAGAAATTAGCATCCGTAAAACTGAGGATTCATTTACCTATTTATGTACTAATATTTTAATTAATTTCTATCATTAATCTAGTTACGTTTATGGGCTTACGTCTGAAATCAGTAAAAATATGACTAAAAATAATTTCCTGTTCTGGTTGTGTAGCTTGGAAGGTAAGCACTTGGTCGTCAGGGCATCTCCTCACAATACGCGGTGCCTTAACATAAACCTACCTTCTATATCCAACATCTATAACTCCAGTAGCAAAGCTTCTTAAAAGCTAAAATAAGCTTTTCTCTATATGACCATTGAGTTGAAACCATACCGTTGACCCAACATTCCACATTTTCTCTTATTTTTAATACTTTATTTAAATTCGTCGAGTCGTTTTCCTCATGTTTGAGGGTGATCTTTTGTGACTTTCCTTACGATGTTATGCCATCTACTCCTATTAACGGCTGTTTGAAGAGCGTCGTACATAAAGAAGTCGAGTATGTTGCGGATCTGGTCAGACCAACGCATCGTGCTGCGTCCCCGCGGCCTTTTTCATTCCACTTTGCCAGTGACTACTAGTTTTTCTAGATTATCTCAGTCGTTTCTGGCAATGTGTCCAAAGTAGGTACTCTAGTATACGCTTGAGGCAGATGGTGGAGAGCCTTAATGAAATCAAATTTTTAATAATTTAAAATTATGTACTAGTACGCATATATGATGCTGATGGGGCTGCCCCTATTCTGCAATGCTTCAGGTATGTTCGTCGTGGTGCGTGTAGATTACTCCTATGCAACCATGCGGTATACCTACCTACATGGTGCGAAGAGTCCGGTCCAGTTTCAACAGCGTAAGGGTTGCGTTGGTTCTTAGCGTTTGCTAACAGGCTCGACTGTCAGTACTTGAACCAATGATCATTTGTTGATCTATTGACAAGCTGGATAGATCATAGATTTAAGTAGGAATAAATGTGTTAACACGTAGTTTTTAAGTTTTAAATCATTATCATATCAATTATCATAATCCAGGACCAATAAAAATAAATAAACATTTATTTTTTGGAGTTACGTATTATTTAAGTATTTCTCATTGTCTTACAATATAAGTTTTTATTGCATAACTAGTGCACGCCCGCGACTTCGTCCGCGTGGTTTTTCAACCCTTGTCTCAAGGGAACGGTACTGATTTTCGGGATACACATTATCCATCCTCCTAATCCTTAGTGAAATTAATTTTTTTTGGAAAACCTTATTTTTCTTACTTTTGATCTCCATGAAACAAAGCTAAAGCCAGAGTTCAGCTTAATCCATTTGTGAAAACCGTATGAAAATCAATACAGTAGTTTTATAGTTATGCGCGAACAGATAAACAGACAAAAATTTTAAAAATAGTTGTTTTGAGATCTGTATCATGTGTACAGTACATCCCAATTGCTTTTCTTTTAAATATTCAAATATTTACAAATAAATACAGAATTGACTTCTTTACTATTTTACTCCGACCTCCGTGGCGCAGTGGTTTGCGCGGTAGATTTATAAGACGAAGGTCCTGGGTTCGTTTCCGGCGGGGCATATTGAGATTTTTCTTAATTTGTCTTGGTCTGGCTGGTGGGAGGCTTTCGCCGTGGCTAGTTACCACCCTGCCGACAAAGTCGTATGGCCAAGCGAATTAGCGTTCCGGTACTAAGTAGTGTAGAAACCGAAAGGGGTGTGTGTGGAGTTCATCCTACTCCTAACAAATTAGCCCTCTTCCATCTTAGATTGCATCATCACTTAACATCAGGTGTGATAGCAGTCAAGGGCTTACTTGCAGTCGATAAAAAAAAAGAAATTCCTAAAACCCTGTAACTTTTAAAAAGCTATCTAAAGACATAGCTGTGATTTCAAGATGCTATCCATCTATGTCAAAAGTTATAAAAGTAAGACCTAGTTTTATTTCAGAGTATTATAACAAACAAATAAAACTGTCTTCATACTCGTTATGTTGCGATAATGTTATATAATTACGATAATGTTGTATACGCTCAAGCTCAAAGTTAGTACCTAATGAAAGAGCTTGTGATGTAGCTATCTATTTTTCAATTTTCAACCAACTTTGAAGAAGATTCAATTTTCAAATCTTGCATGTAGATATGTGAACGAATATGTCCGTTATTTCCGCAGTATCTACTGACCCTAATTTGATCGACAATTAGACAAGTCTGAAATTTTTTTTATCCTGTGATTAATAGGATGACTTTTCTTTTACTTTTATGCTTAAAACAAAGGATAAGAAATATCTATATTCCCTTATAATTCTTATGGTACCTACAACCCTTTATACTCTCTTCTTCTTCGTCGTTGTCTTCATTATTGAAGGTCGTGTCCACACTGCAGTGTCCTTATTACGGTGTTCACAATCCCCTTCCACTCAGTCCGGTCCTCTGCTCTTCTGACGGCTGTTGTGAGGGGGAGGCCCGTGAGCGACTTAACCTGGTCTGACCAGCGGCTAGGTGATCGGCCGCGTGGTCGTTTCCTTTCCACCTTGCCCACCACTATTAGGTTCACTGGATATTTTTGTATGTGTTTTAGTTTTGATGACGTTAAAAAATAAATATGAATAAGTTAATGGTAAAATAGCAGACTGTAAAGTTGTTATTTATTTAGGTATAGTTTCGCGGACGATCATCGCCAGCAGCCATTTTGTACAGCAAAGCTAATTACACGTTAATTAAGGCAACGCGTTTTATTTCATTAGCTAATTGTTGTGTATTAGCGAGTCCGAGTCGTTTGGGTAGCAAAGGCGTTCTTCGAGTTCAAATTAGTGGATAAAAAACTTTTTAACGACAAAGATTCTTCGAAGCAATCGGCTCACCTTTCTTTTATTCACAAGACAGGATAACTTGGATTGCGTAATTTATAAATTACTAATTGTAAAGTTTCTTGCCGGTTCTTTTTGGCAAAATCTGAACTAATGGTGGTAGAGTCCCTACACACTGACGACTTGACTTTTCACATGTGCTTGTATAATTTCCTACTTAAAGTAAATCAATTTGAATTTCCGTAATTATATTATGATAAAACAGTTTTTGACAATTTCTCACTCGTAGCTAAGTAACCCGTAGTTTTTTTTTAAATTATTAAAGTACTGTCTAGCCTACTCACCTACCTGGGCAATTTGCCTAAATACTCCTAGTACCTGATTATTGAATACTCTATACCAAAACAAACTATCGTCATGCTTTTTTTAAATAAATATCGTCAATGTGTTATTTTTTCTATTGCTAGGTTCTAAGTTTGTATGATGACGTCATGCCACTGTCGTCTGGCTTTTTGCTTTAAGTTTCGTTGCATATATGTATTTAACATAAAATTTATAGACAAACACTTTAATAAATAAACAGTCGATTGTTATAATAAGGGTTAAAAAGACTCGAGCCATTTATATGTACCTATACGAGGTTACTAGCCTTTCAGCGAGGGCATTAAATAGAAAACGAGTTATAATGCGTTTTTAACCCGTTTGATATAGGTACTCTACTTTTCACAACAACTGCGAGAAAACAAAATCAGTCAGTATTTTGAATTTTATAACAATCCGTATTCGCGTCAATTGCTTTTTGCGTCAGAACGAGGGTAATGTTTTTCTTTCTTATAGCTTGCGACGTAATTAAAATGAAATAAAAATATGCACGCATGCCGCATTCCACAGACAAGAACGCCCTTACAAAATGTTATTTCTATTTTAAAATAATAATATATTTTTTAGTTCTGACTACTACTGAATACTTTGAACTGTTTGATGAAATTAAAAAAAAAAATATATACGGTCGAATTGAGAAACTCCTTTTTTTTGAAGTCGTTTAAAAATTACCGATCAGTTATTGTATCAAACAGTTGTGACCTTACTTAATTAAGGTGATTCTATTTACTTATAAAACCTTTTTCGTCTTATAGATTATTCTGTAAAGGAGTTAAACCCTTTTCGTTTTATACTGGGCTGGTACTGGTAGCAGACAAAAATAAAAGAAATGTTACTTTAGCCTCTAGAGCTTGAAATGCTTTTTTTAGCCCAGTTTCGGATTGATGCTTAATGTAGTAATAAACTTTTTGAGCAAGAGTAGTGGAAAATATATACGTTAATAACCTTATAATGTATACTATACGACAGATATACGACCATCCGTTACGGAAGGCCATGGATCTAGAACGAGAAACCTTCTCAAATAACCTGACTACTGTTTCCTGCGTCCAACTCATGATCCAATGACCATTTAATAAGTAAAAACTGACATACATTTATCAATACTCTTTCAAATACATTAATTATTTAAAACTAGGTGACGCTCGCAACTTCCTCTGCGTGAAAGCCAGTGCATTTCAACAACACTAAAACCAAAATATGTACGAGTAGATGACCATAGTTATGTTAGAACACAGAACGTAAATAGTTAGCTATCACATATGCCATCGCGGACTTTTTTGTTGTCCTAATAAAAAGTTCTACTGTAAGTTTATTACTTTGTTATATCTCAAACGGATAAAGGAGCATTCTCGATAAAAGCTCCTATGTGGCTTAAATATCATATTTCTTTTTACGTACGTTTTTTAACATACTGATACTGACCGCTACAAAATAAATATTATCAGCCTAAGCCCGCTATCCTAGCTATGGGAGCGTGGTGGTTGTCAGCTCTATATCTGATCTGGTACTGTAGTGGGCTGTTGAAATAGGCTGATAATGATAACGACAACATCAGTGTATATTATGAAGATTACAATTATTCAACTTATAAATCGTGTCTCAAAAATGGTGGCTTTTGAAAAGTAAATATAGAGATATTTCATATATTCTACAATTTTTCTCGTATCTATGAAGTTGGTACCAGCCAAGGTTTCTATTTTTAGGACGTCACCTAGAACCCGCAAACTGCTTTACTACGTTAAATAAATGTTCCTTAAACTTAGCTGGAACTGGAACCGACTTCTTAGATATGCTTAAGTAAATTAAAGCAACTAAATGACGCAGTTATTTTTTACTTTTTGTGCGTTCAATTTTATGCTAAAAAGTTTTATGTTGACTACTTTGCTATCTCGCTGTTAATCAATTATTTATTTACTACAAATTAGCCCTTGACTGCAATCTCATCGGGTAAGGGATGATGATGTAATTGCCGATTTATCAAAGCGCGTACTAGTGGATTCCTCGGTAACATGCATAGGAGGGCAGCTTCACTCCTACAACGTCTTAGCGGCAGCCATAATAACAACCTGAAGATACCATATCGGAGAGGTTGAGCTGCCCATTAGTGGCACACTAGGTAGCGGTAGGTAGGGTTTTTTTTAAGTATGACCACGCATAATTTTGTTCTGAGTACGATTTTCATAATTCATTATTTTCTTTCATTTATTATTTTTTAAAATTTTTAACAATGCTTATAAAATTATAAAAAAAATCACTATTAAAAATTTATGAAAAAAATCCATTACGCCTGCTGCAGGGCCCGTAGGCCCAAGCAACCGGTGTTCAGGGCTCCAGAGTGAGGAACCTCCTCACAATACGCGCCGTTTCAAGAATAACCGCCTTCTGTATCCGACCTTTGATCCAACAACTAAGCGAAAGCTTTTTAAGATGTTGGTCAAAGCTTTTCGCTATAAGACCGTTGACTGAAACGACTATAGGAACAATCATTGTTGAATCAACATTCCACATGGCGGTAATCTCATGAGCAAGGTCCAAGTATTTTGAGACTTTTTCATTTTTTATTAGAAAGGTTACTTCCAAAATAGTCATATAGTCATCATGTTAAGATCTGATGATGGAAACCTGCGAAAATCGAAGGAACTCTTCAATTGTGTTGGCTATTTCATCTACAATATTTGAATGTATTTTTTGAAGTAGCTTTTTAGCTTTTACGATCAGAGTGTATTGTGTGTGTGCATAAAGGTATTTTGATAATTGAGTACGAGTAGGCTTATAGATTAGTTTCCTAATTACTTACCTTCCATCAAGAGTGCTGTCTGAGGACCATCAATAATAACAGTAAAAATTATTGGACGACAGGCCTGTTATTTGTAAGGACCGTTTGTGATAAAAACTTTACTTCAGATTTGGTTGAATCTTGATGCCGATTCTTTCGTTCTGAAGTAAAGCTTCGATCGTGACAATAATTGAATGAAACAATGACAATTGTGTTTTCTAACAATATTTTTAGTAAAAGCCTAAAGTAGAATAAAAATACAAATTCCGTCCTCACCGGTTATGTTTATGATCCCAACCTAACCGATTCACCTGATAATTTCTTCCACGCACTTGCAAATTATGTAACTTCTCGCTACGGTGTTTTCAAGTTTGTTGTATAGGAGTCCCAATTACTCGTAAATCCCTTTTATACTTCCAATAACATCTAAAAAGAAAGTGGAACCTCGGACTTGTATTGGGTAGTAAGCTATTCTTAAGAGAAAGATATATGCCATCACTGTTTTTAAACCTAATGAAGAGAAACACTGTTTTGTTATGCCTTAAAGGGATTAGCGTTGTCGATGAAAGTTCTCAAGCACCTTGAGTTTTTTGCAATATTTCAAACAATCATTATCGGCCAATTCACACAAAACCATGACAAATAGGCTTAAACGTAAATGTTCCTCATGAATCATTTTATCCATTGGTGAAAACTATATGAAAATTCATTTAGGTTTGTGTGCACCAAGATTTCGTTTATCATAACCAACGGTTAACATAAGCTAAACGTAAAATTTACTGTTCACGACAACACGTACACCGGTTAAGGACGTAAGCTCGGTTAAGATAACGCCCGGTTTACGTCCTTAACCGGCGTACGGGTTTATTATAAATAGTAAATTTATAGTAAAGTTATGTTAACCGTTGGTTATTATAACTGAAATCTTGGTGCACATAGGCCTTAGTGTTTAATTAAAGTACCTATCAGAATCACGTACTGACAGACGACTTGCTTGACTATATTGTATTGATTTAAAGAATAATAAATTTTATGTGTTCGACAATAATCTGTACAAATAAATAAAATATTGTCCGTTTTTCTCAAAAACTATTATTGTACATGATAGCCGCACTCATACGGAGTCACATAGCCTAATTTGTAAGTGATCTTGATATTCGCAGGAGAGCAGGAACTACGCGGGTAAAATAGCGGGTGTCCGCTAGTATAATTATTATAAGCCGCGACTACAATACTATGTTCCAATATAACATCATTGCGTCAGTAAGCAATAGTCCAGTCAAATTAGGCCAAAATGGGGTCATTATCATTATATATAGCTTTCTTATAACTTTTACTTTTATGGGTCAACTTTAGAATCGGCTAAATTATTGTAACCTTTGTTTAAGTTTTAGTATTTCAAATGTTGACTCAAAAACGCCAAAGGTCACGCGTGAGCGTCCTAAGATATTGAAGGTCAAATGTCGCAAAAATATTAGATTTTGGAAGCTCAAATCGTATTTGTGTTATATGTAATATAAATGTACAATATGATAGTGTTTTGTATAATGCAACCTTATACAAAACACTACAGACTAGAGTGTAATGTTAATTTTTTATTGAAATTAAATATTTAATAATTTTTTATGTATTATATATAGTTTAGGTTATTGTAATGTTTAAGTTTTTACTTTTTATTTATTTAATTGTAAATATTTAATTTAATGTACATATTTAACTGTAAATAAAAAGAAACAAATCTTAAAAAATATAAAGATAACTTCCGAATATTTAATATATAAATTTAAATAGTTAAAGCAATAAGCACTAGTAGATATTTTAATCTACTCGTGCCCATTACTGATTTAACAAATCCTATTATTTTTGTCCTAAATAGTACTTATTGGTATAGTGGGAGCCCGCGACTTCGTACGCGAGATGTTGTTTTTCCTGATTACATCCCTTTTGGGGTGAAGTTAGAGAAAGAAACAAAGAGAAAATTGTACAGTTGAGCCATCGAAACGAAAGAAAACAAATGGATCATTGTCGAAAATCTGACATTCTTAGTTACAAGAGATAAGGACAGAGATAATACTTGTGTGTTTGTGCATATCAGTCCTTTGGTTTCGTTTATTCTTTTAAGAAAATGAACAAACTTTAAGAATTTACGTGTTTAGGTATTTATTTGAATAACTATTTTAAATAGAACTCTTTTTTCTTTCTTTTCTTCTTTAATTGAAATTTAAGTTTCTGTAAACAGTTATATTTATAATACATTAGTTTATAATAAGTTTTGGATCAAATTGAGATGCTTTTCAAAAACGGTTGTGATTCTCTGTTTTTTGAAGTAATATATATACAAAGCAAATCGTCTGGTTCTAGATGTGCAGTGGGGTAAGTAGTGGAAACTGTGATGAGCCGCGGCGAGGTAAATGAAAATAAAGTATTTCCCGCATCTGGGGCTCGGCCTCGTGCCGGCCTCCGCGCGAGGACGACTGGGGTGACCACAACTTGCAATACTTGCTAGGACTAGTCTACATTTCTTGTCAACTTAAAAATCAAATCTATAAAATCCTTTGTAGTTAAAAAAACTGATATTGAACCTTTCAAATTTGAGACTTCAAATAAATTGACCGCATGTGCGGTGGATTTATAACGGTCGGAGGTTCAGGGTTCTATTCCTAGCTGGGCTCATTAAAAGTTTCTAAATAGGCCTGGCTGGTGGAAGACTTCGGCCGTGGATAGTTAAAAGCCTACCTGCTTAGACGTATCGTCAAGCAATTAAGCGTTGAAAAGCTATTAATTTGATAAGCATTTATTTGTATAGATCTATAAATGTAGGTGTTACTTTTCTATTTAGTTAGATGGCTGGCGGATTTTCTCATGTAGAATACGTAGGTATGTATTGAATAAGTTCTTATTTTTTCCTAATATACCACCACCAGGACTAGGTGCATGGAAAAAAAAAATTATGTCTATTCAAGAGCTGTATGTCACATACAGTGTATTTTAGTATTATAAAGCGTAAGCATTGTTATTCGGATTGCGGGGAACAATTGCACTAATTTATTCTTCAAAAACCTGCAGCTTTATCTTTGTAGACTAGAGGACTATGCTCTGCTAAATACGACACGTAGAGACTGGCTTGGACAACAAAAGAGCAGAGAAACATTTTAATGCAAAAATGGTGGATTTGCTTAATCGAGACCCAAGTTAGGTGCTGGACAACCATTACGAGTATATAAGCGAACAGTTTCAAAATGTCTTAAATCATACAGATTGTTTCTGAAGCGAGAAATTGGGTGAAGTATGTGTTGAAGATAAATGATATCGTAAAATATTTTTGCAGGTATGAACATCTGCTTCAACGACTGTATGTCGATTCTCGAAAAAACGTCGGTTTTGAAGCCGATCTACAACGGTTGCAAAGTGGATTTAACAGAAATCGCTTTTCTCCAATGACATTTTGCCATATTAAACTGACAGTCGAACTGAACGTGGGACGACCGACGAGATGTTCGTACGATGTATTTTTTCAAGAATCGACATACTGATTATAAGGCCAGTCAATGTCCTTCTCAAAACCAACGTCTTATCATCAACCGTCGTCAAAGGACGAAAAGAAAGGAGCCTTTTTTTTCGTCATTTGATATGACCTGTAAAATGTTATTTGTTATGAGCTCAAAATAGAATACCATATCACAGCAAATTGACAATCGACTTGAATTAATGTTTTTAAGCCAATAATTTAAAGAAAAACGGCCGCTATTAAAGCACGATAAAGTTGTTACATGATAACGCTAGGCCAAATTCTCTAGGTCTTGATCAGTGACCGGAATATGTGATGATCAATCATAGACTTAGGTCTTCAGATATTTTGGTAAATGGCACACGGCCTGGCTAAGCAGCGCTCCTATTTTTATTAGAATATCTTAGTTCGGATCGAACCAAAGTATCCTCAAATGCAAGTTAGTTTGCTGACTTGAAATTTGTATAGTGTATGGTAAATAGTATTCTCTAGTGACGAGCAATCATCATAGTCATTATCAGCCTAATAACGGCCCACTACAGGGCGAGGTCTTCTCCCGTGTAGGAAGGGGGATATGGAGCGTAGACCCACCACGCTGCTCCAATGCGGGTTGACGGGCTTATGGTGATAATCTTTCGTATATTAACGATCACTATCAGATGTCAAAGATAGTGACCGTGACCGGCGGCTTACCTATGTGCATTATTATTTTACCCTATATTTATAACAAAGTATTTGTTTTATAAAAAAAACAGTAGGTAAAAACTTATTCAAGGTTCTTTGTGTAAACTCGTTGTATAACTCCTCATGAGTCTATTATATTATAGGAACATAAAAAATTGTTACAGTTCCTGAGATTAGCGCGCTAAACCAAACATACAAACTCTTCAGCAAACTAAACAAAAGCCAGCTGTAAGTAAATCTACCCGTGAAATTCGTATGAAAATCGGTCCATTACTTTTTAGATGTTGCGTAAACAGACAAGCAAATAAAACGTTTTTTTGAGGATTGTATTACTTATACAATACATGCCACTTACTTACTTACAGAGATTAGCGCGCAAAACCAAACATACACACTCTTCAGAAAACTAACCAAAAGCCAGCTGTAAGTAAAGCCTAATCTACCCGTGAAATTCGTATAAAAATTGGTCCATTACTTTTTAGATGTTGCGTAAACAGACAAGCAAACATAAAACGTTATTTTGAGTATTGTATTACTTATAAAATACTTTTACACTAGATATATGAAAATACGGAGGCGTAGGAAAATAATATACAAACGTATGGTCACCGCGTATGTGGAGGACGGAGTTGGCTTGTTGAATTACTTACCTGATAATGATTTTGGGCTTTCTTTTTGATTATTCTTGTTTAACTTTTAATGAGCAATGCTTACTTAACTTGTTTATTTTTTTTTTGGCCGGCTTTCTTTTGTTATATTTGAACATACCAGGATAGTCTAAAATCTAGTGATTTTCAGTTGTAGTTAGGCTGAAATTAGTGGTTTTAGTTTACATTTTGACACACGTTTACATTTAGGTTATTCTTTAGTTCGTAACAATATTTTAATTATGCACTCGAATTTAGATATTTATATTATAGTAGGAAAGTAGAAGTGAAAGGAAAAGTATAAGGTTTTACCACTTTTACACTGAAAAATATATTAAAATCTACTTGGATTAATATTATCTAAGCTGAGATCTTTTTAATTACGCGGCCGATTTTAATGCGGTTACCATTAATAGATAGACATTCAAGTTTAATTAGTAGATATTATAGTTTGATTGTTTTGTATTGCTTTGATAAAATATGGTGATAATAATTGTTTAATGTGACGGACAAAATCAATCGGGCTGACAGCTTTCAGTGCTCCGTAAGAGTGTCTTTTGAGATATACTTACTCATCTGTCTATATCTATCTATACTTATAATAAAATTGTAACAGGTCCAACTCATTGAAGAAGTTTCTATTATTTTCATTTTTTTTTATTTACTATATGGGAACTTTTGTATGTATGTATGTATCTATGTATCTATGTATGTATGTATTTGTGTATGTATGTATTTATTTAGTATTTTATGTAAGTATATTTTATATTACATAATTTGATACAATAACTTCCTATACTTCACTGTACGTACACCCGAACCTCTCCAATGAATGCACTTTTCCTGTTCAATATTGGTTGTCTGGAAGAGATCGCTCATTAGCGATAAGACCGCCAATTGTACATTGTTTTTTTTTTAAGTTATTTTCTAATTGTAAGATTTTTATTATACAATAAAGAGTAATTCATTCATTCAAGATATTTTCAAATTTTTTATTGGAGGGCACTCCATAATCGATACTGAATCCAAAAATGTAATGTTTTTAATTTTCGCCTGTCTGTCTGTCAGGATTTTTGTCGGCCGCGATTCACGCCAAAACTACTAAAAAAAAACTTGGTACGATTGTAGTTCATTCTTTGTACGTATAGGACAATTTTGTTTGATAAAATTAAAGTAGAAGTGGTTGAAATAAGGGTTGAAAGTTTGTATGGTATGAAAGTCCTTCATTTTTAAAGTTATGTTTATGAAAATTGGTATAAATAAGGAATAAATATAAAACATGAAGTGATTTAATGATTTTTAAAATTTCACCCCTACAGGGTTACATAGGGGTTGAAAGTTTGTATGAAAAGTTCGTAGATTTTCCACATAAATGTTGATGAAGTTGGTGTAAAAAATCAAATTTTAGGTTTAGTTAAAATTTAAAATATAATTTGATTCATGGATTTTCAAAATTTTACCCCTCAAGGGTTTAATAGGAAACTTTATATTGAATGTTCTTAATTCAAAATGCATTAAAAATATTCTTGGAAATTTTGCTATAACAACTATTGGATAATCTGCTTACATCGACAACCAATTTAAAAAAAAAATTCTATCTACAAATCTAAAAAAAATTGCACGACGTAGCTGAAGAACTGGGAATTGACAAAAAACAGTTTTGGGGCATTTGAAAAAATACTGGGTACACAAAAACTTCGATATTTGAGTACCTCACGAGCTCACTGAAAGAAACCTAGTGAATCGTGTACTCGTTTGCGATTCTTTATTACGACGTAATGAAATTGAACCAGTTTTGCAGAAGCTGATAACTGCTGATGAAAAGTGGATCACGTACAAAAAGAATGTGCGTGAAAGGTTGTGATTAAAGACCGGTCAGGCTTCAGGGTTCACAGACTGCGGCGAAACCTGGAATAAGTCGTGTGTGGGATAGGAAGGGCATTATTTATTATGAGCTGCTACCACCAGGCAAGACCATCGATTCTGAACTCTTCTGTATACAACTGATGAGATTAAAGCGAGAAGTTGAGAGAAAGGAAGAGGACTTAATCAACAGAAGGGATGTGGTTTTTCATCATGATAACGCTGTTTCGGTACCTTCAGAATTCTTTAGGCAGTCTCAGGTTAACATCACGAGAGGACGGATAAAAACCACTTGTGGTATTTTGATCAGAAGTCCCAAAATTTCTATAGCAATTGGATCATGCCCCCCTACATACAAGATGCCAAAAAGTTATCAAACAAACTGGTACCTACCCACATACTTTAGTTAGTAATGTAAATAAACTATATTAAAATATTTTTTGTATTTTCTTTAAAAATGCGAAGAAACTTTTTCCCCAACTTATGATCAACTTATGTATCTTATTAGATACATAAGGTTTAAATGATAAATTTTTATACTGCAATTGTCAAAATTGGTTGTCGATGTAGGTAATTAGTTTACCTAGTAGTTTTTATAGCAAAATTTTCAAGGATATTTTTATTTGATATTTTAATTAAGAATATTCACTATAAAGTTTCAACCCCTATTACCCCCCTAACCCCTTTTAATTTATTAACTCTTTAGGAGTAGCATTTTAAAGATCTATTAATCGTATTATATTTTAATTTTAATGAGTGCTTTTTAAACATTTGTGTGGAAAAATTACGAACTTTTCATACAAACTTTCAACCCCTATGTAACCCTATAGGGGTGAAATTTTTTGTATATATTCAGTAGTTTTTACATCACTTTTCATAAACATAACTTCAAGAATGAAGGACTTTCCATACACATTTCAACCCTTATTTCAACTTCTACTTTAATTTCAAATAAAAACTGTAGTATGTAATACCTCAAAAAATGAACTACAATCGTACCAAGTCTCATTTCAATTTTTCAGTAGTTTTGATGTGAATTGCAGCCGACAAAAATCCTGGAATCCAAATTACATTTTTGGAATCAGTATCGATTATAGAGTGCCCTCCAACAAAATTTTTTAAAATATCTTCAATGTATAGTATTGGACCTGGTACAATCTTATTATAAGTATAGATAGATATAGACAGATGAATAAGTTTATTTAAAAAGACACTCTTACGCAGCACTGAAAGCTGACAGCCAGATTTATTTCGTCCGTCATATTATATAAACAATTATTATCACCATATTTTATCAAAGTAACACAAAACAATCAAATTATAATATCTACTAATAATAAAACTTCCTCTTGTATTACTATCTATTCATGGTAACCGCATGAGAATTGGTTGCGTAGTTAAATAGATCTAAGCTTCCTCGGGCTAGGAATGCACAGAATACTTCTTAGAAGAATGAAAAACTCAGAATGATTCCGCGATCCGACCCAGGATTTGAACCAGGGACCTCTTAATCGAATCCCCATAGCCTAACCACTCGATCAATTAGGCAGTCATACAACATATACTTATGAAATTTGGCACACATGAAGCTGGGGAATTCGAGCAATATAATATAGATACAGGTCAAATTGATAATCTCCTTTTTAGACTCGATTAAACTGCGAAACTAAATACTTACGATGTTAGTATGAGTTCTTTCCATTTGGAGTCGAGACACTGGGTCCATGGGGCAGAAGCGCTCAGGTGCTTCATAAGGAATTGAGTAGGCGCCTCAGGGAGGCAACAGGAGACCCTCGCGCAGGCAGTTTTCTCGCGCAACGAATATCTATCGCAATTCACCGAAAGGGCAAAATTTAGAATTATGCTTATAGTTAAGTTAATTAGTTACTTATTATAATTACTTATTCTGTTTTTTTTATTTAATTTTCGTGCCTCAGTAGGTTTACTTTATTGTTAATATTTTTCACATAATATAAAAAAGTAAATAAAAATAAATAGCAGTAAAGATAAAAAAAAATACTTACGATAACTGGTGACGCTTTCTCTACCTGATAAATGTACCGTCCCAGTTTCCCCCGAAATAGGGCTCTTCAGCCTGCACGCAATGTGGGTGATGGTTTCTCTTTCCCTCTATTCGGGGAAGTTGTTTGGCTTTGGACATGACCGCACTATCGCCTTTATGTGTGTAATATAAAGGAACTTCGACACAGCACGTACGCACAACACCTGGGTACATCCAAAGTCAAACGAACTTCCCGGAAAAGTGTGACTACATACGAGTACGTAAATTATAAGTCTTGCTGCGCTAGACGGAGCGAAACTCATGTCTACTCTGTGGGTGCTGGCTGACTGTCTGCTCATCATATTGATCTAAAATTAAGTAATCCTAAATCAGTGATTAAATTGTGGCAACAGTATATAATGATTGCAAGGTAAACTTTCGAATAATGAATTATTAATCGAAAACAGGTTGTAATATTTTTGTTAGTTTCTCGCAATCTCGCATAAAATGTTACAAATTATAACTTAACAAGTTTACATCACGAATTCGACTTTTATACATCTTTTAATCCTATTATGTAGTTGCGATGTTAGGACTCCCTGCGATGTTAGGAGTCGTAGTAAAATTCGTTGCTTCACAGATTTCAAACAAGTTGGTTCTGTATTCAACCCCTATGTATGCAAGTATTCGTTAATTCGTAATGTGTTTTCCTTCATGTGTGTGGGGATTTTTCAAAAAAATTTTTTTTTATCGACTACAAGTTGGCCCTTGACTGCTATCACACCTGATGTTAAGTGATGATGCAATGCAATCTAAGATGGATGCGGGCTAACTTGTTAGGAGTAGGAAGAAAATCCACACCCCTTTCGGTTTCTACACGACATCGTATCGGAACGCTAAGTCGCTTGGCGGTACGTCTTTGTTGGTAAGGTGGTAACTAGCCACGGCGAAAGCCTCCCAGCCAGACCAAGACAAATTAAGAAAAACCCCAATCTGCCCCACCGGGAATCGAACCCCGGACCTCCGTCTTATGAATCCACCACGCATACCACTGCGCCACGGGGGTCGTCAAAAACTGCTCATTTGATTTGGATGTCATTTCTGTATTATTACGCTGCTTAAAACATAGGGATAAATTACACATGAATTTAAAGAAAAATCCCAATGATGATTGTCTAAAAATTATTTACAATAGATACAGAAATTTTTGTACAAATTTACTTAGAAAATTAAAACAACAGTATAATAAAACTGAGTTAGAAGTTGCTAGTCAGACTAACCTTAAGAAAACATGGGAGGTCATAAATAACATTACCAATCTTAAGCAGAAAAACCGAGATGCTCGTGATCTATTATCAATTTCTAAATGTCCTAATCAAGCTGTTATGAAAGTAAACACATTTTTCATAAATATGGGAAAAAATATCGTTAAAAGACTCGAAATGTTATCTCCCTCTGCAAGTCCTGACGAACATTGTGCCAATTCACCTTTAACTTCTTTTGTCTCACTGGATACTGATGTCAGTGAAATATTAAAAGTTATAAATACCCTTAAAAATACTAATTCTACAGATTTAGATAATATTTCGTCGATTGTACTAAAACAGAATAAAGAGTTATTTTCGGCCCTATTGTGTCATATTTGTAACTTATCTTTCGCACATGGCCAATTCCCGCTAACTTTTAAAAATCTGTTATCTCTCCAGTCTTTAAAAGAGGAGACAGGAAAGAAATTAGCAACTATAGGCCAATTTCAATCTTACCAACATTCTCTAAAGTAATTGAGCGCATAATCAATGACAGATTGATCAATTATTTGGAATCAAATAATTTACTATCACCTAATCAGTACGGCTTTCGTAAAGCAAAGTCCACTGCTGATGCAGTGTCCGACCTGACTAATTGCATTGCTACTAACTTAGATTGTGGTTTAAAATGTATAGCTATATTCTTAGACCTCGAAAAGGCTTTTGATACTGTGTCTACATCTCGCCTAATAAATAAAATGGAAAAGTTAGGTATACGTGGTTTACAACTCCAACTATTCCAGGACTACTTAAGTAATAGAACTCAGTGCGTTAGAATCGGAGAACACGTTAGTACATCGCTACCTGTAGTACACGGAGTTCCTCAAGGAAGCATTCTGGGCCCAACGCTATTCCTTATTTACATTAATCAACTGTGCAACCTTAAATTAATAAATGGTAGAATCATTACTTTCGCTGACGACACCACACTTATTTTTTGGGGTCGTAGTTGGGAAAGTGTTTTCTATAACGCCCAACAAGGCTTTAACTTGGTTCTGTCCTGGTTAAGGAAAAATCTCTTAAATTGTAATGCAGAGAAAACTACATATCTGACATTCACGATATTAAGATCCTCACAGCCTTCTATGGAAAACTTTAATATACGTGCCCATACTAATGTATGCACCAACTTAATTGATGATATTCCATGCAAATGCGACTTCCTGAAAAGGTCAAACCATATCAAATATCTAGGAATAATTATTGACAACCAATTATCGTTCAATAACCATATCTCCAGTCTATCTAATAGAATCCGCAAACTCATTGCCATTTTTAAAAATATACGACACATGGCCGATAAAAAAATTTTAAAAAATTTTGTATCATACTTTATGCGAACCCCTTTTAACTTACTGCATTGATTCATGGGGAGGTGTAAATAAGACCCGTCTCATTAATTTAGAACGAGCACAAAGGGCGGTTTTTAAAGTTAGCTATTTCCTCCCGTATAGATATCCAACCTCCTCATTATATCAAGATTGTGGAGTACTAACAGTCCGACAATTATTCCTCCTTAAAATAATTCTAAAACAGCATAAGTCAGTAGATCAAGCTATGATACGTATACTAAACGATAAACGTCCCAGTAAAAGAGTTTTCAATTTATCTCGATTCCACACATATTTCTCTCAAAAATTCTTCCCATTTCTTGGCAGTCATTTATATAATAAAGCAAATTCAGTTCTATCTATTCATTCACAATCTATACTCCAATGTAAAAAAACAGTCCAGGCCTGGCTCAAACAGATGGACTACAATACAACTGAGAATTTGCTGTCAATACAAAAATAATATTACCATTATATAATGTTTATTAATGTACCTGTATATATACATACATTTATGTATACACTACACACACACTCACACGCACACACACACACACACACACACACACACACACACACACACACACACACACATGCACACACACACAAACTCACACACTTGCATGCGTTACTAGTTCATATGTTTATATATTTCTATAGTCGCTGTATATACGTGACATGACCGTAATTCTATTCTTAGTAGGGAAGAGCGCAGGTACCTATATCACAAGAATTATCTTAGTTTAGGTACCTACGACTCCTCCAATAGTGAATTTTGCTGTATTTTTATGTTTCGTAAAAAGTTATAGTGAATAAATGATTTTTCTTTCTTTTTCTTATATAAATCACTAGAGGACGCCCGCGGTGTCACCCGCGTAGTTCTCGTTTCCGAGAGAATTTTGGGTTAAAATGTCGGGTAAATGTTATTCCGATGTGTAAGTATTGCAACGCATCAGTAGTTTTTGCGTGAAAGGGTAACAAACATCCCTCCATACTTAGAAACTTTCGCGTTTATAATACTATAATCATCATCATTATCGACGGCCGAGCGGCGCAGTGCTTCTGCGTCCTAGGCTGTGGATTCGATTCCCACATCTGGAAAAATGTTTGTGTGATGAGCATGGATGTTTTCCAGTGTCTGGGTGTTTATCTATATATTAAAAGTATTTATGCATAGTATATATAAAAATATTCATCAGTTATCATAGCACCCATAACACAAGCTACTTACGACTACGTTTACTTTGGGGTTATATAGCGATGTGTGTAATTTTCCTATAATATTTATTTATTTATTTATTATCAGCCAATTAGCGGCCCACTACTACTACTAGAGGGCCAGGTCTCCTTCATCATAGGAGAGGGGATATAATATTAATAGGATGTGTTTAATCATGATATATGATATCGGTAAAAAACATATAATTCCTAACCTATGTTCATATTGTCTCCAGATGTTGGTTTCTTGATTCGTTTTACGTTGATTAATTATTGCTACTAGGCTCGTGCCTGTGCGAAAAACAATTTAAATTCAAAAAAAAAACTTAAATTTCAAAAAAAAAAATTAAAATCTCTAAGTACGGGATGTTTATATTTTTTACGACTTACTTATGTTCTGTTTGTGAAGTGATCTGTCAGTCAATACAAAAAGTAATTGATTAACAGATTTTAATTATTTCGCTAAATTGTTGTTTAGCTTAAAGAACATAAAAAATTAATTATTAAAGAACATAATTCCAAATTGAAATTAGAGAAATGTGCGATTTACATTTGATTTTCGTACTGTAAAGATGAGTGAATCTATAGTGCCTGCGCTCTAACATGGTGCCTGTGACATATGTCATTAACTTTCCGTTTCACTCTTGAAAGTTGAAGCGATTTACAAATTATGACTTAGTATTTCAGGTGTTCCAAATTCTTAATATATTAAATCGTTAATAGCTGTAGTAACTTAAATTTAAAACCGTTAAACCCAGCCAGAATGTTCTAGTCTACAAATAAAATCAAATTGAAAGAAAAATTAAGTAAAGTGTTGTAACGTATAACGTAACGCCATAGACGTGTCTAGTGATGGGACGTACTTCTACGATGAATAGTCGATATTTTTTTTAATAATAAACGTATATTGTAGTACAATTTTTATTTTTAAAAAGTTTATAATTTTATACAACAACAGAACATCAGGGAAAGTTTACTCAAAAGGTTGCAAAGAAGAAATATATTTTATTCGTCTAAACTTATATCAGAATTAGGAACATTTGAGTTGTCACTAAATTTATCATCTGAATCTATGACGAATATTATTAACAACTAGCGGTCTCCTGGTATTTCACCCGCGTAGTTCCTGGTCCCGCATGGTAATATCTGGATACAAATTACCTTATGTCACCCCTCATGAGTCGAGCTATCATATATAAAAGGTTTTTTTATAATCCGACCGATGACTGATGTAGTTTTAGAGATTAGCCAGAACAAATAAACAGACAGACAGACAATAATTGAAAAAAAATGTTATTTTGGTGTATGTACGGTATGCATATATACACAAACAGACCCTGCAATTTTATTTATATGTATAGGTGAATTAATTATGTTGTTAATATGGACGTCACGATCCCAATCGGACATAATATCCCTTTTTGTTTTATTCACGACCTTCGACCAGCCTTCAGGTTAATCTTTGTTGATAGCCTCTTGTAATACTGCCAAAATGTTATTTGCCGTTAATAGCGGTGAAGTAGGTATTAATTTTTGCGGCGTGACTGAAAATTAAATGGGAATATGGAAAAAAAGTATTTAAATTCAATCAATCAAATAATTCAATCAAATAATTAATTATTTCATAGGTAATGCTGCGTTCGCAACGCTGATGTTATAAATGCTGATTTTATAAAGCTTCAAAATAGGAATTGAAATTAAAAGCATACATATTATTTGGGCCCAATAACATTATATCTAAGGACCAAGGTCAGACCTATTGTCATCTCTTCTAGAGCATAGGTAGGAGTTGGTGCCTTTTGACGCCGGACTAAGGCAATAAGCTCCAACTTTAACATTTTTATATCTACTCTGTTTTCCAGTTCATCAACTCGCTGTAGCGGTTGGATTGGTTTGGGGTTTATTACTCTGTACCAAATGGTAAAGCGGCGCAGATTGAGATTTTCTTAATTTGTCTTGGTCTGGCTGGAGGAAGGCTATCGCCGTGGCTAGTTACCACCCTACCGACAAAGACGAACCGCCAAGCGATTTAGTGTTCCGGTACGATGTTGTTTCATTCTACACCTAACAAGTTAGCCCGCATCCATCTTAGACTGCATCACACATCAGGTGTGATAGCAGTCAATTGCCAACTTGTAGTTGTTAAAAAAATTATCGCAGAGACTATAGTCAATAAAAGTTTAATCCCTAGAAACTATGCATTAGTATAACCGCGATAACAAAATCTCTTCATAAATAATAATAAATTTTTTTACAACATTAAAAAGAGCTAGATTTATGCTGCGAGTATCGTCAGCGATAAACATGAATTTCTAAGCGTCACATCCCTAGTCACTGACGTCAACGTCATACTGACAACTGTCAGGCGCACCTTCTTACAGCAATTTGAGTATAATGACGACCCTGCTTCTGCGTCCTAGGCTGTGGGTTCGATTCCTACATCTGGAAAAATGTTTGTTTTATGAGCACGGATGTTTTCTAGTGTCTGGGTGTTTATATATTTATAAGTATTTATGTATAATATATATAAAAATACGATTACGCTTACTTTGGGGCTATATAGCGATGTGTGTTATTATCGTCTTATATTTATTTAATATTTAATGAAGAAATTCGATACATTTTTAAATTGTACTACAAATGCACATTCAAACTGTGGTTTTTTGAGTCCGTAGGTATGTCTATACTATAGCCAAACTCTATGTGGATTGTTTATCAATAAACAAATTAAAATTGAATCTACAATCTCCTAATGATTTCAATTAACTTCTTAATGACAAATAATGAAAATAATTAATAATTAAAATAATTATATTAATAAAATTAGATATTGCTTATATTTTTTGAATACATTTTATAAATAATAAAACATAATTTTAAATTTATTAGGTATGAAATGACTAGCACCAACTTAAAACTAGCACAAAATAAATAAATTTAAAATGAAAATCTACCTTCATTTTAAATTTGTTTATTGATACACGTTCCACGTCGAGTTTATCTTTAGTACAGCAGTAGTCTTTAGTGCAGTCTGTCCATCAACTAATAAAAGTGACGCGGGTGACGCAAATAGTTTTTAAAAGTCAGTTATACCAAATTGCATTTCTTTAAGATTTAATTTTCGAGTAAATTTCGATTAACGTATTTTTATTGATAATAACACAATTTATTGGTCCGGTTAACGCACTAGGTACTAACAAAGTAGCTGTAGCAGAAACTTGGGGTCCGTTTAAGTGAAAAAAAACTTCGTGATAAAAGAAAGCATTGTGTTATCCCTGACTATAATCTATCTCGGCGTCATATTTCATTCATTCCAAACGTTCTGGTAAGTTCAGTAACAAACATTATCTATCTAAAATTGCACAGAGCTGGTTTTAAATCTAAATGTCAAATTATTCGATTTAAAGTTACTTCTGTATCGTTTAAACTTTAACGTTAACGTTTTGTTTGTTAACGTACATTTCGAAGACAGGCAATCATTAATTGTACCGTTACGTATACCTGCCCGACTATAAGATAGGTGCGTCTCGAGTATACCTGGGTAGGTAACTATAACCAACATTTTTTTTATTTCATTTAAGTGTACTCGAAATAGTTCGTATACAAAGTACGAACGTACTCATAAGTTGATAAAGTAAATATGCTTGTTTTAAAAACAATAACTTTTAGCGTTTCAGAGGGTAACGACCTTTTTATCAGAAGCGAATGTTTTATCACGGTATGAACGAGTAGTATACGGTACCTTTCACTGCGTGCCTACATTCGTTTGTACGAACTACGGTGTAACTTGCCAAAGCTTGTGAGTTTTACGAATTCAGTAACGAATAAATTCGTTCGTTGACCTTTACCGGTCAGCGGTTATTGTTGTACTTACTACCTTACCTTTATGGCGTATTATGTCCTTAAAGTTTCCATCATCATTAACATTTGTCGAGATATTTTTAACCTTCTCTGATATTTTCGCATGAATTCGTAGAACTTAAAATTATTTTTAATGTCAAAGTATAAATCAATTATTAATTAACGCTCGCGACTTTGCGAGAGGAGTAATACTTCCATACATTGTTTTGTTTTATTTCAAAGGGATTAGGCAGAGTTGTTAATGATGGCTCCCAGGCGCTGCATCACGTCCAACAATTACTGATTGATCATATTTGTACCAATTTTCAATACACTTCAACCATACTTCAACAGATTATTAGGTGGCTTAGTGAATATTTTATCAAAATCTGTTTGATATTCTTTAAGTTAATCGCGAACAGAGTGACGCATCGAACGACTTTGTTTTAATAATATACACCGGCATATTTAGCGGAACATCGACTTTGGAATGCGGACTCCATTGGTCCGCATTCAAAT
The DNA here is from genome assembly GCA_034621355.1 of Mycalesis mineus. Taxonomy (NCBI): domain Eukaryota; kingdom Metazoa; phylum Arthropoda; class Insecta; order Lepidoptera; family Nymphalidae; genus Mycalesis; species Mycalesis mineus. Next base: position 14,908,474 of record CM067896.1, read on the forward strand.
GTCGATTGTGTCGGTCCGTGGTGGTAAGGTATTGTTTAGTGATGAGTGCAGAATTCTCTTAAATCAAATTGACTGCAGGCAAAGAATATACAGACGCAAAGGAGAACGATACATTCAGACAAATTTTGAAACTACAGTTGCATACGGTGGTGGATCAATAATGGTTTGGGCGGGCATTTGTTTGGGGGCACACACAGACTTGGTAGTGATTGACAGAGGGAGTCTGACTGCAGGCCGCTATATCAGAGAAGTTTTAGAAGAAAATGTCGTACCGTTTGCCCCATATATCGGTGACGATATGCATATGTTGTTATGCAGGATAATGCTCGGCCGCATACCGCTCGGGTTCTCAAGCTTCTCTTAATGATATGAATATCACTGTTATGGAGTGGCCGGCGAGATCACCGGATATAACCCAAAGCACGTTTGGGACTTGTTGAAAAGAAAAGTTAAGTCCAGAATTCCTGCTCCTGCCAACGTAGGTGAACTGCGAATCGCCGTAGTTGAGGAATGGTGGAGACTATCCTAGGAGACCATTGATAACATCATTCTCAGTATGCCTAGACGGGTAGAAACTTTAATAAGAGGTCGTGGAGGAAATACGCGATATTAATCACTATTATTTTAATTTAACTAATTGTTATTTTAATATCAATTTTCACTATTCCCGGTTACATGAGAAGTTCAAAAATGTACCATTTTTCACAAATAGCCTTTACTCGCAAAATCTGTTCTTAATGTGATCTCATTTTAAGTAAAACAAATGAAACTTTAAATAACAAAAGAAGTTTTTAAAATAAAACCATATTTTTTAATTCTGCACCTTTTTATGTTCCGCTAAATATGCCGGTGTGTTTAGTTATAATAATATTGTGCGTTCATTTAGGATCAACAGTGAAAACTTATACGGTAGCTACCTACCTATATTTTACACATTTTATGAGATTTTTGCATTTTTGCGGAAAGCTATAAATTCTTGTTGTCTGTCTGTCCGCACTATTTATATATTATGTTCCCCTACAACTTCCAAACGCCTTGGCTGATCCTTGATGTGATGACATAATCCTATGGGAAAAAGCCTGAGGAGTGTTCTTAGCTAATTTTTTTTTATTCGACTGCGTCAGTAAGAGGGGAATGTTTTTTACGTGTTTTCGCGGATGACTTTGTCATTTATGAACCGATTTTGATGATTCTTTTTTTGTTGGAAAGGGATGGCCCACTTAAAGAACCTGACTCATTGAATTGTGGGAAACCTGGGACCTGTCTTTCTGAGTAGTGTGAAATATCTGGAGCTTAGATCCACCATGCCGCACCAGTGTGGGTTGGCAGTATTAGGGTGAAATTTGTTTTATGACTATTTTACTGGCCCACTAGAAGAACCCTGAAATGTGGGAAATATCTGGAGCTTAGACCCACCAAGCTGCTCCAGTGTGGGTTGGCAGGCTTAGGTTGATAATAGTTTTAGTTAGTTCTCCAGGCCCGTGGTACTGGAGGTGCCGTGCACCGGGGGCCGAGCTACAGTCGGGGGGCATACAAATTTATGCACAAAGTAGCAAAAGATAGCAGGCAGTTCCCGACTTCATAACATCGAAATCGGTGGTAACTGTAACCTCCCCGCCCGCCTCGGGGTGCCTGGGTTCGGCAATATGAGGTTGATATTAAGGTAAAGCATAGGATGAGTGTGAACGGCTGAAAACCGTTCTCCGACCCAAGCTCATTTTAATTGTTATATTTTTCTTAACATTCAGATAGCCCACCTTATTGGAAGTGGAAAGCCATTGCCTACAAACTGGATAAGAAGAACTGTAGTATATGTGTAAGAAACACGCTTTGGGTTCAATCTCAAGCGCAAGTGTTGCTTTATATTTAACTACTATTTCTTACCTTGCTATTACTTAGGTACCTACTTTTAATTACACCGGCAATCGTGCTCTTTACTCCGTAGCAGAGAAACACTTTTTGGCAGCAGAAATAAGCATGGCGGTAGTTCTTTCCACGACAATCTTTATTACAAAAATCTCAACTACTACTAATGCACAGGTATAAGTTATAAACATCACGGATTATTAATTGGGCGGAAAAAATACAAAGTTTACACGTATCAACTATAAGATTTGTATTTAAAATCATGCGTTATAACCTAATTTATTATTTTTGGACTCCTGGAAAGGGAACACCCTAAGCACTTTAATACTGCATTCTGTTCTAATACGAACATTGACATATTATTAACGTCAATGAATACGAAGTATTATTTATGTACTATTAATGTACTTACGAATAATTATGACGAATAGACGCATAGAGCTTTGTGACAAAGGCGGTTCGCTTGTGACGTCAAAGGAAAGCAATATTTCCACGCTCATGTTTTCCGGACAGCTTCTAAATTAACTGTGAACATACTTGTACTTGTTGGATAATGTTTAAAACTAATAGTATAAGTTTACGTGTGTGTTTAAATGGTTTTTAACTTCTCTATTACTCGCGACTTCGTTCTAATTTTTGGGAATTTTAAGGTGGAAGTTGTATGTGAATAGTTTTTAGAAGACAATTAGTAGGCTATACTTAAAGTTAGTAAGAATACTTATATGCCATCGAAGACTTTTTGTGGTATCATAAAAAGGTACAATCCTTCTACAAATTGTTCCGTAATATTTCAAAGACATTTTCGGTATAAGCTCTTCGTCAATTTGAGTTTTCCAACAATGAATTTGACGTTGGATCAACGTATATACAGACAGTATATTAAATTTAATTTATTTATTGGTGAAAACAACATAAAAATACATTTAGCAGTCTTTGAGTATTTCATCAACGGGCAGATGCGGAAGACTTTTATAATACGAGTATGTAGCAATAATGACCAGCGTGTTTTGAAAAAATATTTGAACTTATTTCGCCGTCAATGTTTTATACCTTGCGCCGAAGAGATATATTACATTCCAACCATGTATATGGCCGGACTTCAACAACCATCCGAATGTTATCAAATTTCCATCCACTATAAAAACCATGTAATTGAAAGTTAGTTTCTTTTACGCACATGCTGTTTGTGGAACCAACTGGTGGTGTTTCTTCACAATTATAATGTTATTTAAGAGTTGATAAACACATTCCTGAAAGACCAATTCTTTAGCACTACTCATGGTGTTGCTAAGAGGTTAAATTGGAAATTTCGTGATGGTCTCGGAGATCGTGTGACGATTTGGCCCGTTTTTCTCAGATTATCTTACTGAAAAATGATTATTTTTCACTATATCTAATATTGCAATGCACTAAGAGTGGAGGGAAGCTTAATTGCTTATGCATCAGTAAGTAGGCATGTACAAGAAAGCTACATAAGGCCTGTGTTATGTATAGCAGGAATGTGTTGTTCATAATATTGTATGTGTTGTTCATATATTGTATATTTTAAATAATTTAACTTTTAAAATAATTGAAATATAAGTACATACTAACCTCCGGAAACCACTTCATCATACAAATTCAGAATTAGTTCGGTATACCTAGATGCCTAAAGAAGAAAAGGCCTAAGATACGCACGAAAGAAAGTGTCGCATTCTCTGTCTAAGCCTTGAAGCGAAAATATATTTATAATTCTAATTTTGCTGCTATTGGGCGACGATGTCTTTTTCTCTACCAGATCAATGTCGATCGGGTATATGAATAACCTATGACTATCATTGACTTGACTCGTTTTACCTTGCCTCATTAACTCGTTTGGGTTTGAAAATTGACGCGCATACTACGTCAAAATCACGCAAGTTTAGCTGTTTTCCTATTTTTTAATATAATAAAAAAATTTAGTTAAAAATAAAAAATCTAAATTATTTATGTAGTTATCTACGAAACAAGTAATTCCCACACAAACTTATAAGTTTCGGTAGTTGCTTCTTTTTTTTTCTTCCTGATTTTACTTTGTCACCCCGATTAGTAGATAGCACATAGGTAAGGTGTTATTCTTCGCTTTTTAGTTTAATAAATTTATATTTGAAGTCAGTTTGATTTTTTAAAGGGAGTAAGTATTCTCTGGTCTGGCAGCAGCGTATCCTAGACCTACGGTGATTTTGATGTGACCCACAATAAACTCACACATCAGTTTTTCGGCACAACTCCGTTAGTTAGTCATAATGCCTTAGAAAAAACAGATACTTTTTACTTATTTATTTATTTACTAGCGGCCCGCCCCAGCTTCTCATGGGTGCAATGCTGGTACCAAAGGCCCGCGTGACCCCCAAACGCTCGTCCCTGCATTTTGTATCATACATATCTTGGTAAATAAGGGCGATATTGATCTATATTGGATGCACAAAGACACTCAATTGGTTAAGGATGAATACAGTATTGCTTAAAATCACTTCGTGTCATTACATACAAAGTCATTACTTTTAGTTGTGAGTAAAAGATACAAAATGGTTATTTTGGGTTATCCCTAAGAGATAGACATATACCATCGCGGACTTTTTTGTTGACCTTTTTAAGTTGTGCAGTACCTACTGTAAAACATTATTTTGATATATATCCTAGGGTTTAGCCAGCGCTTGCACTGTAAGCGCAAAAAATGCGTTATTTTACGACATAACATCAGAAACCTCTAAAATTGTCAGTGTTTCTCTACTAAGTTGTGCATGTATTATACACATAAACCTTCCTGTTGAATCACTCTGATAAAAAAAACCCCATAAAAATTGGATGCGTAGTTTCAACATAAAAAAGCGATTTTGTTTTATAGTACGAGTATGCAATGATTACAAGTTAGCCCCTGACTGCAATCACATCTGATAGTAAGTGTTGATGCAATCTAAGATGGAAGCGGGCTAGCTTGTTAGGAGTAGGATGAAAATCCACACCCCTTACGGTTTCTACGCGACATTGTACCCCAACGCTTAATCACTTAGCGGAACATCTTTGCCGCCAAGCGACTAGCCACCGCCAAAGCCTCCCAAGTCTCTACTCCTAAAGTCTCCTTACTATGCCTCGGTTTGATTATTGTACTATGGTAAATAAATAAAATAACAAATTGCATTATAAAATTTCTTTATTATCTAATTAAAATAAAAGTTGACACATATCGATATGGTTTTAATTAAAGTAACCTTCAAAATTTAAAACGTAAATAATTAAAGACTTCTTTTAGTTTACATTTTGACGAAATAATTACACAGTTTTCAGTGAATTCGACTTAAAAAAATAATATACATTACGTTAAGATATAAGTTATTATTGTACCTATTTTATATCCTATGATAAATAAAAACTAAAAACTTCTTAAAAAATTAAAGAAAAATTCTTGGATCGATTGGCGAAAACCATTTAAAAATCTTTTCAGATTCCAGGCAGACACGGTAGAGGCAATTTCAATAATTTGTAGTGATGTACGACATAGAGCAAGCCTGAAGACTGGAGTGATATTAAACGACATTCAAACTAAATTTCCGAAGGACTTTGTTTGCAATTTTACTTCTCCAAGTACATTTTTTAAGTTGGCCAACTAAAAACAGAGATTTTACAAACAAAATAAAAGCCTTTCTCAGCTATATCAATTGACTATTCTAAAGCAAAATAAGAATATTATTCAAAAATGTAGCAAAAATAAGAATTATTAATAGCTTATTTATTAACGTCGATATATTTGCCAGCCTATCAATTAATTTGAAGTAATATTTTTTTTTGGATACTTGGATAGTAATAATTTATGCTCAAAGCATTCCGTAATATAATTATTAGTTTCTGCTGTACATCATTATCTCCATTAACAATCTTATCGCTGGAGATATGGGAAAACATCGTCGGCACCTTAATTATTGCAAAAGTCAAAAAATACAACACGTTAAATCTGATAGAAAATGTTACATAATGCGATTGTACAGTCAAATCTGTTCCGGGAAGTCCTTTTTGTTTTGGTTGTGTAAGTTGTCACTACTATGCCTTCGTTAAGTCAAAGGACGCTCCTTCAGATGATGCCTTTCAAACGCTTATCTGGAAAACTTATACTACACCCAAAGTCAAATGGACTTCCCGAAGTAGAACTCGGAATATAAATCAAAAAGCTAAATCACGAGTATGTTTCCGCATTTATGTTTGTTGCAAAATATATGTACCTACAAAGGAGTATTTTGAGGCTACAAGACACCATCATTTTAGCACACGATGCCATCGCATACCGATTCTAAGTAAATATTCTAAATATTAAATAAAATTCAAAGGAAATATCTGACCTATTCATATTCCCTACGTTCACTTACTGACCAGATCCAGAACCAAACTGTGCTTTTAAAGATTGAGAAGAAGCTAGATTTTTAGTTTCTCTTTATTCTAACCTCGACCCAAAATGATACCTTACCGATAAGGTAAGGTTGAACATGTTTTAAATAAACAAATAAGCATTGAATGTACGTACAACAGCGAACGTTTTCCGATCCCTACATACCACACAAGCACAGTATTTGAATGTGTCAAGGAAAAATAATAATACAAATAAACACATGAAAACATTTTAGTTGCACATAGGAAATATGAAAACATAATTAAGTTTTTAAAAACTAAATTCAATCTGGGTCTCCCGACATTATATACAATCAATTCTAAATGAAAACTTTGTAAAATATATCAAACATTTATTAAATCATTATTTGCAGAAATGACATCTTTTTAAAGGCCCTATGCACACAGTGCGCTTTTAAAGGAACGCATTTTCGCAGTAGAGGACTCCCGCCCGCCTTGGCCGGCGTTGTACCGGAGTTGACCCCACCGGGAATCGAGCCGTCGGGCCGTCAAAATGGCATCTTCTTTATTGTATTTTTTTTCCTTAAAAATTTTCTTTGAATTATCGGCATATCCGTAAATTGCAAAAACATTATTAAGAGTTTTATGTAATAGTAGGTACGTTATTTAAAATTAATAATATTAGGAATTTCAATCACCTATCTATCTACCTAACTTGTAACAATATTATTTATTAGTAATCAAAAAATAAATATTTACTGCTATAGTTTACAAACAAACGGTCACATTCAAAATAGTTGTAGATTCAATTATTTTAGCTAAGTTGTTGTTTTTAGTTTTGTTGATTTTATACTAACATTATGGGTCACGGCCTGAAATAAACGAATTTTATTTTATTTTATTTTTATTTTATTTTAAGTAAATGCTATGTTTGGCACTAAACAGTAATATAATAACTTAAAGTAATATGTGACTTTTTACAATTCAACCAAAAAAAAAGTTGTGGGTATTTAAAACTTAGATAATTAAAAACGCCTCTAGAAATGCTAAAAATGCGTGGTATAAGAAAGACAAAAAATATAAAATAAACATATTCTACCAAACACATCTATAACATATACGTACGACGAAATTGTCCTCATGTTCAAGTATACTATTCGCGATGGAGTCTCGTTTCAAGCGATAAATGCGCGTATAAACAGCACCGTGTGCATATGCCCTAACGTTTGCCGCTAAAACCTCTATCAATTATCATTTATCACGCAATCAATAATTTATTACCCCTACCCCTACCAGTTTCAGTCGCCTCTCTCGAGCAGCTTCCGCACCAGCCGCCAGTCCTCCATGATGTCGGAGTCGGGTAACATGTACACCACGTACGGTGGAGACACCGCCACCTGTCACAAATGTCAGTATTATATACGTATTGTTAAGGACTATATTTTTAACATTAGAGCCGGATATCTAAGGTTTAGAATTTTAAGCTCACAATTTATAATGTTGTCGTAATCTATCGTAGCACAGCTAAGTTGGACAAAAATCATCATTTCTGATGATGTTTGATGAGGCCGTGATGTTTGCTACATTAAGTGGGTCCCTGTAAACCGCTTAATGCCACCGGTCTACCTAATACCACTTCCAGCACATGGCATTCATCAACTCTTCGAACTAAAGGGGAATACTGGTCATGTTTAACAAAGCTGATAATAAATAATCTTTATATTAATTAACATTTGTACATGCGAACTGTCGCTAAAATATTTTTTAAAAGGTATGAAAGCATATATAATGAAAGTTTTTTTGAAGTATCAAAAGTCTTCGCGCCCACGTGGAAATCGATTTTTCCGCTACCACTTTATTTTTACGCATTGGATATTGAATGTCTGTTAGGACTACTCAAAGAATAATGCTATAAACATTGACATATTAATAGTTAGTACTATGGACTTCGGGTGTAATGCAAAATTCAAGACAAAAGTGTCCTGAGATATCTTATATATACTAGAATGTGTTTGTATTTTTATTAACAAACTAAAACATTGTAATATATGTCTTATATTATTGTTATACAGTCTATTTTGCAACGGTCTAATTGCTTGCAATAAGTATTCAGCTTTGACTGACGGTTGCCATGGCAGCTTCTCGTGATAGGACAACATAAATGGTGTTGAGTAGCTTTGAATTTTTTTTGGTATTTTTAACCTCTATATTATATCAACACAGTAAACTATGTATCAGCGACCTCTATATACTGGGATAAATCTAGCACCAACCAATATAATTTTTACTACAATGACGTTAGGTCACAGTTTTAAATGACTATTTCAAATTTCATGTAGGTAATTCTTATAGTTATGAAAATAATCGAAGGTGACGGATTGACGGATGGACAGACGAAAGGGTTCCATTTTACCATTATAGTAAAACTTCTTTGATTAATATTCATGAGATAAAAAATAAAAGTTTATTAACTAAAATTATTTTCATTTCATGAAATGAAGGAATTAAAAAATTCAAATATTATACAATAAAATAACTTATGCAGTCGTTGTTCTAAAACATTATTGAGGTATATTCTCTCAGTAAGCTAATATGAGACTGAAGGCGATTTGAAATCTTTTTCGCGTTTTAGCTCTGTTTTGGTTCGGACACTTTTTAGCGCTGACCCGAAGTCCATAAAATTAATATGGCAATGGCTATAAATTAATGTTGTAGTGTGAGATTACATTATTTGGTCTTGCTCCTCTTGGTATTTATTTGCAGTTAATATGCGCTGTCCTTGTCTTAATGGAGATGGTCCAAAATTGTATGGAGCACCGACTCACTTCCTGTACATAAGTTGAAAAAAAACTAAATGTATTAGTAATCTAGTTTTGATTAGCCAAATCTCTGAATTCACTTTTATTTAGGCGAAATATTATTTAGTCTTTCCAAAACAATGCAACACTTTACGTAAAATCATGGCGGATCTTAGATAAGTTATATTATCTATGATAGACAGTCTCCAGGTTGCGGATTAATGGTGTTTTGACTTTTGCTGTCATTGTTTATTGACGTATGGTCCATTTAATTTGATGGTTACTGGTTAGGTATAATAGGTACCTAACGGACTACTGAAAAATCAGACTAAAATCTTGAGTTTTGTTCTTATTATAGCTAAGATGTCTATGTCTAAAATATATTATAGCTAAAAACAAAGCCCGGAACACGGAAAAAAGAATTCTTTAAAATGACATATTTTGAGTTTGACAAATCAATGTCACCGCATCTTTATCACCTACAGACTAACATTAGAAAGACGCCTTCTTTTAATACCTCAAAAACTAGGAATTCCATATGTCAGAGCGTATGTCCATACATACATTACATTTTCGGCACGACCTACACAACAATATATATATATATATATATATATATTTATACTACTGTTTTAACAAAAAATGTTAAAAAGTCTCAAATAAAATTATTATTATAAAAACAAAAACCCGACTGCTTAGGCCTGTGTGCAGCGAGATTTCGGTTATCATAACCAACGGTTAACATAAGCTAAACGTAAAATTTACTGTTCACGACAACCCGTAAGATTAAGGACGTAAGTTCGGTTAAGATAACCGCCCGGTTCACGTCCTTAACCGGCGTACGGGTTTATTATAAATAGTAAATTTATAGTAAAGTTATGTTAACCGTTGGTTATGATAATCGAAATCTTGGTGCACACAGGTCTTAGAAGTAATGAACTGAAAAGAGAAAAACAAGGATCACAATATCTACGAGTATATAAAATGGTGATCCTTGTTTTTCGCTTTTCAATTAATTAATTCAAAAGCAGTCAAGTTTATTGTTTTTATAATATTAATAATGATCTGTTTTCTATGGGAACGTTAATATTTTTTGGATAAATTATTTGGTGTTTCTTTTTCTACTCACAACAACGTGTAAGTATAAAAAACTTAATATTCGTTAGAGTAGTCAGAGCAAACAACAAAAGAACCTTCTTTTATTACATTCAATATCTTTTGGATCTAAATACACACGATAATATTATTGTATAATGGAGAACTATATGATTTAATTTGATTTGATGGATTTGTATAGGTTTCTTGTAGGAATGTCTACACTCAGCGGTCTTTGTACCATGTCGTGCGCTAAGCGGCTTTACGGCAACGCTTTATTTTCTATCCAGAATGTCAGAACTATCTATTATAACAGCTTAAAATTTTGAAATTTATTGTCTGAATAGACTAAAAATGTTCAAGTACAACAACTAAAATAATTTTTTTTTGAAAGTCCCCCAGCATATATGAATTTAGGTAAAATGACGGCTATTACCATAAATACCATAAATACTTTTTATCATAATTAAAATATTAACGAATTGATTTCAGGTCATTTTAACGTATGTAGCTAAAAACCATCTTGCTCACATCAGCTCTCGAGCAGACAAACTAAACCATAGTATCTATTCCTTAATAATAAATAAATAATTAAAAAAATAATCAATATATTTAAAGCTACGATGCCACAGTCAGACACGTGAAACTTACAACATTCCTTTTTATGTCAGTGGACAAAAAGAGAAAGAAAGAGATCACTCACCTGCCTACGTCTTCTCTTTCTTCCCCACACCTCGTTGCACGGCCAGATGTCTACCGTGTGCCTTTCCTCTTCTATTTTTCTTATTTTCTCTAGGATTTCCTCTTTTAAGGATTCGTATGACAGCCATTTTTCACTCTGTCGACAAAGAAAAAGTTTTTTAATACACTTCTTTCATTTAATATTAAAATACAAACATTAGCGCGGAATTAGGGCGTAAGTTTTACGCACACTGTTTTTTTCGTTTTCAAAAAAACTTTTTTAAGTTTTAGTTTTTAAATTTTTTAATCAAATAAATAATGAATAATGATTTATTTTCATAGTAGCGCCAACTCGTATTAAATCTTTGAAATATAAAAGAGAGATGTTCGGTTACAGGTAAGTTTACCCTTTAATCCCCATCGGATTTGTATCATATTATCTTCCTACCAACAGTGGAACCAGACAAAGAGAAACTTTCGAACCCTTGCCTGTTTGTAATACTAATAATAAAACTTTGTATTGACTGTACCCTCGTGTCATTTCGCAGGATAATACGTATTGCAAAAACTTTCGATTATTAACCGACTTCAAAAAAATGTGTGTTTGTATTTGATCTATATGTATTTTCCGCGATTATCTTAAATACCACTGATCGGATTAGCATAGCATCAGTTAAACCACATAACACGTCATGGCAACGCTAAATATGAGTTTTATATAACGATAGCATCATCCTGACAGGAAAGGTTTAAGAAGGTTGAAAGTTAGCCATATTGTGAAGCAGTGGTTCTATTGTCCTTCAAAACCTTATTCCCTACTTATTGCTATAATAGTGATGACACAGTGGTATCACATTACTATTATACTATAACGAGTTTCAGACTTAGAACCGCCATTTGCGGATATAATCCAGAATGCTGGAACATACACTCCAAGTCGCATCTTATAGTTATATTAATAGGCCAAGAGTCCAGAATCTCGTGTTCCAAAACCGTGCAAGTAAATACTGGACGAGTTAGTTATATGGCTGCAGGCAGACCAGTTATATAGAGAGAATTGACGGCCGAGTGGCGCAGTGAGTTGTAACCCTGCTTCTGCGTCCTAGGCTGTGGGTTCGATTCCCACATCTGGAAAAATATTTGTGTGATGAGCATAGACATTTTCCATTGTTTGGGTGTTTATCTATATATTATAAGTATTTATGTATGATATATATGAAAAAAATATTCATCAGTTATCATAGTACCCATAACACAAGCTAACTAAGCTTACTTTGGGGCTATATAACGATGCGTGTAATTGTCGTATAATATTTATTTATTTATTTATTATTATTATTATTAATTATAGTGACTTTGCCAAGTCATAGGTAGTAAAGTTATATATAGCTCCTACTTAAATTATCAAAGTATACAGCGTACTTCTCTAGGGTTCCTTATTTTAATATAAAAAACTGTACTCCTTTGAAAAGCCTACTTTTTGATTGACCTATAAAGACCGACGTGCATTTTTTGGAAAGTCAGTACGGACGCAAGGAGCAGCTTATGTAATGTTTTTTACAGAAAGTAAAGATTCAAATATCTGCCTCTAATATCTAAATATAGACTTTGATAAAAATAATGGTTGGAAGTATAAAAACAAAAAAACATAAATATTCATATAATACAATAACATGGCTTCAATTATAGTAAAAAAAGGGCTGTTACTTTTGATAATAACATGCAAAATCAGGTAGTGTTTTTTACAGAAAGTAAAGATTCAAATATCTGCCTCTAATATCTAAATATAGACTTTGGTAAAAATAATGGTTGTAAGTATAAAAACAAAAAACATAAATATTCATATAATTCAATAACATGGCTTTAATTATAGTAAAAAATGGGCTGTTACCTTTGATAATAACATGCAAAATCAGACTTATAATCATAATGTTTGAATAGCGACATGGTCGCCCTAGCGCGGGTACTGACAGAGCACAGGGGAGAGGCAGGTAAAAATGACACAATGAGATCAGGATGCGCTTTTTGCAGTCATTACACGGTACGTACCTACTTATGTGAACTGACTGTATTGTGATTCACTACAAAGTTTGCTGCTTATCAAACTTTATCTCAACCGACTGACGTGGAATTTACAATATTAACCTTTTCGAAAAAAACCTAGAAACAAATATTAAATAACGGGAAAACCAGTGAATCACCAAACATACTAATAAAGAGGAACAGTTCGTCTAATTGTATCTTTTTGTTTGAACGAGCTAGTATCTGGAAGTATCATTCAAAATAGTCTTTTTGTTATAACAAGTCATATATAAACCTCATTTTCAATGATATAAGTTTAAAAATTCAGATCAAATGGGGTTAAATAAGGGAAGAAATCTATAATTTATTTTAAGTTATAGGTACTCATAAAATATAGTTTGTGTAAAGTAGTTAGATAAGATACACACTGGTAAATGAAAAAGAGGGAATAAAAATGAAGTATGTGAGTGTCCTAAATAGATTCCGACTCGCTCTTGACTGATTTTTTCTAATACTTTGAATGGCATTGTGTTTTGAAAAGGGCAATTGTAAAGGTCGCGTGAACATTTATGAAACTAGTTTTTAACAAGTTCTAGCATTAGCAATGAATATCACTTTAATTATGTATTGTAATCGATGATTAGTTAACCTTGCACTACGATCTCGTCTAATGGTAAGTGACACTAAGACGAGAGCGTGTTATATTGCAAGAAGCAATGGTAGCTTATGATTCAATTTTTACGCAGAATAGTAATATTACAGTAAATAGCTTAGCAGTTTAGTAATAACTAGTATTAACAAGGCTAAAGTATACCACAAGACTTGTTAAAAAGTAAATTTTTGGGATACGTCGTCAATATTACACTATTTTAGATGGCGCAATACAAAGCCAAACCTTTCTTTTTATAGGAAACGGAAGCTTATGTCCTCCACCTTGCTACAATATGGGTTGGTGGATTTAGTATTGACCGGGACCGACGGCTAGAGGTGCTCTTCTATGAAAGAGGGTTTATCGCTAATTTACAAACTCCGAGCAGATGATATATTTAACTAAAGAAGTATTATAAAAAGATAATTTTTAAAATCAAGTCCAGTCACTTTACATTTTTTAATTTTAAATTAGCTGAATTTTTATTTTTTACATATATAATTATAACGAATACAGATGTACAATATCATAAACAGCGAGATAAAGTAGCCAACAAAAGGCGACGCATTCAATACATGGATCTCAGCGCATCAAACTGAATCGCAAGTCGAACAGTGAACACGTGGTCGCGTCCACAAAGAGCGCTGCGCGCGCGCTCACAAGATGGCCGCCTTCCGGGAAACGCGGCGAGGTCGCGCCAACGGCCGGACGCCATGTTGCCGCCAAATTGATACGTTGCGTGCATCCTTTGTGATTTAATGGCTCTGTGCAACTCGTCGCTTTCTAATGCTCGTTGCTCGACTGCAGAGATGCGTGGGGAGGGAGATGTTTTTATTATCTGAATGCATCTCGTATTCTTATGAGTTTATTTTAAGATAATTTTTGTTATTTTTTCATTAATCGACAAGTAAATTACTGATTTTATAAGAAGAAGAAGAAGTACCTAACATTTTGTGGTACACAAAAAGTTCTGTATAAGCATGCAAAAGCAGCCTTCGATATTTTGAATAAAGGATTAGGCTTATTTAAAAGGCTATTGCTTTCCAACAACGGAGGAACAACCTACCTACTTAACTAATGTTTAAATATATGAGACCATGGCTTCCTCGGAACATTAATATGAATTTGTATTTCAAAGAAACCAAATACGCGTCATAATGGATCCATGTAAAATCTAAGAAGTCATCGACAGACACACAGACACAAGGACAGGTAGACCAAACTTATAACAACCCTTTTTTTTCGTTAGGGGTAAAGAAATTGGTAGGTATGTCATTCGATTTCTTTTTTGATAAGTACCAATTAGGTAATCAATATAATTAATACTTTAACATTTCATTCCACTAAACAATATTATCTTTATAATATAGCGATAGTTATAATTATAACGATGATAATATAATATTATAATACATATAGTATAATGTTATATAGTATAGTATAAGTTTTTTGTACTTGTGATATTTATATTCAAGTGAATATTAATGTACAAAATATCAGTAGTATACGCTGATTTCAGTTAATACGATTTCATGGATTCGGTTTGATTATCACCTATCACAAATCCTAATCTCCTGGGATATGGCTTGTGTACTTAAAAACGCCATGAAAATAGACCTTCTTAACATACAGGCCGGCTGTTTGGATATGAAACTGGAGTTACTTGCACATTTATAAAATTATTATAATCTCGATTATATAGACCACATTTGGCATATGCCAAATTGTAGAGTAAAAATCGGGTTGTCAAATAATTTTTAAATTAATTATGTACCTATAATTTAAAAGTAGTTTTAAACATTTTATTTTCGTTAAAATGTGAATTCGCAGAATTATTCAGTAATTAATACTGTCTGACATCGTTACAATGTTATGCTGGATAAAAGGTTCCATTCACCTTGGAGAGCATAGATTCTCCAACCAATCAATAGGAATCAAATCGATTAACATTAATTATTAGCATGGATATGGATACTCGTGTAGTAAGTAGATCAGTACGATTTAAGTACGGTCACAATTGGATGCGATTGGATTTGTTATAAAACATTTCACAACGTTGTGAGTCCTTCGATCGGCCGCTGACTCACGGCTGTGGGTGAACTGCTAACATTTGTAACACGAGGGGTGACTCAGAGGGAATCAGCCTACGAGATTCGGTCATATCATTATGAATCCATATAAAACTTTATATACTGAAGCAAAGAAAGATAATCAGAAAGCAAGAAAAGCTTTTGATACGATAAAGCTCGTCTGGATTAGTAGTGTTAAGTCAATTTCTGCCGTCAATCAGTATAGCTATGTTCCGCTCTGAAAGGTTGGCAGTGCAGTTACGGGCGTGCAAAGATTAACATCTATGATGAATTTAGGGCAAAACATTGTAGGACGTTTCTTGCACGTCTTGCGAAGTTTTACTATGTTTATAGGCTATAATTTTCCATTTATCACCAGGTAGGACATACGTTTGGTCCGCCAATCATATTACCTATTATTAAGATGAAAATTTGTGAATGTGTATTATTTTTCCAAGAGTAAATTTAACTTACTTGGCTGGAGCAAATTTAATTGTATTTGGTGTGGAGTTAGCTGATACCCTGGATTAAAACATAGCCCATATTTTATCCCAAAATTCTCACCAAAATTAATTTTTTAATTAGTCTCTTTCAATTACCCCGTGATAGAAATCGTCTTGAGGAGTGTAGTAGTTCTCAAGACGTCCAGCTAATTCTTACATACGGTTACAGATGAATCATGTGAATACGCATTTTTTACCCCATACCCTGGAATGGTTTGTAAACATTACTCGATCGCTAAAATGATTGGCGTGGCGTCTTTCTGCTAGTGTGACATCTAAGCCAATTCATTTTGGAGTCGAGTCAGAGCCAATTCAAAGTGGCCCAAGCGGCCCAAGCCAAGAAACGAACTCAGGGATTCTGTAGTAATTTAAGGCATGTTACCCATTGAACAGTGGCCGTAAAAAGACATAGTCCAAAATTGTATGGAGCACAGATTCACTTTCTGTACATAAGTTGAAAAAAACTACATGTATTAGTAATCTAGTTTTGATTAGCCAATTCTCCGAATTCACTTTTATTTGGGCGAAATATTATTTATTCTCTCCTATGCAATGCAACACTATTATTATTGACATATGGTTCATTCGATTTGATGGTTACTGGTTAGGCATAGGTACATTGCTGAAAAATTAGATTAATATATTGAGTTTTGTTCTTATTATAGCTTTGTCTATGTCTAAAATGTATTATAGCTAAAAACAAAGCCCGGAACACCGAATGAAAGACTTGTCAAAAATTACATATTTTGAGTTTGACAAATCAATGTTACCGCATCTTTATCAACTACAGACTAATATTAGAACGACGCCATCTTTTAATAACTCCAAAACTAGGAATTTCATTTTTCAACCAACGTTTTATTTAGTTCGTTTCGTTCACTTATTTTATTTTTTATAAATTCCTTGTATTTTTTCCATTTTAATGGTATGTGGTACAAGAGTGAAGCCGAAATGGACCATCTCCTTTGATTGGTGAAATGACGCGTAAGCCGTATCTTTAGTGATGTGACCTGCGAGATGATGTTATCATTGAATAATAGGCGATGATTTCATTTAAGATCAAAGAAATCAATTAGCATCAGGTAAGCCAGTATGGCACGTTTGCCACGCACCTACCCAAGTACGCAAAGAACTACATTAAGTGTCAAGGCCCCTAATGCCAAGATTGTAAAGTATCCGATTCTGCATAAATATTTCATTGACTTTGTAGTGTCTAATTTAGATATACGAGTAGGTAGTGCTTACCCCAAGCATGATCAGCCTGTCTATTTTGTAACAATGTTTGGAACTCGACAGTGTGAGTTTAGAATTCATCTCTTTTTTATTCTGTCTAGCACAGTACTGAAGATAGAGAAAGACAGAGACTGATTCAAAACTATCACAACGATATGAAAATTTCGTAACGTAATAGTCCTTCAGCAGTTAATATAGAAACAGCTTGAATATACACGACTTGATTTTATTTGCTTTTAAATTCTAAAATACTGTCCAAGGATTTTATAAATACGTACAACAGCTTATCAAGTGTCCAGCCTGACCAAAAACATTGTGCATAAATATTTACTTCGCTCTGAAGTTACAACACGCCAACTGCGCAAGCAATAGCTGCGATGAGAACTATATTGTACTACATTAATTTGTACGCTGCTCAGTCATACGCCTCATATTAAGAGCGGACTAGAATATACGTACCGACTGACAGAGTGCCTCATTGTTCTAGTAAGTTACCAGTGCTTCGAGAAAAAAGTCCTGGATTCGAATTCTTCGTTGGATTGTAAGACAATTCTGAGTTTTTCTTTCCTGTAAAGAAATTTTCAGTAATTTCTAAGCCCGAGGACGGGATGGTGATGATCGACTCTTCAGGTGATGATGATTGAGTACGTTAAGCCGTCACACTATAATAAAAATTTTAATTTTTTATTGTGTTTAGGTCGTGAATCATTAAAATAAAAACACCCTAAGCCCGCCAACCCGCATCGGAGAAGTGCGACGTGTCTACACTGCATATCCCCTGGCCCTGTTGTGGGCTGTTAATAGGCTAACAATGATGATACGTACGCTCAAAACAGCACCGCCAGTGTGGAGGGGCTGTTATGACTTTCTTATCAGCACCGGACGTGATAGCAACGATATTCTCCACCGCGGTATCTGATAGCGCTATCTCGACGAGATAACGGTGATTGTCGTGTCGAGTTTTATCCGAGAGGATTTGCTTTTCAATGCAATTATAAAATATCATGTGTAGCTTTTGTCCGCGACTTCGTTTGTGTGGATCATAATTGTTGTAATATTTTAGACTAGTAAGTCACAACACAGCAATTGTTAAAATAATCCAAACATTATTCTTCTTGCGTGCGATATCATTAAACGGTTCGTTTTGTATCAAAAATTGGTACCTTCAACCGCCATACTCATTTTTGCCGGCAAGACTCAGCGGTTTCATAAAATGTATGACCACCGTGAATTGTTTAATACTGCCGTCTGATATGTTTGTTGCACGTTTATCGGCCTTAGTTTCCACATAAAAGATAAGGGGTAGTCCACAAAAATGACGCAAACTTGTTTGATTAATCATTGTCACAAACACCGACAACAATCTTATAATATTACAGATACATCCAAATATAATATTTAGCACGTAAAATATTTATTTATTCATACCTTTACGAATCTTTCAATACATATGATTTCTTAAATCTTTATAGAAGAAGGTACATGCAGCTTACACGACAAAATGCTGCTGCACTTGCGAGCTTATTGTCAATTAGTAATAGGGGTTAAAGAATGAAATTGCCGTTTTATTGTAATAGGTACTTCGAATTGACATAGAACCTTCATGGTTTAAGATTTTAAAGTGAAACTTTTTTCATACGGCAGATGTCTACTGCGCTGAACTCCGAACAATGATAGCGAAACTAGCAGTGAAACAGGCCCGACTTATGAATCGATCTTCACCTTTATTGCTCTATGATAACGCGAGACCTCATACAGCACGAGAAACCGTTTTAACTCTACAGAAACTGCAATTAGAAACCATTCGTCACCCTCCATATTCGCCAGACCTTGCTCCAACGGACTACCATTTTTTTCGTGATTTGGACAATTTTCTATGTGATACAAAGTTTTCTTCTCAGGAGGCAGTGCATAATGCTTTCACACAGTTTGTCGAATCTAGATCACCAGAGTTCTATTGCAAAGGCATAAATGAGCTTCCTATTAGATGGCAGCAATGTATAGATAATAATGGTAATTATTTTGATTAAATAAATATGTTGAATTTAAAAAAAAACGAATTTTTATTTTTCAGTACAATTCGGCAATTTCATACTTTAACCCCTAATATTGTTAATGTACTGATAATTTCATAGAAGACAGAAAATTCGAACTCAGGACCTCGAGAGCCAAAGCCACATAGGCTGACTGGACGAATGACTCAGTATAAATAGAGTAAAGTATACCCTATTATATACTCTCTATTTATTATTTATTATATTTATATAATTTTGACGGCCTCCGTGGCGCAGTGGTATGCGCGGTGGATTTATAAGACGGAGGTCCTGGGTACGATTCCCGGCGGGGCAAAATGAGATTTTTCTTAATTTGTCTTGGTCTGGCTGGTGGGAAGCTATCGCCGTGGTTAGTTACCACCCTACCGACAAAGACGTACCGCCAACCGATTTAACGTTCCGGTATGATGTCGTGCAGAAACCGAAAGGAGTGTGGATTTCATTCTACTACAAAAAAAACTAACATAATGTAACTCATTTATATTTTATGATGTATTCATATATTAATATAATGTCCAGACGTCACCTCATCATACGGGCTTCCCGGAAGACCAGCGCGGTGTCCTGAAGGGCACTGCAAAATGCTGAGTGAGGTCCTATTTGGGATCACATCACTTTCACATTTTATTGTATTTTTAACCGACTTCAAAAAAGGAGGTTATCAATTCGAATCAATATGTATGTGATAATGTATGGATTTTTTATGCACGACCACGCACAGAATAGTTTTAATTCACAGGTTAATTCACAGAATAGTCCGATTTTAAAAATTCTTTTTTATTAGAAAATGGTCCCATAGTCATAATTTTAGGATCTGGTGATGAGATCTTGGTTAAACCGACGAAACTCTTCAAACTTCATACGCAAATTTGCAGCGCTGTCGGTAGTTTATAGATGGGTGACGAATAGTGTTACCTACTCATAGTTTTGACGTATTTGCGTTGTGATAAACCACTAAAAAGTATGAAAAAAGACTTCAAAACTTACTTTTCAGTGAGTTTTGAAATCGGTTTAATTTTTTATTAAAATTTCTTGTTGTATTTTATTTGTATTAGTGGTATTTTTTCTAAATAAACATTTTTCTTTCTTACTTTAAAACGTAAGCATATATCGCGAGTAATCAATAGTATAACTGTATGAAAGCCGTTGTGAGATCACGCATTACTTTGTATAACTCGTATTTGTTTACAATGTATGCAGATAAATAATACCTATTACGTATTATAAACATGAATGTGAATTTGTTTGTTCGAACATTGTTTATTGTTCTAGCTACTTTTAACCGCGTTTACTTTATTTGTTTGTTTTGGAAGTTTTAATGCTTTTGCACAGAGCTACTTCAACATTAACTCGTACGTATTTGTAAGTTTAAATTTTAGCTTTAAACTGCAAGGTAGCCTGTCTGGCGATTTCGTTACAAGTTTTATTTAGTGCGCTGAGAAATTTTTCAATTTAATTCCTCTTAACCATAGGAACAGGCTACTGCGACGCCAATAGTCTGCATCTTTACGTAGCCAGTGACGTTTAAGAAGAATCGCACTATCAAGTAAGAAAACATTGTTAGAGTATTGTTTGCAAATCAGCAGCGCAATAGCGCAACTGCTTCGAGAACTAACTGCGAAGTTAGCTTTTACGTTATTTTTCCCACCTACAACTTGGGTACCTTCAAGTTAGGAGTGAACAGGCACTTAATCCAAGCACCAGAAGCAGTCGCTATTCAAAGAAAAGGGCACCTGTTTAAGTTCTTATGAGAATCGACTTAGAGGGTTCAGTAGGTAAGATTAATTCTGATCTCACGTGACCGTGGCTAGAATCCACATCTAGATGACGTAAGAAACAGAGGGCGGTATTTATCGTTTGATGACGTCAGTGACAACTGTGAGACAAATATCAGTGTTTTAGCGTGAAATTTGAATTTTTTTTTAAATTTTTTATTAGATTTTTTGGTATACTTATTGCAATTGAATCTGAATATACATAAGGAAAAATTTAAAAAATAATCTAAATAATTAATTTAATTTTAATTTCATTAAATTATTGCATTTAAATAAATTAACTTAAAAATTTCTTACATTTTGTTGATTGGTAATTAATGGTATGGATAGAGACGAATATCTTAGCATTCCATGGATTCACCGTGCGGGTGCCGGGTCCATCGCGTGGCTGAGAGAATAACTCCGAACAGAGCCCGAGACTTGTGACACGGGTGTAGGTTTAAGGGTACCCTTAGTGACGGCCGTCAACACTCACCTCCTCTGTTCAGGTTATTCTCCCTGCCCAACCATATTCGGAAGGACCCTACTAGTGCAGCTTTGGACACTCGTTCCAATATGGAGCTTACTGCACTTCTAGTAAGGCCAAGGTCTTTTAGCAGGTTGTAGAGAGACTTCGCTGGTATACCCCTCGCACCCACTTCTACCGCGTATAAACTAACCACATAGCCATTTTTGGTTAGTTCATTAGTAAGGTCATAGTATTTATTCACTTTGAACACATGGTCTTTAGAGATGTTTGTTTCCCACGGCACTGTAAGCTCAACAAGTACTATACGTTTGATTTGTTTGGAAAAAAGAAATATGTCCGGTCTAGATGTCGTAATAGCTAAGTCTTCCGGGATTTTATAGTGCTTTTCATACGTGTCCATTAATATAGTCCAATCAGGAGCAGAGCCCAGAATTGAATAAGAGTATATAATAATTTAATAATAGTACATAATAATTTTTGTATAAACAACATTTTTTAATGTAAAGAAAATTTATTAATATATTTGATAAAAAATAAATACAAAGAAAACTTTTTAAGCCACATCAACGATAATTCAAAAAAAATAAGAAATTTTAGGGAAAAAAGTTAAGTAGGTACCTACCACAATTCGGGAAACGATTTCGAAAATTTTACCAAAATCTCACGTAAAATGCATTTGAAATAGACATTTTTACACAAACCGATTAGATGGCAACATTTTTGGGTTGTATGTAAATTTCCAAATTTTGTATGGAATTGGGCTCGTAGCGCCACCGGGGCTACGAAAGTGCTACGCGCTACGACTTCTATTAGACGCTAACTATGTGTGACGTTTACGATGTGTATGAACCAGAACCGGTTCATAATCATGCGGTTTTATGGTTCATTGACTACCGTATGCACGCGGCGATGTCTGCATGCATATGTAATAATTTAAAGAAAACGATAATTATGACAATAGAATTGAGTGAATGTGCAATGAATATAAATAGAAAATATCTATTTTTATTACTCAATATTATTATGTAAATAAAATTTCATTCTATGCGAAATTAGTACCTGGCTTCGTCTAAAAAAAAGCAATACTTAAACAATAGAAAATACTAATAGTAAATATACATATTTTTTGTGTTACTTCCTCGCGACCAATATTATTAAAAAATAAAAATTTAAAGTAAAAGAAATAGAAAAAGTCAAATTTATTTTAAGTTAATAAAATATATTGCAGTGTAATAAATATTCTAAAGGCTAAGGTTTCATTATTTGATTTGTACTTTCTAGACGAGTGTGCAGATGGCAATAACAACTTTTTATGCATAATACGCTATTTTAATTTTTTATGCATAATATGCTTATTCTTAATAAAGAATAAGCACCTAATATGTATTAATTTTTAACGCGAAAATGTTATTTACCAGCAGACGCCCGCGAGATAATAAGTGTACCTTCCTACAAAATCAGAAACAAAATTGTACCGAAGTTGCCATTTTTAGGGTTCCGTTGCCAAATGGCAAAAAAGGAACCTGTAAAGATTTAACAGCCGCTTTTTTTTAAATAATGGGTATGGCTATACATGTCCCGTCGGTATTTTTTGTAGTGAAATCACAAACAAACATTTCAATTTTTTTATTTATATACCTAATAAAACATTTTATGGCATAAACATATGACGTAAGTAAACTATCATCTATACAAGAAAACAAAATCAATATAGAATCTAAAGGAACAAAATTAGATTACGAAATGAATATTAGATAAACTAGGTTGCATAATAGAAGTTTATAAAACTAGAGAATATTTTATAAAACGTAGGTAAGGAAGGAGGTTTATAAGAGATTCTCGAGTGTTTTGAGACCAAGTTAATTTATCCTTTTATACATCTTATTTTATGCAATAAAACTTTTGAGCAAAATAAAACAACTACCTACTTATTAGATAAATATTTAAAACATAATTCAAAACACCAAAATAATGAATTTGGAATCGATGCGTAAATCGTTAGAGCGCACGTGCGCCATTGAAAATTTATAGAGTTCTTTATATAATATTAATAGCTGTTGTACAGCAACTTGCTCAAAATGCTTGACTCAAAATGCACTAAAAAGTAAAAAATAACCAGCAAGTTTAAGGAAGATTTATTTAACGTAGTAAAGCAGTTTGTAGGTTCTAGGTAATGTTCTTAAAGTAGAAACCTTGGCTGGCACCGACTCCTAGATATACTTAAGTAAATTAAAGCAACTAAATAACACAGTTATTTTTAACTTTTTAGTGTGTTTTGAGTTGGTTCTATTTTTTGTTAAAAATTTTTATTTCTTAGTTTTTAGTGATTCATCGTCACGTAACATACTCGTACTATACTGTCATAGTATATTATATGGCATTAGTAGCCAAAAAGCTACCGATACCGAGACAAAAACCGAAATCGCTGTAAGCGTGCCTCCAAAATTTTAAGAGTTCCTTCAATTTCGCCAGGATATCATCATCAGATCCTGACATGATGACAATGGGACCACCTTGGATGTATGCCCTTTGTAATAAAAAAATAATTATCAAAATCGGACAACTCTGTAAAAAGTTATGCGTGGTCATACATAAAAAAAAAAATATACGTGTCGAATTGAGAACCTCCTCCGTTTTTTTTCGTCGGTTAAAAAATCTGATGTTATGATATGTTAGAAAAAATACATTTTGGTAATATGTTGGACTATGTTAGATGATTTTTCAAATCTGCGTGACAGAATTAAGAATAGTGTGATAAGAGAGCAATGTGGTACGAAAGAAGATGTAGTGACTAAAATTGAGAAAGGTATATCGATATGCTTTGGTCACTTAGAGAGAATGAATGAAAGGAGACTTAATGAATGAAGGATTTATAAGGCGAGAGTGAATAGGGATGTTGGAAGGGAAGGGGAAGAACAGTTCCTGAATCAAATCCAGGATATTTTGATTAAAGGCCAGGTCAAACTTATCCTAACCCGGCGTACTTGTATCAAAGGTTTGGTGAAATTGGAAGAAGCGATCGTGGCAAGTGGAAGGACAAGGTCTCTGCCTACCCCTATGGTAATGAGGCGAAATGGTATGTAAGTGTGTATCAAGGTTCCTTTGAAAACTATAAAACTGCCCTGTTAGAGTTGGCACTATTTAATTATTTTTTTAATTTCATTATGTGAGGGAAAACCGAAGGGTGCGGGGAGTACAGTTCGAACATCAGTCTCGAGTGATCGAGTTGATCACGGCTCGGTGTACACGGCAGTTGTAGGCTATGTCGCTGCATGTCATTACCGAACAGAATGATGCTCTACTTAAATTTTTTTACCAATATATTTATAATGTCAAGAAAAACGTATGTATCGTTTGATGATAAAGTACATATTTAAATGTGACTTAGCCAGAATATTGCTCCTTTGCCCATTCCTTCAGGTTGACCTACTCGACTTTCGTTTTTCTGCAAAAGTTATTTGATTGGCTTGTTACCGCCGATAAAGATTTTCTGAATTGGTCCAAGTCTGGCTGGTGGGGACAATGACGTGCTGCCAAGCGATTTAGCGATTTAGAGCAGACTGGAAGTTAAACTTGACATTCTTCTTGGAGCATACGTTTACCACAGTTGCTCCAATGCGGCTTGATGATAATGTTCAACTTTGTAACTATCACTTATAGATGTTAATGAAAGTGACTGTGGCCAGCGGCTCAGTTGACTTCACACCTGAAAATTTGGCGCTAAAAATGCTCTTGTGAACTAAGCCTGCTTAAAATAAGCAGATTTTGAAAATTTATTGCTCCGTAATCTTCTTGTAATTTGTGTCTTGCTAGAGACACAAACTATGAACAAAATGATAGATGGACTCTAAAGGTTACTGCATGGAAAGGGCCGCAAGGCAAAAGAAGATGCGTAAGACCGGTCTCTAGATGGGCAGACGACATAGCAGCCATTGCTGGCACAGAATGGAGAAAGTCAGCCAAAGACAGGAAATACTGGTCCGTTTTGGAGGAGGCCTACACCCGTGAGGGTTCTCATTTTCATACAAATAGAACATAAGGTTACCAATGACCTATATAATGATGATGAATAAAAATTTAAATCTTAATAATATAATGATAAAATTTAAATCTTAATTATTTTTATTATATTTTTTTTTCTTTTTCAATTGTCATTAATATGCTTTCATTTAATTATTACTATTTTTATTGTTGTATCGTTTTAAAATTGTTTGTAAAAATTAGTGAAAAAGAGAAAATAAAAGGCTTATTTATTTATAATCTTGTACCGACTGATCGAATCAACCTATCAACGACGGAGTTATTGCTATAAGCCACTTATTTTAAACAACGAAGCAGTTTCAGTCTGAGATAAATCCATTTGCTAAAATAACGCTCGTTCCCAGTGCACAGTGACCAATCTAATTACCGCGCGAATGTGCGAAGGAGTAAGATCTCGCCACGCCATGCCAAATGTGAGGCGGCGGGGTTATATTTAGACCTGCCGCGCTATTATAGTGCCTAAAATAACACCCGTTTGTCACTATCTGATGTTTAAATGGTTGACATATATTCAACAAAGTATATCCCACGTTCTAGGAAGCCGTAACTGTCATCTGTTATAGATAATTTGTACAAATAAATAAAATTGTAATTTCTAATTAACAACTTTTCACTACATGCATATGCAATTATATACGCCAGTAACACCAAAAAATCAATTTTAAGTTGTTCGTTCTGGCTAAACTCTAAAACTGTTAACTCAAACCACTCTTTTGGTAATTTTTTTTGAAGTGAAACTTCTTTATCGGGGTTGGAAAAAAATTTAGTGTAACATTTTTTCGTTACGCGTCACATTTCTCCGTTACGCGTCATCTTTGACTTATGGAAGTGACGTGATAATATATATATATATATATATATATATATATATATATATATATATATATATATATATATATATATATATATATATTATATTGAAGTGATCAGCAAAATCAAAGGGTTTATTTTAATTCTAATTCCAGTGAATTTCTAAAAAAAGTAAGTAATTACATCTCTTTTTCTAATACTTAGGTGTAATTATGGTATTTATTTTTTCACGTTATTTAAAATTAACCTCAGTTTTTGATTGTATTTTTCAATACACTAACACGTGGGTGTAATTATGGCATCAATTTTTTCTAATACTTGAATGTTGATAAGTTAGTTTCACTTCTTACGAGTGTACGCTAGTACACGCACACATTTTTTTTGTATATGATAACCAGCTTCATAGGAGGAGGATGAGGAAGGGAACTCCCCCTCTAGCTTCTAAATGTAACAACAAAAAGAAAAAGTTTAAAACGAAGCCAACGAAAATTCATTAAAGGTGGAAAAAATATGTCCTGTTTTATTTGTTGTGTGTGTTTGTCGCTTACGATAACTCGGCGGTTATAAGAAAACATTCTGACAGACTTGACTTTTTAAAAGTATTGTTTTACTACTTGAAACAAAAAATACATTAATTAAAATTTGAAAAAACAGTAGAATCCTGGCAGCAAGCCTGGTGTCGTCACCACAAGTGGGCTACGGGGTCTCGACCCGGTATGACGACACGCCTTTGTTGTATGAGAACTGACCTCCATCGCGAGTTACAACTAATTTGCAATTTAGCTGCTTGCGATACCCATTGTGTGCGCGCCAACACTGCTCGTATCACAATTAGTTGCTCTAGATCATAAAATAAAAGTATATTGATCTATTATAGCTGTACAGTGGATATTAACTTAGGTTACCAAATTTACAATAAAAAAAATGGTAACTGCTTGTTTGTTGTCTCTTCTTAGTAGGGTTTTGACCCTACGACAGACATATTTCACCTTTCAAAAATTTCAACTTCGTCTACTAAAAATAAAAAGTTCTTTTGCTCGCCTACAAAACGAAAGTATTTATTCTTAATTTATTCGTAAGGATTCGTCATGAATCGCCTGTTCTTCGATATAATTTATTTATTTACATATAATATGACGCCCGCGTCTACTCCCGCGTAGTTCCCGTACCCATGGAAATTTCTTGATTAAAAATAGACTAAGGCCTGTGTGCACCAAGATTTCGGTTATCATAACCAACGGTTAACATTAGCTAAACGTAAAATTTACTGTTCACAATAACCCGTACACCGGTTAAGGACGTAAGCTCGGTTATGATAACCGCCCGGTTTACGTCCTTAACCGGCGTACGGGTTTCTTATAAATAGTAAATTTATAGTAAAGTTATGTTAACCGTTTGTTATGATAACCGAAATCTTGATGCACACAGGCCTAAGTGTTATATTGATGTATAAACTGTATTATTGTAAAATTTTAATTAAAACCCATTTATTAGTGTTTTTTTTAAACGACTTCAAAAAAAAGGAGTTTCTCAATTTGACCGTATATATATTTTTTTATTTTTTATGTAAAAGAGTAACAAACATCCACCCACACATACAAACTTTTGCGTTTCCAGTATAAGGATAATTTACAAAGTCTATAAAAAGAAGTATCCAGATTGGTTCAAATTATATTTTTGAATAAAATGAACTAATACGCATCTTATTGGATTATTTTGTTTTGTATAATGAAAAGTCGAGTCTCAAAAACATGTCGAACCTCTACAATGTTAAATTATTAATGTTAATTACAATAACAATAGCAGATCAAAAACTGCGAAGGATGAGAATTTATAATAAACCTTATTAACCGATAATGTTAATAAAGGATATCAACAGTGTAACGTTTAAGGCATTTTTATAATCCCATTAAACTCTTAGGGCAAATATAATAAAACGTGTGAGTACAGTATGACTGGTGAAAGGAACAAATCGATCCGTACACCGCGCACGCGCGCCTCTCGTCTTGCTATGCAGATGCCTGACGTACATGGCCTATGTACTGACGTTATGTAAACTCGACGCTACAAGGGGCGGACACCATACCTCACCAACAAAATAGCAGTTGCACTCGACTTTGTACGCGTGGAAACTCCTGAATCACTATTTACACAGAAAAGTGTAAGCTTTCATTTCCTTTTTAACCGACGAAAAAAAACGGAGGAGGTTCTCAATTCGACACGTATATATTTTTTTATGTATGACCACGCATAACTTTTTTCAGAGTTGTCCGATTTTGATAATTCTTTTTTTATTAGAAAGGGCACACTTCCAAGGTGGTCCCATTGTAATAATGTTAGGATCTGATGATGATATCCTGGGAAAATTAAAGGAACTCTTCAAATTGTATAGGCACACTTGCAGCGATTTCGGTTTTAGTGTAAGTATCAGTAGCTTTTTGGCTACAAGTGCCGTATAATATACTATGACAGTATAGTACGAGTACTTTAAGTGGCCATAAATCACTAAAAAGTAAGAAATAAAAATTTTTAACAAAAAATAGAACCGACTCAAAACACACCTAAAAGTAAAAAATAACTGTGTCATTTAGTTGCTTTAATTTACTTAAGCATATCTAGGTGTCGATGTCAGCCAAGGTTTCTACTTTAAGAACATTACCTAGAACCTACAAACTGCTTTACTACGTCAAATAAATGTTCCTCAAACTTGGCTGGCACCGACTTCATAGATATGCTTAAGTAAATTCAATACAATCGACGTAGACAATCGATGTAGGTATCGAATAATGCCAATCTAACTTGACTAATGACGGACTTTCAGAAAAATCTTAAACAACACTGAATTTCATGATCAATTTTATATAAAGCCAAGGATTCGTTCTTTTTCGCGGTTTGTAACGGGCCCAAGTACTAGTACTATGTTCGCCATTTATGAAAGACTGCTTCGACATCTATCAGCAATAAATCCTAAAATGGCTAAAATCGTGCCATTTGGCGACCGAAGAGAACCTTTTATTAATTTTTAAGAAGTCATTCAACACCGCCCCTTGTACAGTTGTACACCTATCATTTTCTTTCTTTATTTTCGACACCATGAATGATAATGAAGACTAAGAAAATATTAGTTAGAAGTAAATGTCTGGAATGTTCTGCTTTTGACCTGGTTCTTACATCTTAGGTATCTTTATAACAAGAGACATTAGGTTTTTCAGGTGCAATCGTGACCAAGCACGAAGTTATCACTACATATTATAAAACAAAGTATCTCGGTGTCTGTTTTTGTGATAACTCGATTTGTCTTTAGTATATCATTCGCTAAGGATAAATTTGGCTCAAAGACTCTTTGTTGGAGGAAGTTTTTGAAAACGTAATCCTTGGTTAAGGAGATTGTATCTTCTTTGGCTCAAATAGTATAAAAAATATTTTTTTAGTTGGTATAGAAATGTCACAGCCTGTCATTTTTTGAGAAGAACTGTTAGATGTTTATATTTTTGAACTGGTCTTTTTAAGCCTAACCCTTTAGGTATAACAAACATCCCCCTTTTTCCTATAATTTATGGATATAGGCATTGTTCTGCTTTTGTAGCGCGTGCCGATAACAACTACAAAAAGTCCATAAAAAATAAATAAAGGAAAATCATTTATTTATTCATAGCATTCATTAATGTATATGTGTATTATAATGTATATAAATGATTATTCAACAATCATTTATATACATTAGCAAAAATCTCAACATAGTTAAACGAGAAACAACACATTTGGGTAAAAATAGCTTAAACATTGCTGTTAAGTTAGTAACCGTCGCGTGGTATCGCCACAGTCTATTTATTCATACAGTCAACCGAATAATGTACTTTGCGCGGTGAAACAATATGAGGGACGCCGGGAAGCAAGTGGCAGGGACAATCTTTCTTAGTTTGCGCTCTTTAATCTAAGAAGATACACCTGGTTGTCAAAGGAGGAAATGGCCTGACGACATAGCAGAGTAGATCAGACCGGACTCGATTACCCATAATCAAAGCCAAACTTTGTTCGGAAGATGGTACCAAGTGATGATGATCTGAGAGGCGACTTGGCGATTTCCACTTCATTGTTCATTCGTTTTATGGCAATTCTGAGGCGACATGCATACAAGAAGTCGACCTACTGGTAGGAGATTTCTTATACTGTGGTGTCGTGGACCGCTTGCGAGCGAGATAGGAATGTTAATCGTTTCTCCACGGACGGTAGATCTTCCGATGCGTCGCTAGTTTACGAGTATGTTCAGATTTTTAACCCACTTTAAAAGTTGTGGTACCGTTTACGATCCGTGTTTATAACTATGCTTTGTTCGCGATTTTCGTAAGAACTACTGATGTCACTTGCATAGGATCATTTAAATGTACATTGATTAAGGTTTTAAACTCAACTCAGATTGGAAGCGAAGCAACTACAGATTATAATATTAATCTATATTTTTGAATGATTAAGGTCGTTGTATTACACAAAAATTTGGAATGGAGCGACACGTATTGACATTCGAGTCCATTTTTGTATAATACAATTTTGATCAGTTAGATTTCAGCTTAAATATAAACACCTAAGCTTAGAAAAAAGCATATTTATAGGGTAATAATATAAATAATACAACTAATATAATGTTAAGGACGATTTAAACTAATAAGTCTTGTCAATTCAGCAATGGGTATCTTAATAGTAGGCGAGCCCAAGACGCGATTTTTGGAAATACTGGAGGTCAGCAGATCATAAAGGAGGATTTATGTTGCTGTATACCTCCACCAAGTATAAACCCTTTATGTAGGGGCCACCTCTTCAGGGCAACCCGTTGAAAAATTAAAAAATGTCGATCATTTTGACGATTTGAGTCTAAGTTAAGGGTGGTTGGTGGTGGTAAAGTGAAATGGTCAGATTTTTGAAATGCACACTTTTCAGCTAATAACCAATCTACTCAACATGTCGATGCTTCGTACGAACATCTCGCTTACATCGCGTCCATCGTCACACTTTCAGCTGGACTGTCAGTCCAATATGGCAAAATCTCATTGGAGAATACCGATTTGTGTTACATCCGCTTTGCAACCGTTGTTGTGTTAAATCAGCTTCATAACTGTCGTTTATTTTTTTAAGAATTGACATACAGTACTTTTGTCCAACAGGGAAAGATTACTATAACGGTGAAAACAAAAAGATTAATATAGATCAGAATAACCGTGGAGTTATTAAGTCTTAAAATAGAATTCATGAAATTACATTAGAGAAAAGCTATAAATAAACTGTTTTCGGGAATATGTCGGCAAATGTAGATAAGGTCAAAGGCAATTTATTAAGACTCCGCCGACGCAACCGCCTCAAGGAAAATTATTTATTAACACATTTTGTTTGTTTTACACCACGATAAAAAAAATCGAAAACATTAGAAACATCATTATGCAGAGAGTGGAATACGAAAGGTTATCGCTAAGGATTTTTTCAGACAGCCTTGCCGTTGTTGGTAACAATCAGGTAAAAATAAAAACACGTCGAATGGAAAAATGAGTGATAATGATATATCAATGGTATTAATTCATAGAATAGACAAGCACTCGATACGTCTTGTATACATTTCTTTATTTTGTTACTTATAATAGTAGCTACATAATAGCATTTTGTTACTAATAAAGCACCTAAACTACTACTTAAATTGATGAATATAGTTTACAAGATGATACATGGAAGTCCTGTAGTAACCTAATTTCATCCTACCCCTAACAAATTAGCCCGCTTCCATCTTAGAATGCATCATCACTTAACATCAGGTGTGATAGCAGTCAAGGGCTAACTTGTAGTCTATAAAAAAATATCCATTCAGTGTAGAATTAAAGTAGTTTATTACCAAATCTAACGTAGTGCCTGGTAGTTTAAAACATTTTTATGGTAGTACTTTTACTGTAATTGTACTAGCTTGTTTATTTCTGCTAAGCTGTGTTCCGATCTCCAAGGTATACTTGCCAGTAAAAACGTAAGCGCAGGAAGTTATTTATTTTAGTCAATAGTCATCGATCGATCCACTGCCGGACATAGGCTCCTTCTAACGAATTCCAAACGCAACGGGCATAAGCCACCTGCATCCAGAGGCTTCCTAGCAGCTTCCTACCGGTTTCCGGTGCACGGTCAAACTCCACAACCAGGGCTTTTAATATTATCAAAATGTGTTATTAATATTTTATATTATCAAAATGTGTTATTAATATTTTCACTAGAAAGAGTATGGATGAAAGAATAATAATAGAAGAAAATTATGAGGCGAGGGTAAAAGGAAATGTTGAAAGGGGAAGGCCTAGGCGAATGTTCCTGGACCAAATTCAAGACATTTTAAATAATGGCCAGGTCAAGAGTACCCGAAACCGTATGAAAGGATTAATAAGAGTAGAAGAAGCTAAGAAAGTATGCAAGGACCGTGGCAAGTGAAGGGGTGGTGTCTCTGCCCCTAGGGGAATGAAATGTGATGGTATGTATGTTTATATTGTGTGTATTGTTTTTAGAACGTTATTTTAATAACAAAAAATAGAACCGACTCAAAACGCACTAAAAAGTAAAAAATAACTGTGTCATTTAGTTGCTTTAATTTACTTAAGCATATCTATGAAGTCGGTGCCAGCCAACTTTAAGGAACATTTATTTTACGTAGTAAAGCAGTTTGTAGGTTCTAGGTAACGTCCTTAAATTAGAAACCTTGGCTGGCACCGACTCCTAGATATGCTTAAGCAAATTAAAGCAACTAAATTACACAGTTATTTTTTACTTTTTAGTGCGTTTTGAGTCGGTTCTATTTTATATTAAAAAATTTAATTTCTTACTTTTTAGTGATTTATCGTCACGTAACGTACTCGTACTATACCGTCATAGTATGTTATACGGCACTGGTAGCCAAAAAGCTACCGATACCGAGACAAAAACCGAAATCGTTGTAAGCGTCAAAATTTGAAGAGTTCCTTCAATTTCCCCAGGATATCATCATCAGATCCTAACATGATGACAATGGGACCACCTTGGAAGTATGTCCTTTCTAATAAAAAAAAAATTATCAAAATCGGACAACTCTGTAAAAAGTTATGCGTGGTCATACATAAAAAAAATATACGTGTCGAATTGAAAACCTCCTCCGTTTTTTTTCGTCGGTTAAAAAATATGAAATTTAATAAATGATAGAAAACAGATTATCATCAGCCTATTTTAATAGCTCACTACCATCACTACAGCGTTAGGTCTTCCCCCATAGAAAAGATAATATGGAGCTTTAACCCTTCAAGCTAATCCGTTGTGGGTTGGCGGGTTTGTAGTGATAATCTTTAACTTTTTAACAAGTACGATCACATGTTTAGTGTAGAGCTACAGTTAAGTTTATACCGTGTATCATTTATCCTTACATATTAACAAGAACAAAAACAAGATACCCGCCGTGTATGTCCGTCTGTCTTTTCGCAATAAACTCAAAGACTGTCACGGTTTTCACCGATAGATTGTGGTTCCTGAGGAAAGTTTAAGTAAATAACTTGTTAAGGTTTTATATAAATTGGTTACATATGACGGTAATTGTCAAAAAAGCCCTCCGGGAGCGTTTATCGAAAACGCTGCTTTATGTATTTGAGATATAGCGGAACAATGTATGTAAGAATTGTTTGTCTCTATTAGGACTACAAAAATGTCCGGCATCTTTTGGGAATAACTTCCTATACCCATTTGCCTTATATGCATATTATTTATAGTGTTTTGGAAAGCTGTAACACACGTATCCCGCGGACACCTGCTAATATCTAATAATATTTTAGTCATATTTTCGTGGTCGTCCCTTAACAATATGATGTGGCAAACGTGGGCGAATATTATTGAACGCCCACGATAAGCCTGCGACATTTTGTTTACTTAATTGAGTACGGCAAATAATAAAATTTGATGAATTCATAAATTCTTGGAGGTAATTGGATCGGCTTTCATCTTCACAGATCATAATAATTTAATATACTAACAATTAATAATGTACATAATGATATTATTTATATAAGACCAATCTTTGAGTTTCTTGCCAGTTCTACGGGTGCCAGAATCCCTACAAATAGTATATCTTGACGTCATAACTAAATTACATAAGCCCAGATACTTGAAAAACAAATTTGAATATATTTTGCTAATTTTCGCGATAAAAGAACGAATCATCTTCAAATAATTCTATTCAATTCAATTCTTCTTTATGGCTTTCATTTGTGCCAACTGGACACAGCTTATCTCGCCAGTGTCACATGGATGGAGAAGGCACGAAGGAGAAATTGTCAAAGCAACAAGTTTAATTTAGATGGAAATTCTAAATTGTTGATATTTATATAATATGGCAGTATGTTACTAAAACCTAAAATAACACAGATATAATACAATATATATACAGTAACTAATTATATATACAGATAATTATAATTTAATTCTATTCTTCAAATTATAATTCATTTGTTACAAGTAGGCTAATTACAATAATTACTTTTGAAACGTCAAATTAGACTATTTGTATTTCCTCAGTAGAAACATTGTATAGTAAGCAAACCTTTCTGAATATGCTCCGTTTTAGGATTGAAACGTACGTTGAATTGAGGTTTTTGTCGCATTAGAAAATCTGTCCAATCTTCATCATAATTATCAGCCAATTTTAACCATTAGATTAGACCTTCCTCTTTTTACCCGACTGCGTTAGAAGGGGGGTAATGTTTTTCGAGCGTATGTATGTATGTATGTATGTCCATTTCTTCGGCACGCGCTACAGCCTAAACGGCTGAACGGATTTTGACATGTGAGGTGTCGTTGAATTCGGCTAAATTGTAGAAGTGACATAGGCTATATGAATTTTCAAAATGGCGGCTGTAAATGGGGGGAAAAGGGGGGGACGTGTGCATTTTTTCTTTTATCTTAGCAATATGGGTATCAAATGAAAGGTCGTAAAAAGACCATTTCAAAAATATAAATATCATATCATATTACTGTTTTAACAAAAAATGACAAAAAGTGTAGCAAGTGTACCGTCCCATTTCTATACCACAAATTAAAACTAAAAAGTCTCAAATAAAATTATTATTATAAAAACAAAAACCTAACTGCTTAGAAGTTATGAACTGAAAAGAGAAAAACAAGGATCACTATATCTATATACAATTCTAAATACTTTATGGTGCTGCAAACGTAGTTTTGGTAGGTCTTTCTTTCCCAGGTAGTAAACTATTTTGTCCACACCTGCAGCACCATAAAGTATTTAGAATTTTATATAGATATAGTGATCCTTGTTTTTCTCTTTTTAGTTCATAACTTCTAAGCAGTCAGGTTTTTTGTTTTATAATAATAAGAAAAGGGAATATAGGGTTTAGTGGATCTAAGCCCTATATTCATTATCAGCTTACTAACGGCCCACTATAAGGCCAGGTCTCCCTCCTTGTAGAAGAGGGGACATGGAGCGTAGACTCACCAAGCTGCTCCAATGCGGATTAGCGGGCTCAGGGCGATAATGATTTGTTCATTAACGATCACCATCAGATATTGATGATAGTGACTATATTCCGTAGTTCCAATTCGGTTTGACGGGTTTAGGAAGATAACGTTTGTCACTTAATAATGATGACTTGTTTTTGTTTTTGTATCAGATGTTGATGATGATTAAAGGACCAATGACTTAAAGTGTTCGGGAACACCACTAACTTCCCAACTCCAGGTTAAGAATTTTACTGAGAATTTCTTAAAAGAAAGAAATACTTTAATCGCGGGATTCGAATCTTGGACCTATACACAGTCTACATATATTAGACTATTATTATATGGTAATAACTTTTATATTACCATAGATATGAAGAGTGATACAGTCTCAGTAAAGGCCCTTCGCAAGTTCACATTACATTGATGCTCGATCATAAACCCAACGGCCCGTCCGCGCTCTCAGCTTATACTTCTCACGCAATTATCACCTTTATATAAATGGTACTAAACGCGTTTATCACGTGTATAAGCGAGATAACGTATTTATGTATGATATCGTTGATATGCTACACCGAAGATACACTCATAGTTCGGAGCTTGTTTTTTTTCATTTTTAATACAGATACAAAAAAAGAGCTACGATTATTTACTACATTTTTACTCAATAGTTAATGATTCAAGCGATTCACCGTTCCAGTACGATGTCGTGTAGAAATCGAAACGGGTGTAGATTTTCGTCCTACTCCTAACAAGTTAGCCCGCTTCCACCTTAGACTGCATCATCACTTAACATCAGGTGTGATAGCAGTCAAGGGCCAACTTGCAGTCGATAAAAAAAAATAATGATTGATTTGTTTGATTTGATTATATTTTTAAAGTATAAATATCACAGAAATGCCTATACTCTTTATCATCATAGTAATTACATAAATAACTTTATAAATGTTCTATTAAAGTATTTACATTTTTGTCTTTTTCCTGTGAGTTTTTTTGACGGGACAATATATAATTCGATAGAGCCGGCTGCACGCACGAAAAAACATCCATGCTTACCTCGCACATAACATTTGAATGCAAGCGAACCGCGGAACGAGCGACAAAGAAGCACAATCGGCCTTTGCGTTCGGCAGCGTTCGACATTAAATATAATTATTAAATATATTAATTTTAAATTAAAAATTAATATTTACTATAAATTTATTAAATCAAAATCAATTATTTTATTAATTTAAATTAATATTTATATATTTTTATACTTAAATTAAAAATTTTAATAACCAATTAAATGCTAGGTTGTCACGTTCAACTATCGTTAGTAAACCGACTTTACAGACAACCAATTTTTTATTGTACGGCTCGGATTACGAGTCTATGCATTTCGTCTTGAACAGAATACACCTGAAATTGTAGCTCATTGTACTCTATGCTTAGCGCATTGGAAACTAACCAATCGATTTTATGAATTGAGCACCAATGTGTGGCAACTAAAATTATTTTGATTAATTTTGGACCAGCAGTACACAACTTACATTGCCTCATAGTAGCAAAGAACGGTTAGATTTCATACTATTTAATAAACATGCATCATTATAAAAGTATATGTAAACTAATATTCTAAGTTAATACCTATTCACACCAGCATAAACACCACCATTACCAAGTCGACGGAAAATAACTGTAGTAATGTGTTTCTAGAGTTCTCCATATCAGTGTCGTCGGTGATCGAGCGAGACGCCGTAATAATAATAAAGAGAAAAAAAAACCTCTCGTCGGGAGGGGTCGCGCGCACCGGTGCAGGAAACGTCATACCTGAACACTATTTTGAAAATAATCTGTGCATTTTTCGATAGTAGTAGCAAAAAGAAACCGATGCTTTTACATAGTAACTAAATGAAATTGTATTTTGATATCATGGACTTCTTACAGATGTTCCCGTAATTGCAAGTAGTAGACTCTTTACAGTAATTTTACCATAGGTTTAGAGTCGAATACCGTTAGTAATGGTTCGAAAAACAAATTAGCCTATGTCCTTTCTCAAGCTTTAAACTATCTCTGTACCAAATTTAATTTAAATCGGTTCAGTAGTTTAGACGTGATTGAGTAACAAACAGACATAGCTACTTGTGCATTTATAATCTTATATATAAAATTCTCGGTTCACAGTGTTAGTTACCATACTCCTCCGAAACGGCTTGACCGATTTTTATCAAATTTTATATGGATATTCAGTAAGTTTGAGAATCGGCTACTATCTATTTTTCATACCCCTAAGTGATAAGGGTTGCCCAGCCCTAACATTGTATTACAATTTTTAGGATAATTTTTTTATAATGTGGCATTAAAAAATACATACAACCCTAAATTTTCACCGCTACACGATCAACCCCTATGTAAAAAAAATGTTTTCTAGAAATAATATACATGGCAAAACAACGTTTGCCGGGTACAGCTAGTGTTAAATATAGATCACATAAGAAATGAGCAACTGATCTTAGAAAATAACAAAAGTTGAGGATGTACGTAATAACTTAAATTAAAGAAATGAAATTGAGCTTGACAGACCACGTGTCAAGAGAGAGCTCCGTGTAGACTAAATTCCTAACGGAATAGACGCTGCGGCAATACACTAAAAGAAGGAAAGAATGGTCACTCAAAAGATGGTCAATAAACATGAAATCGCCGTGGCTAAGAAATGTTAAAAAATTGAATAAAAAATTAAACCGATTTCAAAATACACTGAAAAGTAAAAAATAAATGCGTCATTTAGTTACTTTAATTTACTTAACCATATCTATACACTTGGTGCCATCCAAGTTTAAGGAAAGTTTATTCAACAAAGTAACAAAGCACTGTGTGCATTAGGTATCGTCTTTAAAGTAGAAACCTTACAGGTGGCACCGACTTTTTTATTTTTTATTAATTTTTTTTTCATACTTTTCAGTGGTTTATCGACAACGAACATACGTAAAACCTACTCGTTCTAAACTATGAGTACCAATATTCGCCAGCCACTTATAAACTACCGACATCGCTGCGAATGTGCCTATGAAGTTTGAAGAGTTCCTTCGATTTAAGCAAGATCATCATCATCATCAGATCTTTAACATGATGACTATGGGACCATTTTGGGGGTGTAGTCTTTATCATAATAAAGAATTTTCAAAATCGGACTACTCTGTGAAAAGTTATGCATAGTCATGCGTAAAAAATCCCTATTTCAAAAACTACTGAACCGATTTTCATAAAACTTGAACCCTAAGTTGAACAATACGTAATACAACAAAAAAGAATTACTTAAATCGGACTTGTATTATATTGATTCCGAAGATATACCTTCACAAACATAAATACATAAATACATACATACACTTTTGAAATTTGGCACATTTGTTCAGACGCTGATATAGACGAACATATGTGAAAACTGGGCAGTTCTGGATATTACATACAAACGGGTCGAATTGATAACCTCCTTTTTTTCAAGTCGGTTAAAAACAAAATAGAATGGAAAAAAAATATAAGAAGACTTTGTAACTATGACAAGCTGATTAGCATCGGTCTGTTGTGCATAAAGTAAGATTAGTAAATGTAAAAATTAAAAATTGTAAAATAAGTTAATAAAGGAATTTGAGTTTCGAAGATAAGAGACTTCTTTTTTTTCTTCAATAACTTACTTTTAGGTAACTGCCTAGTTACTTTTCGTCTCTTCTAAGCACATTACTTCATTTCGAACCATTGTTGTAGTCACAACAAAAACATTAAAAAAAACCTTTTAAAAATTTTGACCTTGTAAATCAAGTCTACTTGAAATTATTGAATTCTGAATTACAGGGTGCCTTTAAGAGTCTTAAGCCTGTAATGATAAGAAGTCCTTACAAGATACCTTTGGTCGTATATACAGCATTGAACTCCATCGGCTGATAACGATGAAGAGGACTTTTTGATCAATTAGTAAAGGACTTAAGGGGATTTGAATCGAGAAAACAACTATAATATATAACTGTGAGTAATATCTAAACTAAATAAATATTTTAAAGAAAATACCATAATAGTATTTATTAGTGTCACTACCACAATTTTGACAAATTCAACGACACCTCACATGTCAAAATCCGTTCAGCCGTTTAGGCTGTAGCGCGTGCCGAAGAAATGGACATACATACATACATACATACATACATATATACGCAAAAAGGTAGTAGCAGCAGTAGTATTTAGTTTCAAAAAACAGAGATCATCAGTCATCGTCGCGTCGATCACTTTAATTTCACACCAAAAGGGATCGTAAATAATAAAATGAATAGGGATTCAAAGTTTTAATGATGCTTAAAAATTTTCTTGTTATCGTCATGAAATCATTGATACTGTACTATTACTCCAGTACAATTAGCCTTAAAATGAAACCCATTGGAAAAGGAGAATATCATAAAAATGAAAGGAAAAATAAATTACGGGCGATCTGAGGTCGGGAAGGGGTAGAGGGTGAGGGTTTAGGGGTAAGATACGGTTTTTCTCGATTTCCGGGAAAACTAAAAGTTCTACGGAAAAGAATTGAATGGCAAAGTTGTAGGTAATAAAAAATCTAAAACTTTTGTTTCTACACTTTTTTCACATAACCTCAAAATTTATGTGAAAAATTCAAAAACCAAGTTTTTCGTTTTTTTATTTTTATCTTTGACAAATAAA
Organism: Mycalesis mineus; assembly: GCA_034621355.1. Taxonomy (NCBI): domain Eukaryota; kingdom Metazoa; phylum Arthropoda; class Insecta; order Lepidoptera; family Nymphalidae; genus Mycalesis; species Mycalesis mineus. The sequence continues at coordinate 14,949,073 of CM067896.1, forward strand.
ATTTTATTTTCATAAAATTTGTTGAAAACTTGCTTTCTTATGTCATTAAATTTGAAATATTTATTTTTTCACCCTATTTTGAATGAATATCGAAAAAATAACCTAATTTTATTTGGTTTCAAAAATTAAATGCACTGGTATATATCGGTTAAATATAAAACACAATTGTGTTTTAAGAATTTCTACGGCATTTCTCTATTTAACGGTTGAAAGCTTATATGAAAGTCTGCCATGTTCGAATTATAATCACAAAAGTTGATACAAGTCTATGTAGCTTAAATTACCGGTAACATGTTCTTTAAAACCTCATACTGTTTGATACCACGGAAAGTGAAGTACGCGGGTGAAACCGTCTGAAAGTACTATACAGTCATTCCTTATTGACGAGTTCCGATATAAGGGGTATAATGGGCTGTTAAATTACAGATACTGAGCGCATCATCGCCTCGTTGGTCTAGTGGTTAGCCTATCTGGCTTCGATCACGAGTTCCTGGGTTCGAATCTTGGGTCGTGTCACGGAATAATTCAGAGTTTTTCATTCTTCTATGAAATTCTCAGTAAATTCCAAGCCCGGAGTCGGTGGTGTCACACCCCCGTGCCTCGGAGAGCACGTTAAGCCGTCGGTCTCGGTCATCGTCATCAACATCTGATAGTGATCGTTAATAAATGAAACATTATCACCCTAAGCCCGCCAACCTGCATTGGAGCAGCGTGGTGGGTGTACGCTCCATATTCCCTATCCTATATGAAGGGAGGTCTGGCCCTGTAGTGGGCCGTAAATGACCTGTGTCTATCAATTCGATTCACGTTGATGGACACAGGTCAGTAGCGCTACACTACAGCGAAACTCGACAGAGTTGCGAATTTATCTTTATTTTTCTCCATCTATAGTACTACTATAGTGTTAGAGAGGTAGAGATACACACTTACTTCTACAGTGGAAGTAAGTGTGTATTAACACTAATTATGTAGGGCGTGTTCTTAACATAGCCTGCGAAGGTAAACTCTGTTTATTTTAATAAAAACAAGGGTTTCTTTATGTATGTGTAATTTTTTTACCTTTAGCTGGAATCTTATCACATTCACACTACTTGCCTTTATGCTTGTTTTGTGTTTATGAAGCGAAAGTAATCACGTCTTGCGGAAAAATGGCTAAAAATTACACGTTGCGTTCATTTATAGATAGTACACAACAGAAATGTTTGTGTTGAGGTCAAAAACAAATATTTAAAGGATTGGAAAAAGTCTTGCATCATCATCATTTTTATAAATTCTATCTTAATTTTTTTCATTAATCATAATCATTTATTTAATTGCTAAACAAGGGTTACAAAAGTAATGCAATTCTAATAAAAAGATCCAAACATGTTTTGCCAAGGACTAGGCGTGCAAATATTTACAAACTTAGAAATAAGATTAGGTAATTAATATGTCAAAATTATTACATGTCAATTATTGAAATTAAGTAATATACATAACCATTGTAAGTCAGTAATTTTGCAAAACGTTGAGAAAAATACAACAAGCAACATATCCTAATACTATATATCTTGCCCATGTAGAAAGTGGCAAGCATACTAGCCAGGCTATGCACAATAAAATTATTATTATAAAAACAAAATACCCGACTGCATAGAAGTTATGAACTGAAAAGAGAAAAACAAGGTTCACTATATCCATATAAAATTTTAAATACTTTTTTTTGTTTTTATAATAATAATTTTATTTGAGAAAATGATACGGTACACTTTTTGTCATTTTTTGTTAAAACGGCAATATAAACATGATATGATATATATTTTTTTGTAATGGTCTTTTTACGACCTTTCATTTGATACCCATATTGCTAAGATAAGAGAAAGAAATACACACATCCCCCCTTTTTCCCCCATTTACAGCCACCATTTTGAAAATTTAAATTGCCTATGTCACTACCACAATTTTAACGAATTCAACGACACCTCACCTATCAAAATCCGTTCAGTCGTTTAGGCTGTAGTGCATGCCGAAGAAATGGACATACATACATACATACATACATAAGCTCGAAAAACACAACCCTCCTTCTGACGCAGTCGGGCAAAAATGGAACTAGCCCTTTTATCATCAGTTAATAATAACTTGATAAAAAATTATCTTAATTTATTAGATTTTAAGATTGTTTTTCTGCTGAACTTATAAGATGAACAAAGATGTCACATGTTTTACTTTAATTGAAAAAGTCGCGTGAAAACCAAATCAATTTCCAAAAGAAGATTAGTACAAACATACAATACTGAATTGATCCGAGTCTGGCTGGCGAGGCCTTAGTCGTAGGTACCGCCAAGCGATTTAGCGTTCCGGTAGAAACCTTGTAGAAAACCATAGTGTATGGATTTCATCCTCCTCCTAACAACTTAGCCCGCTTCCATCTAAGATTACATCATCACGTAACACCAGGTGTGATTGTCAAGGGCTTATTTGTGGTAAAAAAAAAATACTAAAGACAGACAGACGAAAAACAATTTAATAAATTGGATATGATTAAATTTTAGAAAATTTTCTTCTAAGTACAGATCCAGTTTCTAGTCTCTAGCCACGTCATGTCACGTCATAGTTAACCAAAATTACTTAGAATAACGAACGAATTTCCTATCAAAGTGCAAGTTTAAGGGTCGTAGAGAACTTTTCAAGGGCGTCTATATCAGAGATCTAAGGTATCGGTGGAGTCCGGGTGTAAAAACAAACCACTTACAAAATTACCATGTAATTTTTCAACCGCTACATAAAATTTTGGGCTATTGCGAGAAGATCAAGGTATCTATGGATTAGTAGGGACAAACCACGGTCGCTTGAACTGATTCAGAAGGGAAATACGTAAAGCTAAAATTATTAAATACAAGTGTGTCGTGGCTTGTTTAGAAGAAGTTTAGCACGCGCTTTGGTCCGGCTGTCGCTCGGCTGTCCTCGGGCGTTTCCGGCAGCGCTCGGCTAACGGCTCTTTCCTGCGCCGGCGCACTTTCGCTACAAAAATAAACTCCTTGGCAGAATACCAAGACAGCCTTCGCGCCGTGATATTCGACGATGTTTTATGATCGGCCGCTTACATCTAGAATATCTTATTGAGTTGTTTCGTTTAAATGTTAGATTGATAAGTTTCTTGACATTTTATTTTATATTACGAGATAACGCTTAATTTGATATATCATTAGTTGGGATATTTGCTAACTAACGCCCGAATACTCAAATGTAAATCAAATTTAAGAACGTCTCGTGTCGACTTACTTGATTTCTATAGCAAACTGTAAAAGTAAGTTGACATAAGACATACTTAAATTTTATTTGCGTTTGAGTATTTGGACGTTATATGTCTTTCGGAGGCGAATACAATCAGGATAGTTTGACACAAGTATATCTATAGTTTTACATTGCAACGAAAACATTTTGTACCATAACTTCTAACATGTAAAATTTAATTTAAAACCCATGAAAAGTCGAGCTATTTCCAATAGCTTAAAGAATCAAAAATCTGCGAATAACCCAGCAGATTTTGAGAGATTATGCAGCCTAAAGCTGATTTTTAACCCTCGACTTAAAAACAAAGAAGGATAATCAAAGTTTTGGACAGCTGTGAGATTACAGGCGAAGGAGTCTTATTAATACCTACGCCTCAGGTCGATAGACAAAGGACGTAATGTATATTTTCCTTCTGATACCCAAATAAATTTTTTTAACAAAAAATAGAACCGACTTAAAACGCACTAAAAAGTAAAAAATAACAGTGTCATTTAGTTGCTTTAATTTACTTAAGCATATCTATGAAGTGGGTGCCAGCCAAGTTTATTATCAGATCCTAACATGATGCCAATGGGACCATCTTGGATGTATGCCCTTTCTAATAAAAAAAGAATTATCAAAATCGGACAACTCTGTAAAAAGTTATACGTAAAGGAAAAAAAAATATATGTGTCGAATTGAGAACCTCCTCCGTTTTTTTTCGTCGGTTAAAAAAGGTAAGGGACAGACAGAGTTACTTTCCTATTTATACTAGTATTTACTATTTATTATATTTACTGCTAGCATTAGAATGTAGGCGTACTGATATCACCAGGCACATCACACACAATTATCGTCAGGGGCAAAGTTCAGCTGCGTCGTATTAATAGACGCGCTCCCGGTAAAGGTTACAACCAAATGCGCACTCAATTAATACTTCCAATCATTTTTTTATATGCAATAAGCTCCTTCCACGGTCTGATGGTGAGTCTAGATGCGGTCTAAGGTGGGACGCGCTTGCTTAGACAATCTCTCTCTATTGTTTTAAAGTTACCCAACTTTTTTTTTCTCAAGGCGTTCATATTTGCAAAAAGTAATTTTTTTTAAATTTGTGAGTTTTTAACATATCAAGACTTAAAAAATCCCATACTGTTTGCTCTATGGCGATAAAAACCTGAGAACTAGTAATAACTTTTTAAATATCACGCTTCTAAAAAACAATTAATGACTTTTTGAAATATCACGCTTAGATTAAGAGCGTAACAGACTTATTTGATTCCGCCTCTATTAGAAAGTGACACAAGATTATATTTTGTCCCTATCAGCTGTTCGGTTTATGTTTGTCAAGAGTGGAGTTTGTAAACAAGTTAGGAACAAATCTATGCAATTATTAGCTTTTTATTAAATCTGCTGTTCAATACTATAACTTTGCGGTTACATATGAATTTAAACTTTCACGGGCTATGGTGAGTGTAAATGCGGTCTAAGGTGGAGCGAACGAAAATCGAATTACGTTTCATACGTAAAATCTCTCTCTATTGTTTTAAAGATACCCATGTTGTTTTTAGGAAATTTCATGGAAAATGCGTTTACTAAACTATCATTCTATAAAGTAATATTTCGTATATTAAATATTGAAACAAAACGTTTTACGATGTCCTGGAAATGAAGACAGATGAAATCCCACACGGTGTCTTGCTGTGTGGCGATAAAAAGGTGATGGAGGTACGAGTTCAAATAACTCCTGAGATAATGCACAGCTTGATTTAAGACTTACATTTTTCGTCTTTAAATGTATTCAATTTTGTTTTTTACACAGCTTCTTAACATTACCCGATATCTTCCAAAGCAATTATCGCCCAATCTCCATAGTTGCCTACCATGGAACATTAGCTGACATAATTTCAGCTTTTATAAAATGGCAAAGGTCTGCTAAAACGAAAATTAATTCGTAGAAGCGACGGCGTAAATAAGGCTTCCAGAAACGTGTAAAACTTTCCTTCAATAGAGAGAAAAATAAGTATTACAATATTATGTAACTGCTTTGCAAGTCCGGTGGGTATCTTATATAGTTTTCAACCACGAGATAATGGGTTTAAGTCCTACGTCATGTAAAAAATATTGAGCCTTTCTTTTTTGAAGAAACTTTTTGGAAAGTTGGTAGTGTTGCACCTTCTCTTCCACCTTCAATTAGCATTAACTTCTGATAGTGATCTTTTTTAAGCTATTGTATAGCTTTTACCGCGGGCCTTGAGCGTAGAGACCGAATACAGAAAATCCGTAACGAAAAACCTAACACCCCCTGAATATCAAAAACAAGTATCAAGTTTTTTTCAAGCGTGAGATTACAAAAAGTCTTTTTTTTTAAAAAAATAATGATTTTTTGCAATATCACGCTTAAAAAAAATTGCAGAGCCGACGGGATTCAAACCCGCGTCTCTCTGGCAAACCGGGCACTTAGAGCGCCTTACCGCTAGGCCACGGTCCCGATGACGTCGGTAGGTAAACATAAGTTCATAAAAAATGCTATGCAATAGCTTTACCGCGGCAGTCTCCGAGTGCCACACGTCTTTTTTATCACCTATGTAACTTTAATTAATACTTAACTCATCTCAGAAGAGGATTCAGTAATGAAGAGAGCAATGCCCAGAACATCTCTGAGAGATCGAATCAGAAGTGAAGTAATCCGCAGAAAAACGCTCTACTACGTAGACTGAGAACAAAACGAGTCACAGGAAGCTGTTAGCTACAGGTGGCTTAGGATAGGAAGTGACCGTTATGACAGTAAACATCAGTATCCTAAGACTGCCTATCCACAATATGGAGCTTAGATGCACCATCTTGCTGCATTTCACTAATCTATAACTACATGATGATTATGTAAATTATTGTTACCTGCTATCTCAAACAAATTCACACATGTGCTTATGTATTTAAGTATATAATTGATTGCAAGATGTCATTTCAGACACATGTTTTCATATTTTTTTCCTTTCCTTCCTTTTTCTTTCATTTGAATTTCATAAAAATAATAAAAAGTTAAAATAAAACTAATATTCATGTACTTAACAACCATTTTTAACCGACGAAGAAACAGAGGAGAATATCAATTTGATTTTGAAAATATGACCACACAAAACTATTTAACGAGTAGTCCGATTTTGATATTAGTATTCCAAGTTAGTCCCATAACCATAATGTTAGGATCTGATGATGGAAAAACGAAGAATCTCTTCAAATTCGATACTTGGAAATTGCTGCAACACGTAAATGATTTTTTTTATTTGACTCCTAGTGCCGCACCAATAATGGTACTTTTATAATTTTGTACGAGTAAATATTCCTATGCTCGCTGTCGATAAATCACTATTAAGAAAAAAAATTAATAACCAAATAGAACCGACTTCAAAACGCTCTAAAAGTAAAAAATTGTTACTTAATACTTAATAGATATGCTTAAGTAAGGCATATCTACGAAGTCGGTGCCACCGAAGCTTTCTACTTTAAGGGCGTTACCTAAAACCCACAAAGTGTTTTGTTACTTCTTTAAATACACTTTCTTTAAACTTATGGCACAGACTTTATAGATATGCTTAAGTAAATTAAAGTAACTAAATGATGCAATTATTTTTATTTTCTAGTGTGTTTCTTATGACTTTATAAGGGTTTTTTAATTTTTTAGTAAAACTTTTTTTAGTAAAACTTTTTTTAGGAAAAAGCTTGAATGTCACATTTAACAATTTCAGCATCCACTACGAAAAAGCCACAGGAGGGGAATGATTGTCTCAAAGTTTTTACAAAACCACTTTCCGGTCGCTATTTTGCAGCCTAATTAAAAACTCCCTCAATCAACCAACTCGAAGTATTATTTAACTTGGTAATTATTTAAGGTAGGTATACGAGTAAGACTGCCTCGTTGGTCTAGTGGTTAGCCTGGCTTCGATCACGAGGTCCTGGGTTCGAATCCTGGGTCGGGTCACGGAATAATTCTGAGCTTTTTTATTCTTCTATGAAATGTTCAGTACATTCCAAACCCGGAGTCTGGAAGTTGGTGGCGTGCCTCGATCGTTAATAAATGAAACATTATCACCCTAAGCCCACCAATCCGCAATGGAGCAGCATGGTGGGTGTACGCTCCATATCTCCCTCCTATAAGGAGGGAGGCCTGGCCCTGCAGTGGGCCGTTAATAGGCTGGTAATGATGATACGAGTAAGTACGTAAGTAAGTTTATATTTTGTAGATAACTAGCACACGCCCGCGATTTCATTCATGTTCGACTGGGGTTTTTGTTTCTCTCCCCCTCTCCCCTGTCAGAGGTTTCATTAAATTTTATATATACACTAGCGGATATCAGCGACTTCGTGCACGCGAAATTAAAATAAGTAAAATTGGTGATAAAAAAAAAATAATGGTGATAATGTGGTATAGAGGTAAGATTTTACAGTATGTTCATTAGTTATATAGTTTAAGAGATAATACAAAATTTCTAAAAAGCGCGACTGCCGCTATTAAGTCCAAAGTTGAACTCTACGTACGTACGAGTACGTGAATAAGCGTCAGCATTTGTGGTTAAAGAATCTTTATTCTCAAAAGAAATTACAAAATTTCACTTAATGAGAAATTAATTATAAATTTTACAAAATAAAGTGCACAGCGGCGAGCAACAAACCGATCGTAAAAGTATGTAGGTAGATTTGTAAAACGTTTGGACTTAGTGCGCCTGGCAATGCCGATGCATATCCAGGACCGTACTCAGACATTCTTTATAACGTATTTTTTTAATCTTTTCTTGAAAATATTTATGCTATTTATATTTTTAATATCTAAGGGTAATTTATTAAACATTTGTGCTCCTTCAAAAGTTATGTTCCTTTTTCCATAATTGGTGCGTGGTTGTGGTAAGGAAATATTATCAGCACTACGAAGCAAACGACGTCCTAAGTCTCTTTTTGTTTTAAATGTTAACTGCGACTGGATTTTGTGAGTTTTAATTTTTTTGATTAGTACACAGGTATTATAGTAATATATTTGTTGAATATTCATTAACTCTGTTTTTGAATATAAAAATTTTGTAGGAGTCCTGAAATCCAAGTGGTACAGAATTTTTATAATTTTATTTTGAATAATTTGTAAACAGTTTAAATTGGTTTTTGCAGCGGTGCCCCATATTTCTATTAAATAGTCGATATGTGGCTTTACAAGAGAACTATAGATGGTTTTTCTAACTTTTAACGGAAGACATCGAACTATTCTATAAAGCGATCCCAGGAGGGACGAAAGCGTTGATTTTATTTTACTTATTTGTGGTTTCCATGTTAGATTACTGTCAATTATTAATCCTAAATATTTTTCTTGGGTAGATTCTTTAATTATATTATTATTTATTGAGAGTGGTACATGATTGGAAATATTTTTGTTCTTTGCTTTAAAGATGACATAGCTAGTTTTTGTGGTATTGACCGTTAGTAAATTTTGCTGAAACTATGAATTTAGTTTATTAAGATCTTCTTGTGCTAGTTTAATGATATCAGTGATTGAGCGTCCATAGTAAAATATACAAGTGTCGTCAGCATAAAGACTGACTTCCCCATGTAGACAAATCTGACTAATGTCATTTACATAAATTAAAAATAAAAGGGGTCCCAGTATAGAGCCCTGAGGTACTCCGCACGTAATCGACTGAATGGCGCTTTGACATTTGCCAATTTTTACAACTTGAGATCGATTTGATAAGTACGATTCAAAAGTTTTGTATGCGGTATCTGTTATTTTTATACTTGCAAGTTTTTTTAATAAGATCGAATGGCTCACGGTGTCGAACGCCTTCTTTAGATCTATAAATATACCTAGAGCAATATTTTTTGAGTCAATGTTGGTTTTTATTTTAGTCACAAGATCTATAGTAGCTGATAGTGTGTTTGATTTGGGACGAAATCCATATTGCCGGTCAAAAAGAAAGTTTATCTGGTTAAGGTAAGGAAGCAATCTGTTATAAATGACTTTCTCGAAAACTTTAGAAATTACTGGCAATACCGAAACTGGTCTATAGTTGCTAGGTTCAGATTTCTTTCCGGATTTATATATCGGGGTAACTTTTGCTATCTTAAGTTTACTGGGAAACTCACCTCGATCTAAATAATGGTTTATGCACATTGCAAGTGATGGAGATAAATAATCTTTGATACATTTTATAGATTTTGTATTAATTTCATCTATCTGGTATAGATGAAATTAATACAAAATCTATATAAACTACAATTTGAATCAAGATTGTTTATTAATTGGGTTATTTCGTCCACTGTACATGGTGTAAATTTAGAAAGACAAATATTTGGATGGACTCGCGACTTTTCTTGATTTATTATTGTTAAAGTATTTGTGTTATGGATAATTGGTATTTGACTAGCTAAATTAGGACCAATTTGAACAAAAAAGTTGTTAAAATATTTACATATTTCATATTCATCAGAAACTATTCCTGATTCAGTCATTAATTTTGGAGGAGCACTTTTTGTTTTTATTTTATTATTAGCTAAGGTAAAAATGAGATCCCACGTTCTTTTACGGTCGGTTTTACATTTTTCGAATAAACTAATGTAATACTTGTTCTTCGTCTTTGTAATTAATTCTAAAGTTTCATTTCTTTCTTTTTTAAAATTATTCATTATATCTGTGTTACTAGGTTTTTTCTTAGTTTTTATCCATTTTGGTAAGTATGCTGTTTCATAGAAACGATAATACGGTAACAGAGCTGAGAATTCAATCTTTGTTCAACTTATTTACTATTACTATTACTATTAATATAAAGCGGAAAAGTTTGTTCGTTTGTTTAAACGGGTTAATCTCTAGATCTTCGTTCGCCGGATTGTAAAATTATTTTTGTTTATTTTGAAAGCTAGACTCAAGAGTGTAATAGACTATTTAATATTAAGCTATAAATATCAGCTTGCCATAAATATATGTTGTTCATGTTAATATACTGTAACATCATACAAATTTGAACAAAAATGTAGATCTTTAGTATCTACACGGGACGGGACGGAGTATATTGCTTCACGGGAAACTACAAAAAAATTAAATTGAGAGGGGGAGCGGAGAATGAGCATTTTTATATGAAAGTCTGTCTTTAAAATTAGAAGGGTACCTAAGGTTTTCACGCGATCGAAGTCGCGGGCGACTGCTAGTAGATTGTAATGACAAACGGCCGCAAGTCTCTACGCTCTGAAAAACCTTGTTTGTGTGACGTCATAGAGGCAACATGACGCAATTCACAGCGGGCATTGTGATAGCTCAGCGTCCGGAGATTCAATTTCAATATTGTTCAAGGAAGGAAGGAAATCGTGTTAATTTGTTGTCCTTATTATTTGTTACTTAGCTGTGCTTTGATCCACTAGTGTAGATCAGGCTCCCATGGGAGTTAGCCCTTGACTACGATCACACTTAATCGGTAAGTGATGAAGAAAGCGGGCTAATTTGTTCACACACTCCTTTGTTTTTTGACGGCCGAGTAGCGCAGTGTGTAGTGACCCTGCTTCTGCGTCCTAGTACTTTTCATATTTACTATTTCAAATGCAAAATACCAAATACTTTTGCATTTTATATTCCAAATGCAAAATGTAAAATAGGTATTTTCAAAATGCTGTGGGTTCGATATATCACCACATCTGGACAATGTTTGTGTGATGAGCATGACTAAAATAAGATGTTTTATAACCAGTGTCTGGGTCGCTGTTTAGATCTATATATTATAAGTATTTATGTATAATATATATAAAAATATTCATCAGTTATCACAGCACCCATAACACAAGCTACTTTCGAGTATGCTTACTTTGAGGCTATATAACGATGTGTGTAATTGTTCTATAATATTTATTTATTTTATTTTTGGGTTTCTAAAATACAAAATGTTTTTGTTAAAAAGTATTTAAAGTTTTGTATTTGCATTTTAAATACACGATATCGTATCGACGCACTACCTCCCTACTCGCTCGTAGGGTGGTAACTACAGCCAGCCAGCCACAAGCCAAAATCTGTTATTAGTGAACAACATTTCAAGTCATTCAAATGTAGGTATAGTTTCAGAGATATCAAGATGAATCAGCTAATCAGTGGTATTTCGTCTCATAATGTATTAAGATAGATAACTGGTGCTTTGCTCTGATCTCGCGTAGTAACACTGAAATGTCGCGCAAAACAAACAGAGAGACTGGTAGAAGTTATGCTTTAATATATAGTCAATATATAGCGTGTGTCCTGATGAAAGTTTTACGAATATACTTCATTTATATATACATATTATTATGTGTAAGTTTGCTCACATGACATATATATGACAAAGGTGGCGCACCGCTTGGGAGTTTTAATTGAAAAAAAATCCTATACCCATTGAGATATAACAACACAATGCATGGAAGGATTATTCCTCTTGAGGAGTGGCCGCGGTGGCATATATTTATCTATTTTTTAGGATAGAGACAATGTAAGCGAATACAGTAAAGCTGCGGCATAATTACTCATTTCGCGATGAAGACGCTCGCTAACAACGAATTTTCATTACATACGCGGGAACGGGCTCTACGAGGTCAAACGCAACTAGTATATTATATAAACCTGATTCTGTTTCGCTAACGATCCTTCAGTTTCAGATTTTTATAGAGGTTATATTTATGACAAGATTACTCTGTATTTATTTCTTAAATACCTCTCCAATAATGTCTAACCATTTGTTGGATACCTGTCGGATTATGTTTGTCATGATGTGTATTTAAACGGGTGCATACTTTATCATGGTACGAGATAGAACGACGAGATTTTTTAATTTCTCGATACTTCGATTCAATTGCATGTCACGAGTTTGAAGGCTGCGAGATGCGAAGTTGACAAAGTTGACTTTACTAAGTAAATAAGTAAGGACGCCAGTCATAGTTACTTATTGAGAAGGTACGATTTATTTACAAACAACTTGGTGTCATACCTATATAATCCCTCGTATTATTGGTGAAAACTACATGAAAATCATTAAATCCTTTCCTGAAGTAAGTCCAAACACAGTCAGTCACTTATTTCCTCATCCCATACATCCACGGTAACGGCTACAGCGCGGTTAAATTCGCTGGGCTACTTCTATATATTCTCCGATTGTAATACACAACATTGTTATAAGTGTAACCGTAGCATTTAGCGCTGGTTTATGTTAACAACGGATAAATATTATCATTAGATTTAAAAATTGCAGCTAATGTTTTTTAATTAGAAGAATTTGTTCTCGACCAGCTGAAACGATTTAAATATAAATCGATATTATAATAATAAATCAATTGAACATGTAACAAGGCATCATTTTGTTAGTAACATGAAAATTTACTCATTTTGTTGCAATGTTTTACGTAAGCGAAGTCTAATATTTAACAATGGCATTTAACAATACCCACGTATATTATTAAACAACATCCTCCGCGTCTGTTTGTTCGCGACAACGCGACAAACAAAAAGTACTGAAGAGTTTTCTATGCATTTCACCAATAGAAGTGATTCCTTTGTTTGTTGAAAGAGCAGGAAAACCACAAGCCTTGAAGCTTTCATCGAAAACGCTTCCTAATTACTTTGGGATATGACATAATTATGCACCTATGCAAGAATTGTTCCTCTTTATAAGAACACGAAAAATGCCGCAATAAGCGTAAGCTACCCTTATAAATGAATACCATATCTATAAGGGTAGCCTAAGCTACTAATTCTATCTTCTAGAATAATTATCGCGTAGATAGTTTTATTTTTCGCTGATGGAAGTTTGCAATATACTATTAAAAAAAACTCTATTTTGTAAACGAAGCCGCTGCTGCATTTATTTCCACGTCTTTGTCCGTAGGCTATCTAGTCACAGTTTAAGCTCAGCAGATATTGTTGCATCAAACCACTTACCACATATGGGAGCCTTACGTATTTATAAGACGTAGTCACTGGGTACGATTCCCTGCCTGGCCTAGATTTTCTTAATTGGCCCAAATCTGACCAGCGGGAGGCTTCAGCCGTGGCTAATTACCACTCTTCCGGCAAAGTCATACCACCAAACGATTTACCGTTCCGGTACTTTTTTTTTATTTTATTGGAAACTTGATTCTGTCGTTATTTATTGAACGAAATCTTTCTACACACTTACATATATTCACACTGTAATACATGTACATATCTGCTTATCTAAGTGACATTAAATTGGTGTTGGTTATTTATTTATTATAATTTTTTTTCTTTTTCTATTTTCCCTTTTTTTCTTTTATTTGTTATATTTTTATTTTTTTTTTTTATTATTATTTTTTATTATTTTTCCGTTTCGTTCGTTTCCGTTCCGGTACTATGTCGTATAGCAACCGAAAGGGGTGTGGATTTATTCCTACTTCACACAAGTTAGCCCGCTTCCATCTTAGATTGCATCATCATTTACCAGGTGTGATTGCTTTCACGGATTAACTTGTGACAAAAAGGGATATCTGGTAGGCCCGGAAGTCAACGGTTCCCGGTTTCAGTGAGGGTCACTGGTATGCATGTTTTCTCGGAAAACCCCCATGAAAATGTTTACATCTTTGCAGCACCGTCGCAATGTTGCTTGTTTATCGATTTTTACCGGATATACTTCGGGGAGTGTGCGAAGAAACTACATGATCTTGTTCCTCCCTCCCCTTTCTACACACAGATACCGCGAACACTGGCGCTGTTACGTGGTAGGTAACCAAACAACTCGTACCAAACGTTTCGCATCCACGTTACTAATACGCACGGCAAAAGTGTGATATACCGTCCCAGCGCCAGTGTTCTGGACATCTTCAAGAGAAGAGTGAATAGGTAATAAGTTCTTCAAGGTAAGCGCGTTCCAACTTAGACCTCATCACTCTCTCACTCTTTCCGTCAGGCGTGATTGTAGTTAAAAAAAAAACACGACCATAATCAGAAGTAGAACACGCTTAAACATAGACTTGTGCATTGTAACAATATCAGTATATTGTTTGTATGTGAGTATGAAATGAAGCTGTATGTATTAGTTTATTGACATGCTTCCTTTTTTTTATCGACTACAAGTTGGCCCTTGACTGCTATCACACCTGATGTTAAGTGATGATGCAGTCTAAGATGGAAGCGGGCTAACTTGTTAGGAGTGGGACGAAAATCCACACCCCTTTCGGTTTCTACACGACATTGTACCAGAACGCTAAATCGCTTGGCAATACGTCTTTGTCGGTAGGGTGGTAATTAGCCATTTAGCCATTAGGCGAAAGCCTCCCACCAGTCAGACCAAGACAAATTATGAAAAATCTCAATCTGCCCCGCCGGGAATCGAACCCAGGACCTCCGTCTTATAAATCCACCGCGCATACCACTGCGCCACGGAGGTTCCTCTACCCATTCTATCATCTAAAATACATGATTATACAATTTTTTTTGGTGTAGTTAGAAAGTTGCTATACACGTATTTTCTCTCGTCCGAAGGCGGCACTTGACTTCACATCTTTGCCTGTAGGCTATCTAGCCACAACCGAAGCTTAACATATCCCGAGTAGTACGCATATTTTCCCGGAAAAACCCCGAGAAAACATAACCACGCGACCGTAATCACAAGTAGAACACGCGCTAAACATTATATACTTGTGTATTACAACAATATCAGTGTATTTGAATGTGTGAGTAGTAAATGACGGTCTATGTATTAGTTTATTGACGCGCGGGGGCGAGAGGGTCATGCGATACCACGGTACCACTGGCGACATCTAGTGTCGAGTTGGAGAAACTGGTGTAGCTTATGTAACTGCGATGATAAATGATTCATTATCTGACCGTAATATCATCAATCTTTTAGCGATTACTGTGAAAATATTATGCCTCTTTCGGTGTAAGAAAGAAAATCGGGATTTGGGACCCAACTCGCTGCTAGTGCAGCTAGGCGGATTTAGGAAGATAATTTTTTAACTTGTAATAATTAGCTTGAAATGTTTTTGGCCTGGTTCAATCAAGCTTATAATGTAAGTTTGCTAAAAATGAAACATAGCTAGATCGATTAATTTCTCCCGGAACCAGCTGCATACAAAATTTCATGAAAATCGTTGGAGCCGTTTCCGAGATTCCGATTGATCCAATCAATTGCTCGCTTAATGGTATTCGATAACTTTGAAGTGAGATCCAGGTAGCGTAAGAATAACTCGACTATAGATGTCTATTATCAGCACTATATTCATGCGTACAGCAGAAACATGTCTTTTTACTTGTTTTTAAGAATTAATTAGTTAATAAATAAAGATTTATGTCTTTTTTATGGTTCTTCATTTTTTATTTTTACTGATAAAAATAGAACTGGTGCTAAAGACCCACTCTTTGCGTTATGATAGAGGATTCGATCCCGGTCGATTTTTCTAATCCCGGGATTTCGGGATTATCGACAGGTAATCACGAGATCCCGGGAATGTATTGGTAATAGAAAGTGGTTGCAAAAAGAAAATAAAACATATCCAAATCAACCTTTTATTTTAAACCTTTACTTAAATCTTTCAAAAAAAAATTTATATTTTTTTCTAATAAAATAAACAAACTAGGCCTTAAACAAACATAAAAAAATTAACTTCTTAAGAGTTGTTTATCTAAACAACGAAACGCCGTTATACAATAAGAAAAATTATGCAAAAGAGATCAATGTTAATAGGACTCATATTTTAAATCAAATAGACCAGAAACTATAAATTTCTTATTGAAGCCACGAAAACAACATCTAATAAATAACAACGCATCCAGCGTCTCATCCGAAGGCATACTTCTTAATTTGTTGCACAATATGACACAAGGACGTATTGTCAATCATTTTTTATAAGTCTTCTCCAAATAATAACCTCGTGTGGAACTCTTATAAAGAAGAAGAGAACGTCAAATGAAAGTTAGTGCGTTTCGTTTCACGCACATTTTTATGATTTGACTTATATTAAAAATATTATAAAATATATAAATTAGTCTCGAAAATCCTGGGATTCATTGAATTTAATCTCGAAAATATCTACTAAACAAAAAACTAAAACTAACCCGGATCCCGGGATGCCGGGGTCGAATCCTCTAGTTATGCTTAGCTTCTGTGCTGTGAGGTGGGTTTGAACTTATTGTTGTCTCTTTAACGATTACTACACATGTTATTGATATTGATCGGGTCCGGCGGCCAAACAAAGTCTACGTGGCATGATGATTTAACAACGCCGACCTCAAAGCTCTAAACTATTACCGAGAGTTCTTAGAATAAAAACAAACAATCTTTTCATACTCCGACAAAGGATCCGAAACCAGCACGTTATGATTCCAAGCCTAGAAAGCAATTAATATAATAAACAATATGATTAGGCAAAAGTTTCCAGATTACTTTGTAACTAACAATCAGGCCCATCTCAAATGCGAAACACCATAAGGCTCTGTCGTTGGGGTGCCACGATCCTCAAAGCTGAGGAAGCGACTCGACAAGAAAAGTCAGGTAGATTAATTTTTGCTTGCCTAAAGAGAGATTTGTTGGGGATGAGATTTACTACTTACTAGCATTACTAGCAATCGATTTTTTACCGGTATAATAGGATATTATATATTTTAAAAGAGCTTTTTATGAAAGAACTCGTCCAGGGATTTACTTCCGTCAAGCAACATTGCCTGTGTTCCGGTCTATAGAGTACGGTTGCTACTGTAACACAAGCACATACGAACACCTACGCCTCAGGTTGACGGATATGGGTTGCACTTTGTATAACGTGTTTTTTGCATGCCCTGTGAATATTTTTGGGCAATCGTTTTCAGTTAATCTCAATCACAACAATACTCTCATTAAATATAACATATTCTGTCCGTGCCCCCTTTTCTCAAATACGCGTGTGGTAATTAATACATAATACTCAGACCTTCAATCCCTTAGATAATACTAGCAGACGCCCGGACTGCACTCGCGTTGTAAATAGTGTGTTGCAACCTTTCAAAAGCACCAAAAATAAACAAAAAAAGAATTATCAAAATCGGTTCATAAACGACGAAGTTATGCGCGAACACACATAAAAATATATATATATACGGTCGAATTGAGAAACTCCTTTTTTTGAAGTCGTTTAAAAGTATGGCTCCTTTTTATTTATTCCTTATAGTAAGTATCCTTTATAGATAGATATATACCATCACGGAATTTTTGGAATAAAAAGAAACAATTCTTTAATACATTGTTTTGTTATACCTCAAAAAGTTTAGACAGCGATTTCTATAAAAGCTCTCAGGCACCGCGACCCATCCTACTTATATCATCAATTTACAGAAAATCTTTACAACTAGTGACATACTAAGACCTTTCTCATTAATTACTCCAAATCTATTGGTGAAAATCGAGTCTGAGTTTATCGGGAACAGACAGACATACCCGTAGAGGGACTTTAATTTTTAAGGATGTATTCAACTAATCAAACTTTGAAATCGACGCCGTTATCACAATAATTACGCGTATGTCGCATACTTTGATATTCGCAAGAGAATCAAAACTGATACCAAGGCCATATTTTTACTGAATATTTTAAAATTTGGGAAGTAGCAATGGCAAACAAAATATAGGAAAACATTTGAAAACTTATACTTACATAACGAAAATCTCATTTAAGTTGTCAAACAGCGTGATTTTTTGAGAGAAATCGTTTTCCAACAGAAAAGTTGAGTTTGTCGAACAGGCGTCGTCAGAAAGAATCCAAGTAAGGAAAACCTACCTTACTTTATACTGTACTTAATTTATCTACGAGCTTGTAAATCTTTTACAGTTGCAGGTCGATTATGAAAAGTAAGGATAGATTTAGCTAATTAAAGCCTGTGATAGACCATAGTGATTTTATAAAACGACGACCTCCGTGGCGCAGTGGTATGCGCGGTGGATTTATAAGACGGAGGTCCTGGGTTCGATTCCCGGTGGGGCAGATTGAGATTTTTCTTAATTTGCCTTGGTCTGGCTGGTGGGAGGCTTTCGCCGTGGCTAGTTACCACCCTACCGACAAAGACGTACCGCCAAGCGATATAGCGTTCCGGTACGATGTCGTGTAGAAACCGATAGGGGTTCGGATTTCATCCTACTCCTAACAAGTTAGCCCGCTATCATCTTAGATTGCATCATCACTTAACATCAGGTGTGATAGCAGTCAAGGGCCAACTTGTAGTCGATAAAAAAAAAAACCAGAAATTTTGCCTGCCTATGCACTTACCACTTAAAATATGGTACCTAGGCAACTAAGTATAGAGATTGAAACGTAGAGGCTTTGGAATTAGCATTTTCGAGGTTATACGGATATTTCGAAGTATAAATTGTGTTTTGCTATATTTTCCTTGGCACAATATGAAATCCATATCTTCAGTTGCCAGATAGCTTCATAGCAGCCTTTAGTAAAACACTGTTAAATATATAAACTAAAGGTTAGGCACTTATTGTTGCGAAGAGTTGCCACGAAGCTAAGTGTAGAGCGACTGGGGAAATGATTTCTCGTGACAACCCGTAGTAAATTAATATGAGTATAAGGACAGTTACTTTTGAGTGGCTACTACGAGTTTCACATATTCTGAAATCCGCCGTACAACCAAAATATAAAAATATTTAATAAAATCCGTAAAAGATTAAATATTTAAAAATAGAATCAATTGAAAATATAGTACTAGTAGTAATTTAATAATTTTAGCTCTATTGTAAAGTAGTGGTGTAAATTGAATTCGTAAACTTAAGAGTAAAGCTTTAAAAGCGTTTATGCTATAAGCTAAACCATATAATTTAGAAATGAGACATATTTACGTAGTAAATGTGAGCATTATTATAATTGTATTAACGTGTATGTCTTTATATGCATATTGTTAGTGTACTTAAATAAATAAATAGGTATTCGTACTTTCGAATAGTACCACAACCCTTCTATAACAGTCACAATGTATTAGTCACTACGTAGAAACGACAAAATTGAATACTTAGAAGTGGGACTTACAAACAAGGTGAGTCGGTTTCCTAGAAGGCTGAGTATCGCTGAATATGTACACGAGAAACTGTTTCGACTAAACATTTGTATGGAAAGTATTGAGTTCATACAAATAAAATTCAGTTGTAGTAAACGTCGTAGCAAGTTGACCATTGAAAATCTAATATCTAATATATAAAATTTCCTTGTCACAATGTTAGTTACCGTACTCCTCCGAAACGGCTTTACGGATTTTTACTAAATTTTTTATCCGTATTAAGCAGGTCTGAGAATCGGCTACTATCTAATTTTCATCTAAATTTTTTTTTAAATTTTTAAAGCAAAACAACGTTTGCCGGGTCAGCTAGTAATTTTATAATACCCAGTAGAGCTTCTGTTTATCATAGCTTCTTTGGGGAAGTACTATTACTTACTTATTATAAGGATGGTAAGCGAAGATGCATCCTACAGTAGACCGTACGTGTCTAGTAGGCGCATTCACTATCTCTACAAGATATCCGTATTACAGTTGGAAAACTAGCTGGGGAGACCCGCAAGATGAGAAAAGACGCGTATTTGGAGCATGCGCTGCGACACGAGAGATATGAGCTCCTACAACTAATTTTGATGGGAAATAGTGCCGGTAGAAGAGGCGTCGGTTGCAGAAACAAGTCTTGGTTGAGCAACATCGGAGAGTAGACCGGTGGCGAGTGCCGCACAATTATTTCGTCACGCGAAAGATAGAGAACAGTTTAGAATCTGACTGCCAACCTTTTAACCAAACGTTCAAAGAGGTTGTTTCAAATTTGCATGACGCCACGGCCAGGTATACGTACAGTAATTCAATATATTTACAGTGACCTACGGATCCGAATCTTGGTCGCTGACTGCGGGCTTCATAAGAAGGCTCAGAGTCACTCAGCGGGCGATGGAAAGAGCAATGCTCGGAGTATCTCTGCGTGATCGAATCAGAAATGAGGAGATCCGCAGAAGAACCAAAGTAACCAACATAGCTCAGCGAGTCGCAGAACTGAAGTGGCAATGGGCGGGGCACGTAGTTCGAACAGCTGATGGACGTTGGGGGCTCAAGGTGGTAGATTGGCGACCCCGCACCGGAAAGCGCAGCGTTGGTTGACCCCCAACCAGGTGGACTGACGACATCAAACGTGTCGCAGGGAGCCGCTGGCAACAGGTGGCTCGGGATCGTTGTGTTTGGAAGTCCCTAAAAAAGGCCTGTGTCCAACAGTGGACGTCTACAGGCTGGTAATGATGATGATGATGATGACAGTGATAAACTAGACGTTAATTATAGTATATTTCTTACGAAATAGTCCTATTCCAAATTGTGGAAATTATTTCTATAAAGATGTACAGGCAATACAATGGCGTAGTCAATGACGGTACATTGACGTTGACAACTGTCATTAACATATGACATTTAGTTTACGAGCTTAGATGACAAACATGCGTTCCGAAATACAATGTTTTCATCTTTATTATTTCAGGAATAACTACTAGAAAATATTCATTATTAAAAACTGGTAATAAAACGAAATATTTTCTACTATTTCTTGCAGGACGGATTTTTGTAACACTTTAACGCAAAAACTACTGAATGAATTTTGATGAAACTTTGGAATAATACGGCTTATACATCACAAAAACACATGGACTACTATTGATCTTGAAACTTTTACGGAAACGGGCATTACGCGGGTGAAACGGCGGGCGACCTCTAGTAAAACATAATATAAATTAAATACAATTCTGTGTCATAAACACAGACCTCAAAACAACTGTTTTCAACATTTTCGTCTATTTGTTTGTTCACGCATCATTTATACGATCTATTTATGGCGAAATTACTGAATGAGTTTAAATGAAACTTGGTAAGATTTCATACTACGATTAACTAGTTCATAATACGAGATATATGAACCTACTTACAATCTGCAAGTTTCACTTAGGAGAGGGGACAAACATGCACAAAACAAATACAAACGAAGTCGTGGGAGTACACTAGTCTTGTAGAATGCGTAAGTGTCACTCATAACATCATAGGGGTAGGCGGAGACTGCATCCCTCCATTTGCCACGGATCTAGCATACTTCCTTAGTTGTTGCCACTCTCTTCCATACAATTTCGTTGATTTAGGGTACTCTTGACCTGGCTAAATTTTAAATTCTCCTGAATTTTGTCCACGATCATTCGTAGGCCTTCCCCTTCCAAAATATCCATTCACTCCGCCTCATAATCTTCTATCATCCATTCTCTCATAGAAGATTATGAGGCGGAGTGAATGGATATTTTGGAAGGATAATCCATTCTCTCTACACGCCGGAACCATCTAAGCACACCTTTCCCAATTTTAGTCGGTACATCTTCTCTTACACCACATTTCCCTAAATGTAAAAGCTCGATATATTATATCTGACGTTTTTTAAATAAACCTTGGAATTTACCAACTTCTGTTATAAAAAAGACGGTTTTCCAGGTTTTTACCATTACTGTTTGGTACATATTGGGTTTTACCAATTACGGTTCATAAATAGATTATGAGAGACTAGAGGACGCCCGTGGGTTCACACGTGTAGTTCTAGTTTTCGTGGGATTTTCGGAATAAAATATATTATAAAGTTTCATCAGTTTTGCGTGAAAGACTAACAAACAAACATCCATCCCTTCATACAAAGTTTCTCCTTTATAATATTAGTAAAGATGTTAAAACTACATGTTTATACGTGTGTGCGTAATCAAACACCTACTCCTGATTGGGCAGTTGACAGTTTTTCAAAAAGGATTTATGGTTTTTACCCAGCGCTATCACCTGCGTAGTTCCCGTAAACTCGTGAAAATATCGGGAATCGGATATCGGATTTTTAGTGAGCATGTACATCGCGAAATGAGTAATTGTGCCAAGCAAACAGATACTCTATGCAAACAACACGTGGACTACATACGAGCGATACAATACGAGCAGAAAGGTAGTGTAAGAAAATCAATTTCGCGTTTAAACCTTGGACGTTTATTAATAAGTCAATAAATCATCCAAGTTTCTCATTCCCAACGAACGGTGGTTCGTTTACGTGCGGCTGCCGCTGTGTGCAAGTGTGCCGCAACTTTCATATGACCTCCACAGCTCATAGTGCGAGCGCATCCGTGCCGACTACCGAGCGAACACACGGCATGTGCAAACAACACGTAACAAGCAGACAGAATCATAAAGCCGCCTACTACGAGAGTCAGCGATGTATGTGTGTGTATCTGTCGTAGAAGATTCTAAACGACGACCTACTTTAAAAAACCTTAAACCCGTCAACCCGCACTGGAGCGGCGTGGTGGGTCCACGCTCCTATAAGGAGGGAGGCCTAGCCCTCTGTAGTGGGCCGTTAATGGGCTGATAATGATGATGACTTAAAAAAAGAACACTCGATCACTTTGGCTGATGGTAGGCTTCGACAGTGGCTAGTTACGACCCTACCGACCGACGAATCCAAGCGACGAAGTCAAGATCTGAGATAATATATGTACGTTTTACATCGAAACCGGAGCATCCTTAGATGTTGACTCTACAATGTGCAATTATTAATTATCCACTTGAACCAATTTACAAATTAACAATATTCATTTCTACTATATATTTTAAATCTTAAAAAAAGTTATAAATTATCACCCAACACCACCAACCCCTTTGATGTAGTAGCATTGTCAGTTTAAGCTCTATAACCCCTCTCCTATTTATCGACTACAAGTTGGCCCTTGACTGCTATCACACCTGATGTTAAGTGATGATGCAGTCTAAGATGGAAGCGGGCTAACTTGTTAGGAGTGGGACGAAAATCCACACCTCTTTTGGTTTCTACACGACATCGTACCGGAACGCTAAATCGCTTGGCGATACGTCTTTGTCGGCAGGGTGGTAACTAGCAACGGCGAAAGTCTCCCACCAGCCAGACAAAGACAAATTAAGAATAATCTCAATCTGCCCCGCCGGGAATCGAACCCAGGTCCTCCGTCTTATAAATCCACCGCGCATACCACTGCGCCACGGAGGTCGTCAAAATGAACAGAACCTTGTAGTGAGCCATTAAAGTGACGTATGTTAGTTACACTCCAACCAAGTTGTCAACCAATTAAAAATTTTATTTATTTATACTTTCATTTGTACACGACATAAAATAAAAACAAACCGAAATAATATTATGAAGGAAGTAGAGTTCCAAAGGCGGCCTTAACGCTTAGTAGCGATTTGTTCCAGGAAACCTTGGGCTTAGGAAAATATCAGAACCAAACTGCAGGTGGTGTATTTTAATAGTATACGAACATTCAAATAATTATTTATACAACTAAAAACATGTCTCCCAAGTAAATAGCATTCAACAAAGTATATACGTATACCTAATTGATACACGTGGCCGAGTGGAACGTGACTCAGATAACTAAATAGATTACTGCCAGCGCCACCTTTCATGTAGGCGGCTAAAAATAGAACGACCACCGATGCAACGGTGCATTTCCATACGCAAAAAACACGATCAACGCCAACGTCTATGGATAGAGAGAAACGCACTTACACCCGTTTCCCACAACCTCTGGCTGTCATCCGTCAATTAGTTGCTTAACAATGTCGTTAACAGTCTTAAAAGACTATAGATTCGTAGAAAATATAACAAACGCAAGTAATATAGATAAAGAAAATAACATTTGAAACTACTGTCGCCATCTTTGATTTAAAAAAAGAAACAAATAATGAATTATTTTTTCCATAGTAATTACTTATTTCAAAATATAACAACAACCTTTATCGTTGTATCTATTTACGAAAAATTATCAGAAATGTCTATGGATCTAATGATTTAAGATTTAGGGTGTAGTATGCTGTTTGCAATCCAATAGTTTTTCAAATATTTCTAATAAGTAATTTAATTAAAGTGACCAAAAGTAAAAAAATATAATATGTAGGTGTATACATGTTATCTGTAAATAACTGCTTAAAGACTTTTTTGTTAGAAAATACATGTTACTTATGTTATAATTATAAAGTTGCCATTTTAGTACATATTTAAATATTGTATATACGTAATTTAACCCGTTTACATAGATTACAAACGAATACTGTCTAGATTCAAAAACGGAACGCGCTCGATGCCTGTTAAATGATTACATTACAGCGCATAAACAAAATGGCGGAGTCGGGTGGCCGAGCCGAGCCGCCGAGCCGCCCAGAACCCAATGCACTCGGCTCGCATTATCGCCCGCCATATCGAGAAGCGACTTGGCAACACGGCCGCATTCTTGCAGCTGCGCGGCAACGTCGCAAGCACTCGACCCGGGTGCCTTTGTCGATTGTGACGTCACGCGATAAAACGTTCGCAATGTGAAAATCACCGGCCTCAGCGCAAAAAGCGCGCCGAGTTTTGTATGGCGTACTGCGTCGATGAAAATCGATCGATACTATAGATCACTTATTGATCCAACTCTAAGGATGAATAGTGATGTATTTGATAGTTTATTATTTTTATTTAATACTCTCGTATACCTATATAAAAGAAAGTTTGTAGTGCGTTGACGAAAATCGATTGTTTCGATAGATCGCGTGTTAGTAAGGCAATTAAATATTATTAACTATTGATAAACTAAAACGTTGAAAAAGTAATGTATTCGATAGTTTATCTTCTTTATATATGTATTGTACATGGTGGGTATTTAGTCTACGTGGACGATATAGGTTTTTCAAATATTTATTAACTTACGTAAATAACGTACCTATCTGATTTTTTTACATTTTTAATTTTCGCTTCAGAAATAACGGAGTTATAAGGAAACAAAATTTAAAAAAAATCGCGTCCAATTGATAAGTTCCTCCCTTTTTTGAAGTCTGTTAATAAGCAAGAATACCTGCTACGATTTAACAGTTTATATTGTACAGATTTTTGGTACGTATTTGTTGTAGGGCGAGTCCATTATGGTAGAGAGGGGATCGAGGACTTGGAGATAGGTGATAGGCGCTAGTGGGATTTTAAACGACTCTAAAGACGTCGGAGCTCGGCGTACGAGTAGATTGACGTTGGCCGATGGGATTTGTGGGTTGAGTGCATTGCATCCCACGTGACTGTGGTTGGAGTCCAGGTCTTATTGACGTACAACTTAGGAGAGCTTGTGCAGAGAATAACTTTGTAATGGATATTGTTGTCTGTTGCAATATCTTCGTCAGTATGGTTAAGAATGTTTTAGGGCGTCTATTTCTGTAAGAAGTGTTGGGTTAGCTTTCTCAAAATAATTTTTCAAAGTCCTTAAGTAGAAGATAGTGGAGGCAATTTACTCTGAATTGTAGCCAATTGACGACTTAAAAAGCTTTCGTAAAAATTTTGTGATACATTCTAGTGCTTATAAATTCTTAAGGGTTTAATCTCCGGGAGAAAATAGCTTAGTTTCGCCGCGCAGACTCTATACAGTTTTGTACTCTGTAACAAGAATTATAGAGAATTAGACAACCACGTTGGTCTAATGGTTAGCCTATGAAGCTTTGCCATGAGGTCCTGGGTTCTTGCTCGGGTTGTGATATAAGTCCGAGATTTTCTTGTAAGAAAATTTCAACTAGGGTTGCCATCCGTCCGGGTTTCCCCGGATTCGTCCTAGTTTAGAGGGCATCCGGGGAGGGTTTTAAAAAATAAATAAATAAAAAAAATTAGGGCCGCCCGCGAGACACGCACTATGCTCGCACCACACCACGATCAACCGATGAAACAAGTATATTCACCTTTCCAAATAAAAAAAGGTGATTTATGACATTTTCAACTATTTTTTATTACATTGAATATGTTATAAGATCTTGTTGTCATGTCCGGCTTTCGCACTCTAAAATTCGGGGTTTTCACGCGTCTTGTCCTGTTTTCCAAATTTTAGAGATGGCAACCCTAATTTCAACTAATAGTTACCGTGAATGAAAAAACATTACCGCCCATATTACCCATCAACCCGCATTGAAGCAGCGTGGTACGTCTCCGCTTTATATCTCTTCTCCTACATGGATGCAGGCATGGCCCTGTAGTGAGCCGTTAATAGGCTGATAATCATAAACGAGATTAAAGAGTACAATTGTCCGGGATATTACAGGAACATGTTGCTTAACATGCCCCAGGGTGTAGGGGTCTGAGTATTGCAGGAAGAATGCTTGCATGTTCCTCTAATTTGCTCTGTTACGGGGCATCCATCAATTGAGGTGAATTTGGCGTTTAAGCAACACCCTCTCTCTCTCGTCCTGCCTCTGGCGAGATCTCGCGAGATTACCGTAACTCCCTCCAACTCTGATTTCACGTGATATTTTTCAAAAGGTTTCTTTTCCTGAGGTCTGAGGTGATTTCTAGTTTTCTCGCAATTTTAAATACGTAAGATATCTGTCGAGAATCCTCTCCCCCACACGAGATTGAGTGAGATTTGGCTCGACCACCTCCCCCCACCCTAAACACCGCACGTAAGGTTTTCGACCTGATATGAGGTGGGTATTATTTATATCAACTATATTGTATTTATAGTATTATTACATGTGTATAAAATTACTAGTTATATTACAATAATTCAAAAAGTTCAAGGTCTTTGTTAAACATAAGCTTATAGAAAAATGATCTATAGTTGATCCTCTGATTTACCTCTTAACAATATTGTAAAACGGTGATAGTAAAAAAACCTAGTCGAGTTTAGAACTCTCGTAGCTTAAATTTAATGTCATTACAAAAGTCCTGGTAATGTAAGCCTACTCGAAATATACTTTGACTTTGTGTCCCTCGAAAGCTTAGTTAATTGGGTATAATTAAATACCTTTTCTAATTTTGAACACTGAAATATATTTAGATATTAAATAATACATAAGGATGTTGGTATCATTTTGCAGGAATGTGATCTGCAGTCGTGTGTATTGAACTAACAAATGTGTTAGCTTATTGAAAATACTTGAAACAAATGGACTTTACTTTATTTGTATATAGTGCGGGCTATCTGCATTTATACGATCGTATATAATACTTTATTGCGGAGCACGAATAACTTTATACAGAGTTTGATAATTCTTTTTTTAACAGAAAGAGCATACTTCCCATGGTCCGCTAGTCATTATGTTAGGATCTGATGATGATATCCTGGGAAAATTGAAGGAACTCTTCAAATTTTATAGGCACACTGGCAGCGATTTCGTTTTTTCTGTAAGTATCGGTAGCTTTTTGGCTACGAGTGCCGTATAATGTACTGTAATAGTATAGTAAGAGTAGGTAACGTGTCGTCACTAAAAAGTAAGAAATAAATTTTTTTAATAAAAAATTCAATTTAAGTAAATTAAAGCAACTAAATGACGCAGTTATTTTTTTACTTTTTAGTGCATTTTGAGTCAGTTCAATTTTAAAATACTAAAAGGTGTAATACCTATATAGTATAGATATTAAAGTACATGTAGTGTCCATATATCAAGAATGTGTTGAGAAGATCTGAAAAGGTAATAAGTGTAGGTATTAAAGTAGACATAAGGATGTTAGTATCATATTGTAGGAATGTGTTCTGCAGTTGTGTGTATTGAACTAACAAAACTGTTTGTATGCGGCACGGGGAGCTGACTGCATTTATACAGTCTTTACATAATAATATGTTATTATGGATACACACATAGTAAATATCTTTCTCCTTTGTGGTTTCGTAGTAAGTTAAAGCCTAGGCAGAGTATCAACACATCTATGACGTCTTCATTACTACCTCCCTCCATATAATGTGTCTGTCTCTCCGAGTTTAGTACACGCTGCCCTAATACGGTTTGGCGGGCTTGAAGATGACTATAGGGCCCTGTAGACAGTCAAAGGACATTGCCAAAACTTGTATGGAAGTGTACCCCAGGCTGCCCAGTAATGATATATATGTCATTAAATAGTGCAGATTTTCTATTTATAGAAAAACCAAGTTGTATGTAGCTATGCAGTCGCAGGAAAAAGTTATGAAGGCTGAAAAAGTTGACTTTTCATACTACGACGACGGTACAACACAAAAAATTGATTGAAATATTTATTTTTTTGATATATTTTCAAGTGATTGCTATGAAACATGGGTAGTTGTTTAAAATTCATTGTGTATTTTAATAAAACAGTTAAATATGAGCATAAGTTTGGACAGCCTGGGGCAAATTTTGACAATGTCCTTTGTTTGTCAAACTTCATGTTTTCATCAAACAAAAGCGCATACGATCAAACCAATAGATCAAATAAATTTGTTAAACTTGCCCATGTTTCAGTTTTCTCCTTGCCGCGAAGTGACGTTCTTGTATTGTTTTCATCTTCTGTCGTTATATAACAATGAGTATTAATACAGATAAGACGTTTCTGGCATTGGCACTAGCACTATCGTATTCATTTATTCTCCACAGCATCGGCATGTCGCGATATACGGAGATAAATTCCAAAAGAAATTATTTTTAGAGATGTTGCCGTTATTATGGTCTTTCATCGCAGTTGTATTTCTCATGATTTCAAAGCGATAACTGAGATCTTATTTGACAAACACCGTTGAACACTGTCAAACATACCGTCAATCAAAATTACCATCAAACACGCCAAACACGTCAAACAAGCTCGCACACTTTTAAAAAATTTGACAAACACGTTTGTCAAACAAATATTTGACAAATAATTTGACCGTCTACAGGACCCTTATGTTTAATTCATTAACGATCACTCTCAGATGTTGATAATAGTAACCGGAACCGACGACAATCAGCTTCTCGGCTCCGAGCTTAGGCACATCATCTCTAACTCTTTCTCTAACTCATAACTAGTACTCATTTCTTTTTTCGTCACTAAGGGGCTATAATAACCAATAATAAAACCAATCTCTTCAATGCAGTGACCGAATCTCAAGAAATCTAAGAATACGTGTTTACCATTAAAAACCTTTATACCAGCAATACGTTCCGAACCTAAATACATCACTATCGTTCAAATGGTCAAACGCAAAACAGAAAATAATTACGTCTCAGGTAGACTTTTTTGTCAGTTTGCAAAAGAAATTACTCAAACGCAAGTCAAATTTAAGTACATATCAATTTGACTTACTTTAATAGTATGCAAAGGTTATATAATATGGGAAGATATTCAATTTGATTTGCGTTTGAGTGGGTATTCAGACCTAAGTAGCACTACAGCAAGTTGGTATTACCTCGTAAACGACCTCACTCACAATAACTCTACTGGGTTAGTACTCAAGAGCTAAGGCACATGATATTTATTATTTTGCCATTTATTTTATAACTGTGACATATAGCCTTGATAAGTTAAATTTATGTAGTTAAGTCACGTATTTAAGCACGACAAACTTTACGTACCTCCCGAAGCTTGCTGTTTGACACGGAACTTTAACTTACATACGCTTTAGATTTTCGTTGTAAATTTATTTTAAAGATATAAGGAAAACCATAACATTTGAAGTACAAATTTTTTATACATCTCATTATTAAAATTAATTAATATTATTATCTTATTTATTGACCTGGTTATTTTTAATTTTAAAAATACTCATCTGTATTAACATTATTTAGAGGTAAAGTTTATAAGTTTGTAAATAAAGATCAGTTGGGGCTAATCTTCGGAACTTCGGAAAAAAGTTTGTTCGTTTGTTTAAACGGGCTAATTTCTAGATTTGCGTGTCGCATTGTCAAATTATTTTTGTTTATTATGAAAGCTAGACAAGATTATTATGAAAGTTCAAGTAAAATAGACTTTTTAATATACAGCTATACACATCAGCTTGCCATTAATATACATTGTTAATGCTAATGTACTGTAATATCGTACAATGTTTAACAAAAATGTAGATCTTTAGTACACGGGACGGGACGGAGGATATAGGTTGATGGGAAACTATAAAAAAATTACACTGAGAGGGTTAGCGGAGAATGAGCACACTTTATATGAAAGTCTGTTTTTAAAATTAAAAGGGTAACTAATAGGCTTTCACGCGGACGAAGTCGCGAGCGACTGCTAGTAAAAATATAAAACTAAACTTATAAAAAGTCTCAGGTCAGGAATCCATAGTGAGGAAACTCGAACTCAAGAATCACCGCCTTCTGTATCTGACCCTTGATCCAATAACCACCAGCGCAAGCTTTTAAGGTCTAGGTTGAAGCTATTCGCTTAAAGGCCGTTGACTGAAACGACTATAATTCATATTATGCTGAATGCGAGCAGGTGCTTACAATTCAAGTTTATTTGGAGACAATCGGGAAGTGTCCGAAATTTTTATTAAGTTGAAAGAATAACAAATTTCAAAAAAATATTGGTCAAGAAATCTTTCGTGCCCATCGATAAGCATTAGAGCAGCATAGTGGGTATTTTCTCCTTATCCTCTCTCCTATAAGAAAGAAGGCCTGGTCCTGTAATGGGCCGTTAAAATTAGGTCTGACATCAAAACTTTCAACTTTGAATTTTGTACATCATGTAGCCTTAAAGAAACTTAATCAGTAAAGGTTTAATATTCACAAATTCCAGCAAGTGTAGTAAAAATAAATTAAATTTTTTTTTGCAATTAGATAAAAATCGTTTCAAATAAAAATAGTATAACAACCTTCGTGGCGCAGTGGTATGCGCGGTGGATTTATAGCCTTAGCTATTGGATATAATTGAAAACATTCTATGAAAACTTTATGCAATTCAAAAAGTTCTACAAAAAAGTCCGTGATAGCATATATCTATCTTTTATATTTTGGTAGATATATAACTTTTTGTTTTAAAAAATTATTTAATTCATATGCTTACTTTTACGTCATTATTCATACAACTAAACTTAAATCCTTATCAAAATAAATTATTTCACAAGGATATTATAGAGGTAAGATTTTTTTACAGTGTGTTAATTAGTTATTTAGTTTCGGAGATATTACAAAATTTCTAAAAAACTACATTGCCGCTATATTGTCCAAATTAAGTTGACCTCCTTATGTTCGTGTTATGTTATACGTACTGAATAGGGGTCAACATTTTGGTACTGATATTCATTGAGAATTCGATCTTTGATCTTTTCTTACAATTTTTTTGGCATGGGAGACCATATTTACATAATATACGAAAAAGTTTGTTAGTTTGTTTAAACGGGCTAATCTCTAGATGTGCGTGCCGGATTGCAAATTATTTTGTTGTAAGTGAAATAGACTATTAAATACTAAATAATAATACACATCAACTTGCCATAAATCTATATACTGTTAATGTTAATGTACTGTAATATAGTACAATGTTTAACAAAAATGTAGATCTTTAGTACACGGGACAGGACGGAGGATATAGCTTCACGGGAAACTATAAAAAAATTAAATTGAGAAGGGTAGCAGGGAATAAGCACACTTTACATGAAAGTCTGTCTTTTCACAAGAAGTTTTCACGCGGACGAAGTCGCGGGCGACTGCTAGTATAGTATATAATACAAACTGTGCATTACAGTTTCACTCGCGTAGATTACGTTCCCGTAAGAACAATATTGGAGTAAATAGTAAAATTCAGATTTAATCAAGCGTTGAGCCGTAACACGCGTCTCTTGAAATTTTGCATAATTATATAAATATAATATACAGTGATACAACATGGCTGGTAGAGATCAGCTCTCACGCGTTAATCATTGGAGCATTGCGGGAAAGTGGTGCGAGTATGTGGTAGCCGTGTTCTAAACATCGCGGAAACTAGTTTACACACATATACATACTACATACTGTGCAATAAACATAGTCAGGAACACTTGACTGCCTCGTTGGTCTAGTGGTTAGCCTATATGGCTTCAATCACGAACTCCTGGGTTCGATTCCTGGGTCGGGGCACGGAATAATTCTGAGCTTTTTCATTCTTCTATGAAATGTTCAGTACATTCCAAGCTCGGAGTCTGGAAGTTGGTGGTGTTACACCCCCGTGCCTCGGAGAGCACGTTAAGCCGTCGGTCCCGGTCACTGTCATCAACATCTGATAGTGATCGTTAGTAAATGAAACATTATCAACCTAAACCCGCCAACCTGCATTGGAGCAACGTGGTGGGTGTACGCTACATATCCCCTCTCCTATAAGGAGGAAGGCCAGGCCCTGTAGTGGGCCGTTAATAGGCTGATAATGATGACGATGATAGTCCGGAACATAGGTCAGATGGCGTCTCTTTTTTTAAACGACAAAAAAAACGGAGGAGGTTCTCAATTCGACACGTATATATATATTTTTTATGTATGACCACGCATAACTTTTTACAGAGTTGTCCGATTTTGATAATCCTTTTTTTATTATAAAGGGCACACTTTCAAGATTCCAGCCAAGGTTTCTACTTTAAGGACGTTACCTAGAATCCACAATCTGCTTTACTACGTTAAATAAATGTTCCTTAAACTCGCTCGCACTGACTTCTGATAGATAATGCTTAAGTAAATTAAAGCGACTAAATGACAGTTATTTTTTACTTTTCGGTTCTATCTTTTGTTATTTTTTTTAAATGGTATCTTTTTAACGCGCGCGTTGGTCACTTTTGAGGTGAACAAATATTAACAAGTTGCTTAGTTTTCACTACTATCGTCAGTCCACAAAGACTGTCCCGCATTTTTTTAAAAATTTTATTTATATATAGAAGGTGTGTCTGTATAAACTTATAATTACGTAATAGCTAAACGCCGCGAACGGTGGCAGGGATGCAATATCATTAGTGCTGGCTTGGATCTCAACCACGTATCCCTCCGCAATAAACCAGGTCCTCTTTTCCATAAGTCCTTCTATTTGCCACGGTCCTTGCATTCTTCCATTTATCCTGTCATACAAGTTCGTCAATTTAGGGTACTTTTGACCTGGCCATTATTTAAAATGTCCTGAATTTGGACCAGGAACATTCGCCTAGCCTTTCCCTTCCAACATTTCCATTGACCTTCGCCTCACAAATCTTTTTTGTTGATCTTTTTTCATCTATTCTCTCTACATGCTCAAACCATCTAATTTCTCATTTTTAGTCACTACATCTTATTTTACACATCACTGTACAGAACAATGTGTAAACTAAATAAATGTTAATTAATATTGCAAATAATGATTATTTTATAAGAGTGAATGACAAAATTGAGGGTAGAAGCGCTTTTCGTGATAGAATTCATCTGGTGAAGTACTAATATTATGATTATTTCTGCCGCCAAGCAACATCGCTGTGCTCCGATTTAAAAAGTATGGTTGCTGGTGTAAAACACTTGAAGTTTAAAACCTACACTCAGGTTGATGCGACACAGGGTTTACAGGGACCCTTTAAAAGATGTTCCTTGCATGCCCCGTGTTCTGAGAATTGTTGGTCTGTTTAGGGCTGCCAAGTCGCCCAACATAATAGCTAGATATACAACCCGGTTTGACCGGACGTTATGATAAAAAGGCCGGACAACCGGTCTTGAGGATTTTCAGTGTTAGTTTAAATAGGCACGACAAAAGAATCGTATGTTAAATCAAGCTTTTTGATTATTAAAATAAATCTTGTTAAAGGAGATGGTCCATTTCCGCATCACTCTTGTACCACATACCATTAAAATGGAAAAAATGCAAGGATTTTATCAAAAATAAAATTCCTAGTTTTTGAGGTATTAAAAGATGGCGTCTTTCTAAAGGCGACCAACCAAACCTAAAGGCAACCAAAAATTAGTCTGTAGGCGATAAAGATGCGGTGACATTGATTTGTCAATATGTCATTTTTGACAAATCTTTTCTTCCGTGTTCCATGCTTTGTTTGTAGCTATAATACATTTTAGACAGACATCTTAGCTATAATAAGAACAAAACTCAATATTTTAATCTGATTATTCAGTAATCCGTTAGGTACATATATCTAACCAATAAACCATCAAATCAAATGGACCATACGTCAATAAACACTGACAGCAAAAGTCAAACACACATAAGCAACAACAATCCGTCACCTGGAGAATGTCTACCATAGATAATATAACTTATCTAAGATCCGCCATGATTATACGTAAAGTGTTGCATTGTTTTGGAGAGAATAAATAATATTTCGCCCAAATAAAAGTGAATTCAGAGATTTGGCTAATCAAAACTAGATTATTAATACATGTAGTTTTTTTTTCAACTTATGTACAGAAAGTGAGTCTGTGCTCCATACAATTTTGGACCATCTTCTTTTAATGAAATGTATCACGGCGTTCTTAGGCCGTGCTCCTTGCATGCCTTTTAACAAAACTTTGTTATAATTGTATGTGTTGGGTGCTATCAGGCAGGCAATGTGCTAGTTTTTATATATAATAGCCAGATATACAGATGATGTGGAGTGGTTTTGCCGCAAATAAAAACTGCGCAGGATAAATAGTGGGCAGAGATGCGATTTACATGAAATACTTCTATTTAAAATGCTAAATACCTATTTTGTATTTAAATGCCTTTTAGTAAAAAACATTTAGTATTTTATTTGAAATACCTTTCGATATGTATTTTGCATTTTTAATATTCATTTCAAAATGCAAAATACTTTCTGATTAAATTTAGCCAACATTACCAGTCAAACAAAATGAAATGAACGAATGACGCTTCTATTACCGAATTCGACCGATAGAGGCGCCTGCAATGATTGTATTAATAATAAAATAAGAACTAGATGCACAATAACCAAAAAACAAATGGCTACACAATCCACAAAATGGAGCCATAGATATCTTTTCGTTAGTCTAGTTTTTACATTTTAAGTGAGTATTATTCTATCAATAACATAACAGAATTTGTCATTGTAAGGTGCTGCCATTTGGGTCAACATTGTATATTTATTATATTTCTCATAATAAATAACTAAAATACATAAATATATCACACGATTTGGTCAAAAGGTATTTTATTTTGAAAATACCTATTTAGCATTTACCATTTGAAATACAAAACACTACCATTTGGTATATTGCATTTCAAATAGTAAATCTGAAAAGTATTTTGCATTTCGTATTTCAATTCTTATTTGGAACCATTTTGTACATCTCTGATAGCGGGCGTCAACTGCTTAGACAAGTATAAAAACAGAACCTTTTTTGAATGTTTCTAAGTTTTTTTTTATTATATCACCAACATATTAATGGACCAGGCGTCCATTCTTGTAGAACACAGGATAAGGAGCGTAGCCCCCGTTTTGATACCTATCTTTACATTTGTTCAATCAGGCTGTATACGGTGTAAATACGTTCTCGCAGTGCATTGAGCGTTTTCGTGAAATTCACGGTTCAGGCGCTATTAAGGTCAGCGGAGATTCGAAGGTTTTTGTTAACTTACCGTTTTCATATTTCTTTATAACGATTATACATTTCAATCATCATCGACAGCCTATTTAGTAATTTTAGCATCCCACTATTTAAAGGAGATAATTTCGTGTTTAGAACTACCACACTCGATGATGTTAATGTTTGACTCAGTAACAGTAACATCTGAAGTAATTATAATGATAGATAGTGTTAAGGACTATCTGAATGATAAACTGAAATAAGGTTTCCGGAATAACTAATATTAATATTAATAATAAATAATACAGGTATTATTTTTATGTACACACATATACACACATATCAACTCATTTTTAGACCACAATTTTTAATGACTTTTCTTTATTTTATGACAACCTATTAATCTTTGACATAGTTGTGGTAATTTTAATCAGACATAATATTTATTTTATTTTATATGGACTATTGTAAAATTTATTTGATATGTAATATTCATACACCATAATTGGTAGATTGTATAGCGGAATTAGATTTAACCATATCCATCATATTATGTGCCTACTTTCTAATGAATAAATGATTATGATTATAATTATGAATGACCGAGACGACGGCAAACTCATCATTAACTCCAACGCAGGATTGGAACCCATGACCCCATGATACAAAGTCACATAGGATGATCACTGGAACAACGACGACCTCCGTGGCGCAGTGGTATGCGCGGTGGATTTATAAAACGGAGGTCCTGGGTTCGATTCCCGGCGGGGCAGATTAAGATTTTTCTTAATTTGTCTTAGTCTGGCTGGTGGGAGGCTTTCGCCGTGGCTAGTTACCACCCTACCGACAAAGATGTACCGCCAAGCGATTTAGCGTTCCGGTACGATGTCGTGTAGAAACCGAAAGGGGTGTGGATTTCATCCTACTCCTAACAAATTAGCCCGCTTCCATCTTAGATTGCATCATCTCATAACATCAGGTGTGATAGCAGTCAAGGGCTAACTTGTAGTCGATAAAAAAAAAATAAAAAAAAAACAAATGCAACAAAATTTCTAATTGATATAAATGATTAAACTTTGTTGTAAAGTAGCTTTTCTCGGTATAATTTTTTGGAAAATATACCATTTCTAAGAATGAAACTTAACTAGATCAATTAATCGACCCCTGCATACAAAATTTCAGAAAATCGAAGAAATGCTCGTTTAAAGGTGTTACATAGATAAATAGATATGTAGACTACGTAAGAATCTGACGTTCACCATCGTTGAGTTCCATTTATTGTTTATATGTTACAAGTTTGGCGAGTCCGTCTGTAGCACTCGACGAATGGACTGATTATGATGCGATTTTTTTTACAAGCCAAAGAGTGTGATCAAGATGGTTCTTAGCTATAAGCGAAGAAAATCTGATAAGCCATTCCAAAGATTCCTATTATGATGGTAGAAGTAACTGACAAGTCTTTATTTTGCTCAATTCATGTCTTTCAATCACTACAAAATTTAAGTGTCAAAATTATAATCACATAGCTTTCTTTACTTTTTGTTTTATGGTTTATTCAAATAGAAATGCAGAAGTAAACTTTGGATTAGTCAAAAACATACGACGAACATAGAATCTCTTCCTTATTGGAAGTCGGTTAAAAAGACAGCAGCGAACGATTCGTCATTTTCGAATCACTTCGCAATTGCTAGCTAGGTAATTGCTTCATTTCCGTACGACGACACCAACGAACATTTAAATACGTACGAGTGAAATAATGTAAATCAATACCTAAACAAATGGTTCATTCCAAACGATAATAAATTTTGACGGCTTCCGTGACGTAGTGGTACGCCCGGTGGATTTATAAAACGAAGTTTCGTGGCAAGGCCGATTCCAGACAGGGCCGATTAAGATTTTCTGAATAGGTCAGGGCCTGGCTGGTGGGAAACTTCAGCTGTGGCTAGTTAACAATCCTACCACCGCCCGTGACTTCATCCACGACAAAATCAGTGTAAGCTTTCATACTCTTTTCAACCCGATTACTTTTTACATATTATCATCGACAGACTATTTACGAGTAGGAACCAATTTCTGTGAAAATAAGTAGAATTTTTTTTTAACAAAAAGTAGAATCGATTTAAAACGCACTAAAAAGTAAAAAATAACTGTGTCATTTAGATGCTTTAATTTACTTAAGCATATCTATAAAGTTGGTGCCAACAAGATTAAGGAACATTTATTTAACGTAGTAAAGCAGTTTGTGGGTTCTAGGTAATGTTCTTAAAGTAGAAACCTTGGCTGACACCGACTCCTAAATATGCTTAAGTAAATTAAAGCAACTAAATGACACAGGTATTTTTTACTTTTTAGTGCGTTTTGAGTCGGTTTTATTTTTTGTTAAAAATTTTTATTTCTTACTTTTTAGTGATTTATCGCCACGTAACGTACTCGTACTGTACTGTCATAGTATATTATATGGCACTTGTAGCCAATAAGCTACCGATACTTACACTAAAACCGAAATCGCTGAAAGTGTGCCTATAAAATTTGAAGAGTTCCTTCAATTTTCCCAGGA
This sequence comes from Mycalesis mineus, assembly GCA_034621355.1. Lineage (NCBI taxonomy): Eukaryota > Metazoa > Arthropoda > Insecta > Lepidoptera > Nymphalidae > Mycalesis > Mycalesis mineus. The sequence continues at coordinate 14,987,094 of CM067896.1, forward strand.
TATCATCATCAGATCCTACAATGGGACTACCTTGGAAGTGTGCCCTTCCTAATAAAAAAAGAATTATCAAAATCGGACAACTCTGTAAAAAGTTATGCGTGGTCATACATAAAAAAAATATATACGTGTCGAATTGACAACCTCCTCCATTTTTTTCGTCGGTTAAAAATAACAGTTGAAAGTTTTACTTTTGAATAAGGGTAAAGTTTTCAAATTGCTCGAAACACGTTTTATGTTAAACTCAAAATCAACTTCCGATAGTTTAGGACTTGTTATTTACGAGTATTTTTTTGTCGAATTATAGCTGGAACATTTAGGTGATATTTAATGTTTATTATCATTATCAATATACCACCATGAAAGTTACCACACCCGTTTGGTATATTAAAAAGTTTTCCCATATATTTAAGATTAGTTTTTGCGCTAGATGAAGCGAAATCAATGTCTGATCTATGAGTTTTCCATAGAATACATGCTAGGGATAAATGTTATGCTATGAAGTTGCAATTTGAGTCTCTGCTAAAAATCTGCAGGGCTTGTAATGAAGACAAAGAGTCCATGGAACACATTTTGTGTGAATGTGACGGATTGGCTAGAAAGCGAATGGATCTCCTGGGGGTAGCCTATCCACTGCCAGAAGATTACTGTGCCTCCAACCTAAGAGCAACCATCCAACTCTTGGAGTGGGTGTTTGAGCTTATATAGGGGAGGTGAGGGCGAGGCGAGTACAAAAGATCCATAAGGGTCGAAGTGCATCCGTTACGGCGGGCCTCACCATACTAATAATAATAAGGCTGAAAATGACAGTAGTCTAAATGCGAAGGAACCCAAAAACTCACAGATTAAAGCCTTTTATAGCAGATTTCTAATTTGTAGATCTTTTGAGTTTAAATGGCTTACAATATAACTGCTCTCCTTTACATAATTGAAGATTTGGCTAGTAAAACCCTAAACCAATGCGGGTAGACAGGTCTAGGACGACAATGTTTGACTCAGCCATGGTTACTACTACTAAGTAATACAAACATACATAACATCACGCCTTAATTTTTTTTTTTATCGACTACAAGTTGGCCCTTGACTGCTATCACACCTGATGTTAAGTGATGATGCAATCTAAGATGGAAGCGGGCTAACTTGTTAGGAGTGGGACGAACATCCACACCCCTTTAGGTTTCTACACGACATCATACCGGAACGCTAAATCGCTTGGCGATACGTCTTTGTCGGAAGGGTGGTAACTAGCCACGGCGAAAGCCTCCCACTAGCTAAACCAAGACAAATTCTGAAAAATCTCAATCTGCATCGCCGGGAATCCAACCCAGGACCTCCGTCTTATAAATCCACCGCGCATACCACTGCGCCACGGACGTCATCGATTCCTATAGGGGTATTTAGAGACTACATCCTTCCATTTGGCACAGTCTTTGCATATGCTTGCATATTCCACTCTCATTAATCCTTTGACACAAGTTCGTCGGTTTAGTGTATTCATGACCTGGCCATTGTTTGAAATGTCCCGAATTCGGTCCAGGAAACCTAGGCCTACCACTTCCAACATTTCTATTTACCCTTGCCTCATAAATCTCTTTTGTTAATTTTCTTGCATCCATTCTCTCTACATGCGTAAACCATTAATTCTGTTAATCACTTTAAGTTATTACTACTAAGAACTAAATGTTGATAATGCCCAGGTCCGATAGTCCGCGCTCTCCCGGACTGCTGGTGACATTTTCATGAAGGAAATAACAATCAAAATTTCATAGCTTCTGCCCAGGACTGAAACCTAAAACCACATGATATGACAGCTTATACATCAGAATAACACTGGCCACATTTTGTCCTGAAATTCCCACGCAACGAGAGCGGCGTCCACTAGCAAAGAATATGTTATATAACCAGTTTAGTGCATTTGGTCGCTGAATCGGAAACAAATTGTTCAGCGTTATCACTTACCACAAACCGCGACGTGTGTTTTCATGTTATAGGAATACGATAACGAATCTATACTAAAGCCAAACGCGATTGAGAACGCTTGTCAACAAACAAATTTAAAATGAAGGTAGAAAATGCAACACATTTTATGCCTAATAAATTTAAAATTATGTTTTGTTTTTTATAAAATCTTATTTAAAAGATATTGAATATTTATTGGTTTTAAGTTTATTAATCTAATATATTATCATGAAATCGTCATTAACAAGTTAACCAAAAAAATTAGGTGTAAAATGACTAGTGATTTCTACCTTCATTTTTAATTTGTTGACAAACATTCTTAATCGAGTTTGGCTTGAGTATAGATGTAGGTGGTTTCTATACTCGTATCTATACGTTACTTTACATTTAATCATATCCTACGAATATTATTATATATAGGCGAAACTCTGTAAGTATGTTTGCTGCTCTTTCACGCAAAAATTACTAAATGGATTTTGATGAAACTTCACAATAATATAGTTTGCTAATGAGAATAACAAAGTATTCCTCGTATTATACTGGTATTATAAATGCGAAAGTAACTCTGTCTATTTGTTACTCAACCACGCCTAAACTACTGAACCGATGTTAATGAAATTTAGCACCGAGATAGTTCCTGAAAAAGAACAAACTACTTTTTTCGAACTATCACAAAACAGAATTACTCGCGGACGGAGTCCTTGGCGTTGGCTAGTAATTAATAAACACAACAAATAGGATTTTTTCCAAAATTTCGTTTACTTTACAGTGATGATGTATCAAATATCAAATTATCACTGTAAAATAAATAAAAAAAAATAAAATTTACCGAATTTCATGAGTAACATAGAATCAGCAAAACATTGTTCAGGCTTTATTTTATTGATATCGGACGTGATGACAAAAATTTTCTGTTATGTATGAACTAGTGGAGGACGCCCGCAATTTCACCCGCGTAGTTCCCGTCCTCGTTCCCGCAGGAGTTTCAGGACAAATTGTGGCTTATATGTTATTCTGATATGTAAGCCATATTATTGTGACTAGGGGCTGTTTTGTTGGTCCGTCTCTCATAAAAATGACGGGTGGTAAACCGATACTTGAAGTCCTTCAGCGATTGTTCAATTCCGTCATTCACGAGGGCAAGACGCCTCAGGCGTGGCACAGGAGCGTGGTTGTTCTGTTCTTCAAAAAGGGTGACAATACCTTGCTGAAGAATTACAGACCAATCTCGCTGCTGAGTCATGTCTACAAGTTGTTCTCCAGAGTCATCACGAATCGTCTCGCTCGTAGGTTTGATGACTTCCAGCCTCCCGAACAAGCCGGTTTCCGACAAGGCTTTAGTACCATAGACCACATCCATACGCTGCGGCAGGTTATACAAAAGACCGAAGAGTATAACCGGCCACTTTGCTTGGCGTTTGTGGACTATGAGAAAGCCTTTGATTCGGTGGAAACCTGGGCTGTGTTAAGGTCATTGCAGAGGTGCCGAATCGACTACCGGTACATCCAAGCGTTGCAGTGCCTGTACGAAAACGTCACCATGTCAGTCCGTATAAAGGATGAGACTACGAGGCCGATCCAATTGCAGCGAGGAGTGCGACAGGGAGATGTTATCTCCCCGAAGCTATTTACCGCCGCATTGGAAGACGTCTTTAAGCTCTTGGACTGGAACGGACTTGGCATCAACATCAATGGCGAGTACCTCACTCAACTGCGGTTTGCCGACGATGTAGTGATAATGGCAGAATCTCTAGATGACCTTAATAATATGCTCAATGACCTCAGCAGAGTTTCTCAACAGGTGGGCCTTAAAATGAACATGAGCAAGACAAAGATCATGTGTAATGCTCATGTTTCGCTCCACCCAGTTATTGTTGAAAATTTTGCACTCGAAATTGTAGACGAGTATATATACCTAGGGCATATGGTCCAGTTAGGTAGGTCCAATTTCGAGAAAGAGGTGAACCGCCGAATCCAACTCGGTTGGGCAGCGTTCGGGAAACTGCGTGACATCTTTTCGTCCAAAATTCCTCAGTTCATTCCAAGAAGACGAAGGTCTTCGAACAGTGCGTGTTGCCAGTGATGACATACGGATCCGAGACTTGGTCGCTAACTGCGGGCTTCATAAGAAGGCTCAGAGTCACTCAGCGGGCGATGGAAAGAGCAATGCTCGGAGTATCTCTGCGTGATCGAATCAGAAATGAGGAGATCCGCAGAAGAACCAAAATAACCGACATAGCTCAGCGAGTCGCAGAACTGAAGTGGCAATGGGCGGGGCACGTGGTTCGAACAGCTGATGGACGTTGGGGGCCGAAGGTGCTAGAATGGCGACCCCGCACCGGAAAGCGCAGAGTTGGTCGACCCCCCACCAGGTGGACTGATGACATCAAACGGGTCGCAGGGAGCCGCTGGGCTCATGCGGCTCAGGATCGTTGTGTTTGGAAGTCCCTAAAAAAGGCCTATGTCCAGCAGTGGACGTCTATTGGCTGATAATGATGATTATTGTGAAGTTTCATAAAAATCCGGTCAGTAGTTTTTGCGTGAAAGAGTAACAAACATCCATCCATACGAACATACAAACATTTGCCTTTATAATATAAGTAAGATTATTAAAGACATAGATTTACGGACCTAACCTTAACTGAAGGATATGTGTAATACCGAGAGTATATATAGATAGATACCTATGACAATTAAACATAAGGGAAGAACTTTATTAACTACCGACTTAAAAATTTTATTTACTTTAATACACAAAGGACACTGACCATTTTTCATACATCACTGGGCCCAAAATTTGATAAACCGTTACAATATCCAAATAAGTGTCAATCGGAAAATAATTAAATATCAATTTTATACATTTTTAATTTCAGTTTAATAGACAATTGCATAATCAAGATATGAGCACAAATACACGAGTTAGGTTATGTGGGTTATTTGACATGTATGTACGAATTTGCAATTATCAACCTATTTTTATAGTCAGAATCTGAGGAATAATTGAATTCCAACACATTTTCATTATATTATAATCTCACAATAGAGATTTAAAGATAATTTATTAGTCAAATTGAATTGTTTCAATTCAATTCAATTGAAAGCCATAAGCTTTCAATTAAACTGATGACATGATATTGACATTAAGTAATGGAAATGGAACGATTACCAGTGTTGCCAGTTTCAATTATGCCGGCAGCTGGACCCACTATTATGTTATTATTTGCAAAACAAAAACCTAAAATCTACAACATGTTTTAAATGTGTTTGCAATTGTGAATTCTAATTATTTTTAGGGATTTTAATTTGTAAAAAATAAAGAATTTTTGAAGATACATTTTATTGTTGTAACGTGTTGGGCCCAAAATACTCAGTCTCCTTTGTAAAATTAAATTAAATTTGTAGAAACCGTAAGGGGTGTGGATTTTCGTTCCACTCCTAACAACTTAGCCCGCTTCCATCTTAGATTGCATCATCACTTAACATCAGATGTGATAGCAGTCAAGGGCCAACTTGTAGTCGATAAAAAAAACACAACGAAGAGTTTATTTTCTTCGTCAATAATGTTAAATAAATATGTTATTTGCCTGTTGTAAAACTATATTCTATTCTGCCTGACATAACAAGTCTAACAAAAGGACACGCTATTCAAGCGATATGCAAGGTCCTTTGTATTATAATTATGAGCTCCTTTGTGTTTAATATATTTTATAACAACCCCTACAACCAAAAATTCTATTTCTAAATGTTGATAAGAATTTTATTAGTAAAGAAATAATTACGAGTTAAAAAAGAACGTTTGAATATGTCTGTAGATATATCTACAAAATATGTGAGTAAACACGGCAATTTTACGTATATTATATTATTAGATCATTGTCGTTTATAGTTCATTTAAAAAGTCTGTGATTGTTGTCAACAGTATAATTAATTACCCTACGTGATGCAATGACGCAGCAATCAAAATCGCGGAAAGCGTACGAAAAAAACCAAAACGCAAATCGCAAATTGGGACAAACTCGTTGCGCCAGCGCACAGCCGTCGATGTGTGCGCGCGGGGTACGTCACCTTGGCACGAGGCCCCACGGGGTACTACGCCCGTCCCTCTCGCACCCGCGCGTAGCCGCTACGCGCGACAGAGACGCAGGACCCGTAGACGGACGCTTTCAGAAACGCTACGCGCCCGCCGTCCGCCATCTTGTTGTTCCTTTTGTTGATAGATTATTTTAGGAGCCTCTTCAATACATTTTTTTTATTCGTAACAGGCAAAGGTATTATACAGACAGCTTTTATTGTACTGGTTGTACTGGTATTTGTTATATAATGTCATTTCTACGAAGAATAGGCAATAGGTTACTATAAGGGTTACGTCATCATCGTCGTACTTTCCGATTGATAAATTATTCACAGTTCGATTACATGCTTAAACCCTTGTGAACGAATTATATATAAACATCGATCGCGGGTAACTTTGTCCTAACACATACGCCACTATCAACAGTGAAATAGGATTGCATTGTTTTATTTCTGCAACGCGTAATGGAAAAGGCATTCATCCTCTTTTAATCGTTTGACAGAGTGTTTTTGTTAATGGACATCAGAAAAACAACTAGGTATCAAATATGGAACAATACAAAGTCGTCGCGATTCTTTTCTACGAGGTTTATATTCAAGTACGTACTATTTAACGTAGGTGCATTTGTAATTTTCGTATATAAACATATCTCGTTTATTAAAGCAACAAAGTATGTGTACCTTCAAGGCAAGCAATAAAGTAAAGGAATAAAGTATCCATGTAAGTAACATTAAAATGAGAAAATAAAGACAGAGCCCTTTTAAACCAAATGACGCCATTGATTTGTGCATAATAAATACCGTACGGTACTTTTTTCTAAGAAACCATAAAACTTGATTTTATTATTGAAAGATCCTTGGTTAAGTGTAGGTCAAGTCGACTTCGGCGGCCGTTAGTTACCATTAAGACGTCCCGCTAAGCGATTTAGCGTTCAGGTACGATGCCGAAGTTATTGCGGTACCTCTCTTTACTCCATCGTCATCTAACATCAAGTGAGACTGCAATCCAGAGCTCACTTGTCTTCAGAAAACAACAGAAAAGTACCTATTGCTATTATACTATGTGAAATGTAATGCAAATTAATCATTATTTAATATTATTACATAAGTTATTAATCAAAGATTTAGTATTCCTTAATACGCAATTATGTAATTAACCTATAATTAAATTAAATTACCTTGTGAAATTGGATCTAAATCGATTTTATGCATGTACAAATATAATTCGTTCAAACGTCCAATTTAAATCAATTGGGCGTATATTATATCCTATTCTATATTTCCATAAATTAGCTATTTGCGTCGATAATAAACAGCGAGAAATGATACGTAGAAGATCGGGGTTACATAACCTTCACGTATATTCGCTTTAGATTAGACTATAGTTGATAAGATAAGGCACCTATTATTTTAGTTTAATACAAACCAATCACACGTAGTTCGTTGTTAATACGTCAAGACAGTAAATCATTTGTGTATTTATAGACGTAAAACTGAAAGATTTTCGACGCTCGCTTAGTTTTGCGACTGCTAACGCCATCTAGCGGGTAACTTGGTAAACTCCGCCACGGCAAGGTTATAGACCGAACATCTCTCGGTGGTTATTTTTAAGCGCTCCTAATGTAATTTGTGTCCAGGTTACGTTGATACAATAAACTAAAGACGGTTGCGTTGTTATTTCTTTCTTCGCTTAATTGAATGTGTATTGATTGTGGCTGGTTGAAAGGAACATTCAATGTAGTAAATAGCCATTTTGCTAATAATTGTATATAACAAAGCAATATAGTAAATAACGCTTTATTGGCATGATATACGAGTGCAAAGATTTTTTATTTTTTACATTTACAGCATTAAGGAAATTTGAAAATTTTAAACATTTTAAATAAACATCGTTCTTCGAATTGACTAAAATGTTTTTAATTCTACAATACTCCGAACTTAATTTTTTTCAAAATATTTTAATATATGTATAATTACGCTATTTTTGTATTATTTACTGGTTATCACTGATACAACATCAACCGGAAATGAGCCTAATTTAAAACACTAAATTGACCCAAAAACACCCAATTTTTTTAGGTACTTAACTTATAAAGTACACACTAATACAAATTAGTAAAAACTGTTGAGGTATTATATATTTTTGTTTGACAAACATTATAAGAGTATTAAGAAGTGGCATAATTTAAATTATCTGCCTTACTCAACACATACCTGCCTTACTCGTACTACCACTGTTCATATGTGGTGTCTGCGAAAAGAAACTTAGGAACTGAAACTGTAGCTCCAAAAGTGACTAAATAAGACATTTCACGTTCTTTCATAGACTGTAACCTAAAGCACAATATGTTATCGTGTGAAGGTGGCAAGTGCATAATACATACATATCTAATGTTTAGTACATCGACGTCAGGTTCTTTACATTTTATGATGTCAACGTTTATTTCAGACTGTTCATTGAATGGCCGCGATATATGCGCTTGTGGCTTTACCGATTTAATAATTCATACGCGCCATGAGCTGGTGGCGAAAGGATTTCAGTAAAGTAATTTTTTATTTGACTTTTTTTTCATCGACTACAAGTTGGTCCTTGACTGCTATCACACCTGATGTTAAGTGATGATGCAGTCTAAGATGGAAGCGGGCTAACTTGTTAGAAGTGGGACGAAAATCCACACCCCTTTTGGTTTCTACACGACATCGTACCGGAACGCTAAATCGCTTGGCGATACATCTTTGTCTGTAGGGTGGTAACTAGCCACGGCGAAAGCCTCCCACCAGCCTGACCAAGACAAATTAAGAAAAATCTCAATCTGCCCCGCCGGGAATCGAACCCAGGACCTCCGTCTTATAAATCCACCGCGCCATACCACTGCGCCACAGAGGTCGTCAATTCATACATAAGTAAACACAGTGATTCTGGAAAATAAATTTGGCAGCATTATATGTTCGTAGTAATTTTCCTGCGATATTGTAATAACAGCTATACTTGTTGTAGATATGGGGATCGCCAAAGCGGATTCACAACAATGTTTAAAATAAAAAGTTTATTACAATTTGTATCCCCCCTCCTATAAGGACGGTGGCCTGGCCTTGTAGTGGGCCGTTAATAGGCTGATAATGCTGATGAAGATATGACACGGGTTGGCGGGCTAAAGGTGATAATGTTTGACAGGCTAAGGGATGTAACACCATGTTTATCATCTTCCCGCTGTTATTTCACAGCCCGACGCTGAACCTCGCTGCGACCCTAGATCTCCCATATTAAACGCAAGGCTATTTGTTATGAAAAAAGCCCTCAAAGGAATTCTTGTAAGGCTAGATTGAATAGGCATTTTATAGGCAAACGCATCCAATCATAGACCTCCCAGCAGTACATTAGAAATGCATCTAAGAGGGCGTAGCCCGGTTTCAGTTTTGAGGTTGTGGTTCGAGCGCAAGCTAAGCTGGCATGATGAGCTTCAGTATTTATAAAATGTTAACTTTTCGGAGGAGGATTTCAACTTCGTAAAGCCCCCTTGCCACGCTCATGATTCTAGTCAAGCGCAAGCCATTAACCACAGACACAACTTAGTAGAACCCGCGGGGCTGAATGAGTTTCCTTTTAAACGAGCTACAAACGAAACCATGCCGCGTTATCGCTTACAAAGTAAACGTACAGAGAACTTAATGGGCAACACAATTATTGTTTCGGCGCTTTATCGGCGCGATCACGTACACAAACTGTGACTGATAAACACTGCTGACCGCTGTCGTACCTACTGTATGTCATTACTGCTGTTACCCATGATTTCACTCGCGTATAACACCTAAGTATATAGCTTAATGATGGACAGGCTCTGTCACACCTTATGAGACCTAGCTATTTGACAATAAAATCAAGATTTATGGCAAACTACACACGACAACAGCTAGCCATGTGTTGCAGTCACACTATTGGTTTGTATGATATGACCTTTCGTGGCTTCCCGTGGCCTTTTGTACACTAACAAATGAAATAAAATAAATAAAGAATTCATTTAAAAAATATAGCCAAATTCGTCAATTGAAATAACTGTAAAGTATTTTATTCACCGTGTTATATTCTCACTAATTTTACCGACTCTGTTGAATTCTCAAAAAGGCAAAATTCTTATTTAAAAAAAAATACTCTTTAAAAATGATGGGGCTATGATCTAAACAAAGATGGGGCTTAAAAACTGTAAACAGTGCAATAATAATAACAACTAAAAGCGAGTACGGTAAGCTTTTAGTAAAAATATGCAATATCAGGTGAAAACGAGCCAAATATGCAAATGCATATGCAAAATGGAGCTGCATACAATTTGTTTCTAGTATTTACTTTTCTTTGACCTAATTCTGCCACTGCATAGTAGATATCTAACTCTACAAGGTAACTTTAGCGAAAAAATTACCTTCGCAAAATATAGGTACCTATATTAATTTTCAAAGTGATTTGTACTTAATCTTACACAATTCAATTCAAATCAATTGCCATTCGAAAGCTTTAAGTAGTATTAGCTTACAAGCACATTTTAAACACCATGATAGTCTACTTGTAATGACTCTACTGCCTGTTCGTAAAACAGATTCTACTGAAAAGAATTGTTAAAGAAGGCAGCAGTTGTTTTTTTTTAGGATACAATTATTGACAACATCACACCTTATTTAATATATGCATCAAAGATGAAGCGGCTAATTTGTTGAAAAATTCACCCCTTTCAACAACATCGTAACGGAGCACATCACTTGGCGGTACGTCTTTGTCGGTAGGGTGGTAACTAGCCACGGCGAAAGCCTCCCACCAGCCAGACCGAGACAAATGAAGAAAAATCTCACTCTGCCCCGCCGGGAATTGAATGTCTGAAAATTGTCGTCAAAAACAAGAAGTTTGGTCAAGGATAAAATCATTTACAATATTAATTACTAACACCGCTTTCACCGTTAATTCGGTTCCCGTGGGAATTTTGTATAAATGTAGCCTATGTGTTATTCTGATGTATAAGCTATATTGTGGTAAAGTTTCATTCAAATCCATTCAGTAGTTTTTACGTGAAAGAGTAACAAACATCCATACATCCATACATCCATACATCCATACAAACTTTCGCCTTTATAATAGTAATAGGATTAAATAAATGCTGAGGGATGATTAATTTTTTGAAAAATTCATTATTAATTAATTATTAACAGCCGATGGACGTACACTGCTGGACATAGGTTTTTTTAAGGACTTCCAAATACAACGATTCTATAAGGGAGCTGGCCACAGACGAGGCCAGCGGCTCCCTGCGACACGTTTGATGTCATTAAACCACTTAGTGGGGGAGGGGGGGGGGGTAGTAGTCGTAAATGTGGATATAAAGAAAAAAGAGCAGTGGTATCTCGGTATAAAATTATCGTTTACAAATTACATATTATATCAATAGTTTTTGTGACGATTAAAGCAATGCCACGTATTACAAATTGTGATAAAAAATGTTTTTTCTTTCTGATGGTGTTATTACCTAAGGCTATATAACAGGACTGCAGTAGCGTCATTAGGGGGTTTGGGTAAGCGCATATCTGCCTGAGTGGGGGTCTGGGGGATACATGAAAAAGGAAAAGAGGAATAACTCTCTAAGGGCGTCTTTGAGAATGCGGCTTAGAAAGCCATTCGGAAGAAGTTTGTGGTCTGATTGTATTAGAGCAGACGTTGCAATGGCCGAGGTTAAAATCCATGTCGCGATGACGGTGGAAAAGTGAGACCTCGTCTTCATATGTACGGGGGTCCGCGGTGTTATTTCTGGACCATACATAAATTCTAATAAGTCTCGTAATCGACTTACTGCTTACTTAGCAATAAGTAAGCAGCGCTACGCTTGGTGGTTAGGCTTAGGAGTCGGTGCCAGCCAAGGTTTCTAATTTAAGGATATTACCTATAACCCACAAACTGCTTTATTACGTTAAATAAATGTTCCTTAAACTTGCTGGCACCAACTTCATAGATATGCTTAAGTAAATTAAAGCAACTAAATGACAGTTATTTGTGTATGAGCCTGTTCTATTTTTTGTTATTTTTTTTTTTATTTTATTAAGGAGGTTCGTGAAAACTATGCTTGATTCCCTGGGGGTCCGTGGCTGAAAAGGGTTGGGAAACAATGCGTTAGATAATGTTAGCATTATCTCTTTGTGACTAATATATCTCTTCCTCTCGAGCACTGTGTCAAAAGGTAGTTCGACAATAGTTTAAGAGGAACAAAATCAAGTTCTCTCGGTTGTCCGGCATCTTAACCGTGGCTTTGTTTGTTAAAATCAGACGTAAGGAAAAAGTTATCTGAAAAAAATCTAATCTTACGCAAACGATAGTCACCGTAGGCGTTAGGTAGCCTGGCATATGGAAATGAAGACGATCTCAAAAGATGTAATTCATCACAATATACAGAATTACAGGCCGATGTAAAAGATATCAATATGCGTGTGAAAGCCAGACTTTCGTCATCTTACCACGAAGTTAAGCGAAGAGACTGGCGTTGAGGATCTGAACTCTTGAAATCTACTGCCTAATAAAGCTACCACGTTCCAATAATTATAGTTGTCTACCGTATTTACCTATGGTAGGAGTGTGAGCTGTAAAACTAAGCCTTTACAAAATCAGGAAGGTAAGCTTCTGTACGATTACTACATCTATACCTATGTCTATATTAAAGTAGCGTCAGATGTACAGTACACAATACTCTGGTTGCAACAGAAAATACCAACGTTAGTTTATTGTATTCAATTATTGCCTATCGATATATCGTTAAATCGATAGACAATAATTTAAAAAGGCCGCTCGAGACGATATCCGTGACGTCATCGTCGGCTTTATGATGATGCATATATGCTCCATTCGGAGGTAATTTGACTGATACTGCGATATGCCATTGGAGTTATATGACTCATAGCCCTTAAACAGATATGGAATGTAAAGATTAATTGGCATATGACGTCACTATTGACAGACTTGACTTTACAAAAGTCATAAAAGCCTAGCTAAAATAAATAATTTGTGTTTAATTTAAATGGGAACAGACTTTTTATTTATTATTTTTTGGGGACATCAAAACTTAACAAATATATACATTATACTATGTATTATCTGTGATTGACGAAATATTAAATTTTCAGTGGCATTTCAATGCAATATATTTCGCTTCATGGACCCTACAAAAGCAGTGTGTCGATGTGTTAACGTGCCAGGTAACCAACCTGCTATTAACGCCTATGCCTACGACCAAAAATATCACTAATCGCTGTCGCCTTGTCCACATGTAATGTATGCCTCTTCAAAGTTAAAGCGTTGATAAAGTCTGAGACGAACATCTAAATATTCCATTAATTCACCGTGCGAGTGTTGGGTCTATTGGGTTAGTGAGAAAAAATCTTTAAGCAGAGCCCGACACTTGTAACTCAGGTGTAGGTTTAATAGGATCTGCTTTGTACAACGTTTTAGTACTTAGAGTATCGCCAGAAGTAGCGTTGCCAGGCGTCCGGATAAAGTTGGACACAGTTGATTGCGTGGCCGGTCAAATTAAACTGTGTCCGGCTGGTCCGGCTTTTGATAGACTTTTTAACCGACGAAAAAAAACGGAGGACGACAATTCGACACGTATATTTTTTTTTATGTATACTTAACGTATAACTTTTTACAGAGTTGTCCGATTTTGATAACTCTTTTTTATTCGAAAGGGCATACATTCCCCATTCCCATCCCATTGTCATCATGTTAGGATCTGATGATGATATCCTGAGGAAATTGAAGGAACTCTTCAAATTTTGGAGGCTCGCTTACAGCGATTTCGGTCTTTGTCTCGGTATCTTTAGCTTTTTGGCTACTAGTGTCGTATAACATACTATGAAAGAATAGTACGAGTACGTTACGTGGCGATAAATCACTAAAAAGTAGGAAATAAAATTTTTTAACAAAAAATAGACCCGACTCAAAAAACTACACTGGCACCGACTTCATAGATATACTTAAGTAAATGAAAGCAACACAGTTGTTTTTTTACTTTTTAGTGCGTTTTGAGTTAAAAAATTTTATTACATTTTCTAAATGAGCGAGCGCCGAGCTAGAGCAGAATCCAAAAGCGATCAGAAATATCTTATTTTCACTTAGATAAAACCTTATGTTCTCAGTGGATTTCTCATGTTCTTTGAATGCGTGCTTGTGGAGCTCGCTATGTGAAGCCTGGTCAAGTTCCAGGTAAGAAAGGTAACTAAAAATTAGAATTACCTATTTAACTTAACGGAGATGTCTCAAAACTGCCCCAGGGTGGTTTCACATGAAAAACACCTAGAGACCTAACAAAATAAAATAGCTTTCTAATTATAATATATAAATAGAAATATTAGAACTAGCGGGGTTTTAAAATAAACCTAAAAAAGGTATTATTTTTAATTCCTATCGAGTCGTAGTTGATATCGAGTTGCATACGAAATGTATAAAGAAATTACTTTACTTCATAACATTTTGTTTTTGGTAGTTAAAATAACACTAAACATGACATAAAATAGAACCGACTAAAACGTACTAAAAAATAAAAAATAACTATGTCTATTAAATTTGAAGAGTTCATTCATTTTTCCGAGGATATCATCATTACAGCCTAATATGATAGCAATGGGACCACCTTGGATAATAATTATCAAAATCGGACAACTCTGTAAAAAGTTATGCGTGGTCATACATAAAAAAAAATAAAAAATATACCTGTCGAATTAAGAACTTCCTCCGTTTTTTTTCGTCGGTTAAAAACAATTATTTCACTTTGTGTTCGTTAAATTACCTATAACAATATTTTTTACAAAAATAACTTTTTTGGCAGGTATTTTAGTAAGAGTTTATGGTACTGATTATGCAATAACCCTTCTATCTAGGGCAAAATATACTATTTATTATTAAATTAGATAGGATTACCAATCCAAAACTAAAAGTTTCATCGCATAAACATTTAATTTTTCCTGGGGCAAACAATGTATGGCCGGTGGGCCATCTCCTTTACATGGCTATTTGTATGCATGTTTTGTAGAATATTATTCTATTATAGTATATCTGACGCTTTAAAGCTCCACAAAAAATAAATGAACTTTACTTATTTTAACGTCTGATATTTAATTACACATTAGTCTGACAAACTGTAGTTGCCATACAAATTGTACTAAATACAAAATTTATCATGCCTGTAATTCACCTTTATTTTTCCTCATATTTGGGGTCGTGATCACCTCTATTTATGACCTTCCTTACGATGTTACACCATCTACTCCCGTTACCGGATTATTTGAAGAGCATCATAATTCGTGGAGTAGTGTGTGGTGTGGATCTGGTCAGATCAACGCATCGCACTTTGCCAGTGACTACTAGTTTCTATACATTATCTCCGTCATTCCTGACAATGTGTCAAAAGTACTTTAGTATACACTTGAGGCAGATGGCATTTTTTTTAATTCTTAAAAAATTTTAAGTAAGGCTAAACATAATATCCCAACAAATGTCCTTCAGTTTCCTAAACTTTTCCTTCCTTCCTTGTAAACTCCGAGCATAAAATTCCATGTAGATTGTAGACCATCGTAATTTAAGTTTTTAGTTCAATAGTTAGCGATATAAATAATAATGATATATATAAATTAGCTAGTGCACTCGAACATCCTTGTTTGTTTGGCTACGGATAATAAATATTTGGGTGGGTCCGGCAATCAAATAACTGTTTTTCTTTTTTGTAATTAAATATGTTATGGAGGACTATATATTTTTTGCAACTCCGCAATGGTATTTATATGACATTAAAAGCTTTTAACACTAAAAGCAAAGTAGAGCTATTATAAATAGGCTGATAATTTGAATTAAGAGATTCAATTCATATATTAGCTTTTAGGCATTGACTTAATTTAAGTTTCAGTTTGACTCAATTTATGCACGTCTAATTTCTAGCAGAACTTCCAAATATTTTCTCATATGTTTTTACCAAATAATAAAAGAGCTTAAATGGAATTTATTTAGTGACTAAACTCAAGAACCTGACAGCATTTTTCTTTTATATTCGCCTATGTATATCTGCGACTCGCGGCTAACCGCCTACAGGTTTCCCACCCACGAGAACGAACGGCTATAAGCGGTTTTTCCAAGAAAACTCTCTGTTTTATTAAACGTAAGCTTTGACATTTTAAACATGTTGTATGCAAATGGCAAGATAATTTATTCAAATTCTAATTTGATTTATTCGGTAAAAACATGTGAATAGTTATGCGAAAAAACTAAATTAAATCTATGAGGGTTTCATGGCTTACGCTTGACATTAATCTTGCCTTCTAACCAGTAGATCGATTCTTCAATAAAATACAACGCACTGACATCTCATCGACCTCCACCCTCAGTTCGATTGTTAGTCTGATTTGACAAAATACATATTATAATCATACGAGATTGCCGATTTCTGTTACATTCGCTTTGCAACCGCTGTACATCGACTTCAATACTGACATTTTTTTCAACATACTGTTTGAGTTTGGTTTGAGTTATTCAAGGACCTACGTTTTCATGCCACCTACAATTTAAACATTTCGACGACCTCCGTGGCGCAGTGGTATTCGCGGTGGATTTATAAGACGGAGGTCCTGGGTTCGATTCAGGGTAGATTGAGATTTTTCTTAATTAGTCTTGGTCTGGCTGGTGGGAGGCTTTCGCCGTGGCTAGTTACCACCCTACCGACAAAGGCGTACCGCCAAGCGATTTAGCGTTCCGGTACGATGTCAATTACTAGACAAGCGCGCTTCATTATTGCTTACCATCATATTTTAATTGCACCCAATAATTATACTCGTAGTACAGTTATAAGGTTATTGTTTGGTAAATTATTATTTTTTTTTAATTTTTAAACATCTTTATTGCAAATAATAAAAGAAAAGTGGTACTAAAATTTAAAAAAATATGTAAATAAAAATAAATGAGAGTAAAAAAAGAAACAATGGTACAATACAAAATTAAACGCAAAAGGCGACCTTATCACTAGAAGTGATCTCTTCCAGGTAGCCTAGATAAACGGACCTTTACAGTGGAGAGACGGAGAATTGCATTTAAAACAAGATAAATTAATGTACAATCGAAAAGGTACACTAATAGATAATAATTATTTATACAAATAAAAATACAAATACATACATGTTTAAATATGATATATAATATATAACATTAATAAATACATACAATTAATTAATTTTATAGATATTATAAATTCGCTGCGTCTGTATCTGTCTCTGTTGGCTATATTATCAAATTTCGTACCAAACAGATTTTGATGCCGTTTTTACTAATAAATTAAAACGATTTTTAGTTTTATACTTTTCGATGTTTTGTTAAGATTGGCTAAAATATGACGATAATTGTGGGAAGGGCTCATTAAAAACGTAGCCTAATTTTTTTGAGACATAAGAATACAACGTACATTGGGATTGATCTTTTAAAGATGGCATAAGACACCAATTATTTCTTGAAAATACTGTCATATACATTTATTTGACTTTATTGGAAGTTTGCAATTCATTATCAAACTCATTGTTTTACTCAAAGATAACTGCTAATTAATTAATAAATAGTAATTCTATATATTTAATTGCAGAATTGAATTGAACAGAACAAGTATATAGAGTGACGGAAGCTCTATAAAGCAGTTTCTGAAAATGGCCGCCAGGTCCATGACCCCGCGCGGTCGTTGAACTCATTTAGCGTAACGCGAGCGTTCACTCGCGCGCCTTGGGGTCACTTCCACAGCCATATAACGCTGAATATATAACTAATACATAGCAATTCAATTGTTTAATTCAAAGTGAAAACCTATTCGGTATATTTCTGAAGTGAATAGTTAAATAAAAAACAATATTCAATCTGTTTTAGGTTAAAATCCCTCGCCTATAACAGCTACACTTCGTATAAAAACGATTGAGTATGCACGCCCTACAATGTAAGGCATAGGCATCGATCGATTAATAACAATGTATTATTAATCGGTCATTAAACAACTGCAATCACGGAAGGCAGGTAACAATGTATTCAAAGATGACATCGTACTATTTTGTACCGTTACCGTAACGCCTTGGAACTAAGTCGTTGTTGATAGGGCAGCACATAGATAAATAGATCCAGTTCAGAAATATTAAGGTTTTTTGTAAGCCCAAAACCTTCGAGGATACCCTTCTCGCTCGAGGGGGAAATCTCCTCTATAAATAAATAATAATAAATAGTATAGGACAATTACACACATTGCTATATAGCCCCAAAGTACGCGTAAGTAGCTTGTGTTATGGGTACTATGACAATTGATGAATATATATATATATATATATATATATATATATTACCTATACATAAATACTTATAATATATACATAAACACCTAGACACTGGAAAACATCCATGCTAATCACACAAACATTTTCCAGATGTGGGAATCGAACCCACAGCCTAGGACGCAGAAGCAGGGTCACTACTACTACACCACTCGGCCGTCGTCTAGATATACCCGCAGGGAAGAAATCAGGCTATGTAGGACTTATCCACTAAACCCTCCTCAGTGGCCATCCTCAGTGCATATGGAAGTACTGGGCTCTCCTATGAACTGCCATACCAGTGCCTCCCTCGCGCTGTGCCTCTTGGGTACATCTACGGGTACTGCCCAAAACCAGCACTGCCTCATAACGCATATTAATAGCAGAATTATGCTACAATAATTTGCTACCTGCCTGGAATCCCATGTTGTAAGCAGTCAGAGCCTCCACTCTGCCTGCTTGCGTCTCCGACGTCTCTGCTACTCGTACAACACAATAATACTTAAAACACAGAGCATATAAAGCTACATATTTCCCTAAATTCCCACAAGAACGAGGACTACACGGGTAAAATCAAGGGCGTCCTCTGGTAATAATACAAAGTAATATAATTATGTAAAAGTAATAACAGGTTAATTAGATGTTCAATAAAAATTATTAACAAAAAATAGAACCGTCTCAAAACGCACTAAAAAGTAAAAAATAACTGTGTCATTTAGTTGCTTTAATTTACTTAAGCATATCTATGAAGTCGGTATGTTAAAAATTTTTATTTCTTACTTTAAATTAATGCAACTAAGTGACACAGTTATTTTTTACTTTTTAGTGCGTATTGAGTCGGTTCTATTTTTTGTTAAAAAATTTTATTTTTTACTTTTTAGAGATTTATCGCCACGTACCGTACTTGTACTATACTCTCATAGTATATTATACGACACTAGTAGCCAAAAAGCTACCAATACCAAGACAAAAACCGAAATCGCTGTAAGAGTGCCTCCAAAATTTGAAGAGTTCCTTCAATTTCCCCAGGATATCATCATCCGATCCTAACATGATGACAATGGGACCACCTTGGAAGTGTGCCCTTTCTGATAAAAATTATCAAAATCGGACAACTCTGTAAAAAGTTATGCGTGATCATACATAAAAAAAAAATATACGTGTCAAATTGAGAACCTCCTCCGTTTTTTTTCGTCGGTTAGAAATAAATAGGTAACGTATTTTTCTTTCAGGATATTTTAAACTCAGTCGGAGGCACGTTCCTGTGTCTCGGAGAACACGGAAAGTCGTGAAAAATCGTGGTCCTTGCGTGTCTTGCAAAGACCACGTTGAGAAACTATTTACTCATACATGGCTAACCTGAAGATGAGATTGATGGCGATGAGATGGAGTGTCCGAAATACGGCTAGGAGGACACTATCTCGTAGCTGACGTCCTTTAACCGAAGGTTGTCTGACTGATAAAATCAACCGATAACATCTATGTGTTTAATTTACAAATAAACAGGGTACGTCATCATTTTGTAATCTGTATATGATTAAGGTTAGCCAAGGGAAAATGACACCGATTGCGTCATTGTTATTCAAATGCCCACTTTTATGGCAAACTGGGACATCTTTTTGCCATAAAAGGTTGATTTACACCTTAGATCCACCACACTGCTCAAATGACAAAGTTACGGTGATAATGTTTAGCTTTTAATCATCACTATCAGGCGTATTTACGTCACCAGACAATGGTCAGAACCGAAGGTTTAAAGTGTTTTCCGACACCAAGAACTCGAACTCAGAACCGAAGATCGAAAGTTGCTAAAGTTATGAAGCAGGCCTATTATGATTATTTGTCACTAGCAAACGCCCGCGATTAATAAAATAAAAGTAATTTATTCATCACAACATTACGAGTATCTATCTGCGAGTGTGAGTTAAATTGGCCAGGCATTTTAGAGATAACCGGAACAAAAAATAAGAAAAAAATCTTAAAAATTTACTTTTTGATTTAAGTACCGTATGGTAAACGGTAGTTTATTTTTATGACTTTAAATACGAATAGAAAGTACGAATGGAAATTAGG